>CAVLJG010000004.1:93474396-93636799 GCA_963669975.1 Acanthoscelides obtectus
GGAAAATGAAACCGGAGGCATGTTGGTGTTTGAAGATATTATACTCATCTCATAAGTTTTATTTTGGACTTCCATTGTCTATACAACTTTTGAGATCATTCTCAAAAATTGCATAGTCAATGGAAGTCCGAAATAAGACTTTTGAAACACTTATGATACTCATTGTTAGTAATGCGACTTCTTGCTTATCGTGCCGCACCGACAAATGGGTGCTAAATAAGGAAAAAAATACAATCACTGTAATTTGATCTTGATTGATAAAAAAGTGTTTTCGTTGTACGCAGCCCCAATAATAAATATAAGATGGAACAACTGAATAAAGTTGAAATCAACGTTTTTCCGTGTCTGTTTTTTTACACCGAAGCAGCCGTGCAGGCGAAGCCTGAATGCCAGGACATCGCGGCTGCTATTAGGATTCCAAAGAAACTTTGTTAATCCGATCTGGAACTGGGAAAAGCCTCCTCTTGTAGATTGTTCCACAATCTCGACAGCCTAGGGACGAAGGAGTGGTCGTATCGGTCAGTTCTGGGTGTACGAAGTTTGACACGGTTAGTATGAGAGGCGGAAGTCAGGCACATCGCGCGGCAGCATCTTGGAGGAGAGCTCTGAGGAGTAAAGCCTATTGGTGAAGCGGTAGAAGAGAGCAAGACCGTCGACAGCCCGCCGGTGCGAAAGGGTCCCGAGACTTTTTGTTAGACAAGATCCACCGATCAATCGGACAGCGCTCCGCGCAAGGATAATATACTCTGGGCGGCAGCACCCCAAACATGAGAGCAATAATTCAGACTAGGTCTTATCTGGGTCTTGTACCTATTAGCCCTAAGCAAACAGCCTAGCTTTTTCCCAGCAGTTTCTGCCGTTCGTTCCAGATCAAGTCCTTGGTGAGCGGGACTTAATGTATGGCTCTTTGACAGAACTCGGCCATCGATCGAAACCGGATGAACGCTGGGATGTTTTTTGTTTGGATTGGGTTGATCGTACAGGAAAAGAGGTCGTTGATATGTAAGATGAACAGTGTCGGAGCCAAGACCGATCCCTGGGGAGCACCCACGTTGACGTTGCGGGACGAAGAGGAGAACCCGTCAATTACGATGGATATCTTGCGGCCAGAGAGAAAGTCAGCCACCCACCTGCAAAGCTTCTCTGGGAGGTCATAGGATGGAAGCTGACATAAGAGGGCAGCGTGCCACAGGTAATGGAATGCTTTCATGATAACAAGAGCAACAACATGAGCCTCACCACAGGCTCGCGATTTACGCACATCTCCATGACCTTACTTATAACAGATAGGCCTGTAGTTGTAAGGGTTGGTCTTAGATCCCTCTTTGGGATAGGCTGAGCATGAGCGAATTTCCAGTTTTTTGGGAAGGTGCTGAATTCGTAAGATATCTGGAAGAAACGCGATAGAACTGGAGCAAGCTCCGCTACACTCCCCCTCAATGTTACCATGACCAACCTCAGACGACGATGTTTCATGCTCATTAGCGACTCATCAGTGCAATATAGATCTAGTAGCCTTGAGGTCATACGAACGGAAAGCAACCAAGAGGGTATGTTCTTTTGAAAAACTTCTCCACTGACTAGGTGGAGATCGCCAAATTTCTCCACATAGCTTTTTGAGTTTTTTGTTTGCGTTCCCTTCATCCGTCTTCATGACTACTACACTTATACTGCACTCATAAGTTGCTACGAGGGATGTCTTTTAAGTTTTGCATATGGAAATAAAACAACACGGTAGGTAGTTTTGAATGACTTTATTGTTTTTCGAAGTATTCTCCACGAAGTCAAAACGGCATTTTTGAATGCGTCAACTGCTTCTTCTGGTGACTGGAACCTTTGACCACGCAGTCTGTTTTTAATTTTCGGAAAAGTAAAGAAATTGTTAGGACTTAGATCGGGACTATATGGAGGATGGTCCAATAATTCCGCGTTTTCTTCCGTTCTGCCTTATTTTTTGGGCTGTGTGCGAGCTTGCATTGTCTTGGTGGAGGATGATTCATCTTTCGGGGTTGATTTTTCGAAGCTCGGTGATGACTTTTGGCAAACAAATGGTGGTATGCCAATCCGCAGTAACAGTTCTTTGCTCACTAAGAGAAATTGTTGCAATAGGACCCGCTTTTGACACAAATGTCGCGACCATCTTTTTCGAAACACTTCGAGAACGGATGACTTTTGTTGGCTTTTCTTCACCTTGGAACACCCAAACAGTCGACTGTCGTTTATTTTTTGGTTCATAACAGTAAATCCACGATTCGTCACCACTAACAATGCTGTACACATTTTTTGACTTTCCGGAATTGAAACGGTCAAGCGTTTTTTGACACCCATTAACCCTGGCTGCTTTTTGCTCTTCAATCAGCAGGTGGGGTATCCAACGAGAAACTAGTTTTCTGACTCCTAATTCTTCATGTAAAATTTTTTGAATTGAGGTCTTTGAGATCTTCAAGGACACCTCGATCCCGCGAGATGTCACATGTCTCTGAAAGTTGTAATAAATTATGGCGTGAAAATGTTCTCGGTTGAGTTCCATTTTTCTAATGACTTGGTGACACTTAAAAATTCACTGTTGTGACAACACTGCACGTATTGTTGTGAAACTTTGAATTTAAGTTTACTAAAGAGTGAGGTTAAGATTCAGTACTGACGTTCGATCCACGCGGCCTACTATGTTTCTATATGGAAAACCTAAAAGACATCCCTCGCAATGAGCATGAAATAGCGCTGTCTGTAGTTGTTCATAGTTACAGATACAGAAAGCATGTGCTTTTCAACCATGTTTATTTATGCATATATTATTATTATTATTATGCCTTTATTAAAGTATTGTCATATACAATACATAAACGGTTGAACATAGGGCGAAGTCTAGCGACAGCTACCCTACTTAACCCTAACTTAGGACAACAAATAATATAACGAACATAAATATGCAAATAGAACAATATGGATGTAATATAAAAGTAAAGTATTATTAAGAATGGATGATTAACAGAAACACTACCAACTTAATATATAATTAATAATTATTAAACAAACAATTCAAAATCAGTACATGACTATATCTAATACGAACTAGCCGTTTGAGAATTTAAAAGTGAGGATTTGACGTAAACACATTAGCACATTTTACTTCACTAGCCGAACAAAATTTGGCACAAAATTTACATTTATTATCAGGAGGTCTAGTTGGTTCGACCGGCTGGCTCGACATCTCGTCAATCATATGTATAGAAAGCCATTGTTGGGCTGCTCTATGGATACTTGCTATTCCGACTACTAGATGGATTGATTGCATTGCACATAACGTTGTGCAGCTATGAGCCAAAGGCGCATTGATCTTTTGTAATCTTCACCGTGTGGAATGAGGATGAAGATCGGATTGGCAAACTATTGGTAGGTGGAGATCGTCAAATTTCTCGCCTACTTCCACACAGAATACCTCTTGTCTTAGACTTAGATACAATTATTAAATCATGGCATTTTAACGGTACCAACTTGTTCGCTGTTATTTCTAATAACCTCTACTGTATCAGAAAGATATCATGAGAGGGCATCAAGAAATCCTCCAGAATCTCACCCTGGGATGAATTGGTAAGATAAAACGGTCTCAATAAATTATCCAACTCTAATTTTTATCATCTTTTTTTATTTTGTCTTAAAAATATAAAAAAGAGGTATAAATAAATATATACAACAATCCACACAAGCTATCGTAGTCTTCTAGTGGTGGTAAAGGGGAGCACCGTAGCTGAAGGATGGGGCAGCATATGCGGGCGCTGCATGAGCATATCCGTAAGCGGGGGCGGCGTACGCAACTGGGGCGGCTACTTTAGCGATCACGGGGGCGGCAACCTTGGCTACAACTGGGGCGACAGCCTTGACTGCAACCTGGGCGGGTTCCTTGTGGACCACAGCGTTGAAACCATTATGGGGGTCGGCGGTGTATTCGACCGTGCGCTTGGTTCCGTCGGACTCGATCAGCGAGTAGCTGCCTGGAGAAAAGAAACAAACATGGAGACTGATCATGATGATACAAGACAGCACAAAGTGTGATCTATTACCATAACCATAATCGACCACAGTGCGTGTGTGAAATAGTCAGCTGGAACACCACCGCTAGATACCGCTAATTCTGGTTGTATAGTAGATACGGTCTACTCGCGGATGAATAAGCTATTATATACTATAACACCAGAATTGGCGACATCTAGCGGCCAGGGTGGTGACACGGCTATAATATGCGAATTGTAATACAGTTCCAATACACTGCTTGCTTTTTCACTCTCGCTGTGGTGGATTTTGGTATTAGATTGCATTTTGAGCTATCTTATTTCGACAGACTTTATATCCCGTTGATGAGTTGCCAAAAAGCATGTAAAAGCTGTCCATAAATATCCGTCTAATGGTGCTCTAATATTGATCCAAACTAATTTTGACCCCAGTTTTATGATGATTTGTTGTGAGTTTTACTGATGTGTTCAAGAACATGAACGGCAGTGTGGAGAACACAGAGCTTCTAGGAAATATTAGTAAACCTTTGCAAACACTCGTGTAGAGTGACTAACGCCAGTCAGACTATACATTGGGACATTACTAATTAAATCCAGGAACAATGTTAGCCGAGAGTACTTTATTAATAATGTTTATCTACGCCCGAGTCAGTCTTCTGGTCGTTCAGTCCCACTTTTTTAAACCCTAGAGCAGTAAAGTAATTTTATCGTTCGCTATGTATAAATTACGTATCACATAGAATAGGATGACTACGAGAACTGTCTTTATTTAGTCGTTGCTAGGCAGTGGCAGATCTAAGGTCTACAAGGTCCTTCACAAGAAATTTTTAGGGGCCTCCAACGGGTCGACAATACGGCTAGGGTGTCCCAATGACAGCTAAATTTAGGTCGCTGGCGCTGATTCATGATTGTTCGTTAAGAGGCGTAAGCAACTTGTTTGAATTGCATACCATTTTACGAGTATACAGTTGCTGGGGTATTTTGTATTGAAATAGTTATATTCATTTTGAAGCATGTAGATCGAAAACCGCTCATATGGAATTACATGTTTGGGTGCTATAAAATCAAAATCAAAGTGATCTTTATTAATTCTGATTTGGAATAGTCCAGGGATATTATACGCTTTTTGTTAAGAAAATGCATGAACTGTACAAGTTGGACCTTTTCAAATTGTTCTTACCTTGTACAACATCACCCCTTCTTGACTCTTGTTGGTTCTTGTTGTCACCAGTGTGGGGGTCGCTGACAGCGTATCCGAAATCGTAGTGAGCTGGAGCTGATTGTTCAGCAACGATGGCCTTGGCTACAGGGGCGGCGTAAGCTACTGGGGCAACAGCCTGAAAAAAAAGAGATTTAGATGAAGAATTTCTTGTTAATACAGATGTGTACCCACAGTATAGTTTCCAAAAAGTTTTTGATACGCTTAATCCGAATCCGTGGTTCAAATCTTTCAACCCACTCTAGTTTCAGGGTAAAAATAGCGATGTTTGTTTAAATGTGAGGTTCTGTAACATGGCGATCTTTTTCAAGAAACCGTAGACACCATCTCAAAGTAAGCCTTGTCCTTTCAAATACAGTTGAGTTTGCTTAAATATATTTTCTTTGCGCTGAGATATAGCACTTTGAAATTCGTGTTTTTCTGAATTTAACTATATGTCTTACTCTAGATACACGTCACGATCTCGTGTGCATCAAAGTAAATTGCAAAGTGGCTTGAATTAAAATACATTAAAAATTTAATAACAAGTTAATGTATCTTTATGTCATAAGGCATGCCAACTAAATGCCCATTAATCATTTACACTAAACCCATAAAATGTCCCTATCTAGCCAAGGCCGAGTTTAACGTTCTTCCTTTCGATTGAACGCATTTTTTAAACGAAAAATTACTATCATCTTATAAAACCTGAACCGATCTAGCTTGCAGTATCCAAAAATTGCCCAAACCTCACACAGCTAATAATCATGTGTACAATCAAATATAATGAAATTCGAATAAATGAAAATTTCTAGGTGTCATATTTCAGCGAAAGAAAGGATATTTAAGTGAACTCAACGGCGTTTGGAAGGGCAAGGCTTGTAATGATTTGCCTTGCTACATAATTGAAACTAGAGCCAATTGGGAGATTTGTATCAGTCGTTTTGTCGGTCTGTGTAATTATTAACATAAAGGCGGATACTCTGTGAACTATGAACATACTGTTTTACGCTTTGCTGACATTGTTTAATTTGTACATCACCGTGTTGTTTGGCACACAAAGACAAGTTCCTTATCAGCTTATCAGCCTGAGATACTTAAATGATATACTGTCTTTCAAAAACTACTTACCTTAGCTACTGGTGCAGCATATGAGATGGCTGGAGCAGCGTACGACAGATGAGCGGGAGCAGCGTATTTGGCGATAGCAGGGGCGGCATAGGTGTGGGCGGCATATGCAGGGGCGGCATAAGTGGCTACAGCAGGTTGATGGGCGGCGTATGCTACTGGGGCAGATAGACTGGAGTACGAGACTGCAGGTGCTGCGGAGTAAGCTACTTTAGCAACGGCTGGGGCAGCGTATGTGTGGGCGGCATATGCGGGGGCAGCGTATGTGTGGGCGGCATATGCGGGGGCAGAGTACGAGTGGGCGGCATATGCGGGGGCAGCATACGCGGCGTGGGCTGCATAAGCTGCGGGGGCAGCGTAGGTTGCCAGGCCGAGGTTTCCGGCGCGGGCTACTGTTGCCAAAGCGGCGAAGACTACGAACTGAAACAGAAAATGATCTCATGTAATAAAATTAACGTAATAATGAATCTATGTGTCACATTTCTTGTTTCCACAGTAATTAGAAATGTACTAGTGTCTCATAGTTCGCGCTGTAGACACCTAGGCGCTTATATATTCATGCTCATATATAGAGTGTTAGTTAATTTTAAATTTAATTAAAAAGGTTCACATAAACATGTGTCCTAAAAAGTCTGGTTCTCAAGATTCAGTGTGTCAAAGTCTTATAAAAGTTTTGTTTTCTACCAACATCTCAAAGATCCCTGTGCAGTATTTTTGACGCTAAACTAGCCCCAACTAAAAGATAATTATGAATTCCAGTGGCATTTCTAGGGGCGATATCACGAATACTATTGACAAAGGTGTACGCCACTGACTTTTTAATAAATATGTTTTTTTTGTATTAAGCAACTAATGACACAACTTGTTTGTCTCTTGGTGTCACTCCGTACATTACTTCTTTTTCAATGGAAACATAAAAACGACTTGATTACATGTCGAAAGGTTATACAAATATGAGAGCAGAAGCTTTAATAGAAGCGGTAGGTGGTCAATTTCAACATTTTTTGTACATATCTTGTCAAATTGTTGTTACTTTCCGATCCTTAATTTCAAAATTACTTATAAATAAATATTGTGCATGGATTGAAAACAAAATTCTATTATTTTAACAATTTTCCAACAAGTAATTAATTATTGTTAATTTTTTCCTGAGAAACGAAGTGGGATACACAGACAAAGTAAGAAACAAAATAGTTGCATTTTCATTTGTCTAAATCGAAAAAACTATATATATTTTTTTACATCTTTTTGTCAATATTAATCGTGAGACTGTTTCCCGAGACAATCCTGGAAATGATCTTCTAGTTAGTGCTAACATAGCGCCTTGTTGCAGTTAGCAGCACATTAAAAATTTAACAAAATTGGCACAAGGATATTTGAGATAAAAAAGAACAATTTACTTCTGTGTTCTGCTACTATATCATAGATGGCGCTAGCATCTTTCAGATCCCTTCGTCGACGCCGAAACGCAGTACATGGTTGGCTATTTTCATGTAGAATGTGGCATCAATGGTGCAACTAACAACTAACTACGTGATCGACAAATGTGCGCAAAAAATTCAAACGCTTAAACTTGAAACTCTAATGAAATGGTGAGTACCAACCAGGAGAATGAAAAACTAAGTTAGCTTGTTGCTGAAAATGTTTGATGTCGTAGCGAAATTAGTTCCATATACAAATGTTTTAGAATGGTATGAAAAAAATATCTCAGTATTTGTATAGGATACTCCTAAGGTCACCAATTTATGTTATACATTTTCAACAAGATACCAATTTAGTTTTGAACTCCCCTGGTTGGTGCTTGCCACACTAAGATTTCTCAATGCAAATTTTCACTTTCCTCTATCACGAGTACACGCAAACAAAGTACGGCTTATTGGGGTAATATGTTAGAATTACGTAGTTAGCTCATCCATCCGGAAGCCTTTTCCAACTGTCAATTATAGTTCTTTCTTTTTTATTAACAAAATTGCTTCTGTAGATTTCCCACTAAGATACAGTATCCTACAAATACAGATGACTTGTTAGCAACTACTATAAATTTACATCTTTTATACCGGAGAAAGTTGTGGACAAATATTCACAATAATTTGAAATACGGTACTAAACCATGTTTATTCAAAAGTTTCGTAGCCGCATAGATGTTCATTGTTGAAATATTCATAAAAAGCAATTATCCAATTATCAACAATATCCCGGTTATTCTAAAAAATAGTAGTAACAAGCTATGGTACTGAACTCTTCCTGAAACAAGTTTTCCTCATATTTACGAAGTCCAAATGATACCACAAATGTGAAATTATCGTTTTTACTGATCTGTTAAATGAGGATGCATCGAGATTTTGGTCAGCTTTATAATTATTATTTTTAATATGTTGTCAGTTGCATGATTATTAAAATAAAGTGGGAAAAGTGATTGTTATGATAATCAAGAAGATTGCTTATGCGTGTAATGTTTAATTAGTGCAGATATTGCTATGGGTTTCAACCTATAATATAAAATAACGAGTTTAAAAATGAAGCAATTTTGTATAATGAACATAAATTAACTGCCTTCTTATTCAGTAGCTCTTCGGAGCTTATAAGTCGCCAATATTCAATATTTTCATTAAATTTATTCCGAGGACAAAACTAAAAATACTTATGAATAGTTTGATTTTCTGCTTTCCGGTCACCAAAAAATTCATATTATTATTAATAAACGAGAACAACCCGTTGAGAGATCTGGCCGCTTGAATCTGAAGGTATTTGTTTCTTCTCATAAAACTTAATTTTTATCAATGATAATTAATCGTAGAATAGCTCACAGCAAGGTTGCCTAGAAAAATTTAGGCGCTATTATCTGTACCTAAATACAGGGAGTTCTTAGTGCGCAAAGCTCTGTTATTGCGCATAGTATCTAAAATGGTTAATCACAAAAACTGTAGTCATAGGTTGAATTTTTTTCTACAGGGTGATTCATAACTATGCGGTGACCCAAACATTGATTTTTTGAGTGAAAAGCATCACATTTTATTACAGATTTGAATTACACTGTGTCTAACTAAGTAATTTGATATAACCACTGGGTCCTATTTTCGGATTCTTGAGATATTGGACAAACTATCAAAAAAAAAACACTCAACTTTGACTTAAACTGTCATAGCTAGAGTACTGAATTTTTCGTTAACTATGATCCCGTATTTTGTCCATATCTACTTACTTTTTCAGTTCTTACCAAATATCTTAAGATTTTCAAATTGAACACAGATAGTAAATAGAGAAACAACAGATAACAGATAACAGATGACGCTGCTGTATCCTATTTTGCCTCAGACAATTTTTTGGACGCGGGAATAGAGCTTCAGGTACACACTCTCTGGTTTCTTGAATGACACAGTTCAAAATCTTCATTATAATTGTTACCACATCCTATTCAACTGTACTCAATTAATTAATATTTTTATATATCTTTACTCCTCTTTATTATCAGGATACTAATAAATGAAAAAATATTCCAGATTTGAATCGATGAAATAAAATTTTCCTTAAAAATTTAACTGCAACAGAAGAAAAATGTGTAACAAAGAATGTAAATAGAGATCAGCCATCTATTACTAGAATCGACTACTGATTTTGGTAATAGATGGTAACTTGCGCTGTCTTTTTGGATAGATTCTATACCCTGGATGATTGCTCAGCTTTCGTTCGTTGACCAACCTAAGACTTATCCTAGACCATTCTGATGAGTTGCCAAATAGCACGAAACAGCTATCTAAGGTTGACCGTCTGTGGTCCGACGAACGAAAGCTATATTACAGAGAATGCCAATGTTTTAAAATCGTCTATATATTATTAACTAGGGAGCTGTGTGCAAAGATAATTGAAAAAAGTTTGCCCTGTATCTCCTTAGACTCGGTATCTATACCCCTAACCCTTTTCCCACGGATATTCGTCAAAATCACAAAACGTTTTCACTGACCGCACTAACGTATTTTCGAAAATTACTGAAGACTTCCACCCACTAGTACTCACTTTGTATGCCATGTTGGTGAGCTTGTGTCGATATTGCGAACTGTGTCAGCTAGATCGGGTGGTGCCGTTTTTATAGTGAAAAAGCAGACTGGGTACCACCGATGGGTGTGGTACCTTCGACGGACGTCTCGCAGAACGGCGGTGTTGTTTCAATTCGGGTACCTTTCACCCGATGGTCTCCTATGGGGTTACGCAGTCCATGCGAATTTTTTGGACCAAGGTTTTGCGAAAATCCTGTTTCATACCCCGCGTGGCTCATACAGCATGTACTTACTCAAGGTAGCGCTTGAGGTTGGTTAGAACTTATAGAATAATGATAATAATAAGTAATGATAATAAGAATACGTATAATAATAATGATAATATGGTGTCTTCATTCGATTTTGTAAAAAAAAACAGGATAACTGGCAGATTAACATCAAAATCGAAAAGGCGGAGGATTACCTATATGATATTTTTTAACTCGACCTAAAAAAAGAAGAGGAGACGGTGAATACGACTAAAAGCGCACTAGTTCTTTTTCCCTATCGATAAACCTTCAATTTACCGTGAACGTAACAAATGAACAAAAATATTCCTATATATAGACTGAAAAAAATATACCCATTGCACTAGCACCTTATTAAACCAACAACATAAGACCATCTGCACCAGAACACTTTTCTAACCACAATATTGGTAAAATATATAAAGAAATGAATAAAAAATGTATATGGAAAAGTAATAATAAGGTAGTAACACCAAAAAATCAAAAATCCAAGTAGTGTTCAGGAAAAACAACCAAAAAAGTATCCATTTTTAAGCTAGTTCGTGTCGCTCATTCAGAATTATCCTTTAACATGGGTATTAGGTATGAGTATAAGTATGAGTTTTTTACAAGTTATTTCACCAATTAATCTCTTAAACGCAATCATGCAATATTGAAAATAAGCTGAACAAATTATCTACCTAAAGCTTGGAATTGGTTGAAGATACGAAGTCAGTAAGATGGCGGTAAAGTTGCGCATTTAGATAATTTAGAAAATGTCACTTATGCAGTTTGGCAATTTAGAGTATTTCCGGAAAGAGGCGGTAAAAATGAATTTTCGGAAAATCGTTTTTATTTTCCCTGACCTTATTTGACGTGGTATTTCAAAATAAATTGCACATTAACATTGCTGTTTTTGCTCCTCTAGGTGGTGGTATAAGTAGAATTTCAATTTGACTTTCCGTCTCTTATCCTCAATAACCAGTTTTGCTTTGTGCACAGGTTAACAGATTTTGGAAGTAGTATTTTCTTTGTTGACCTTGAAAGTCACGTTTTTGAGAAGCGTTCTTAAAGGTCAGTCAGATGATTTGCCTAAGTATGGACTATAACAATAGTGATCTTTGCACGGATGGAGGCACTCTACAGGACACCTCAGCCAAAGTTAAATAGTATTTGAACGTAAGGAGTGTGCACCTGCTCAGAAATGACGGCTACTAAATGTGCTTAGGAAGCTGCAACATCGTCGAGGCTTTAATTTATTCCAAAATGTTTCTATCAGTTACAAATCGGCTTGATTATCACCAGACAGCTTTTGCTGCACCTGCGATCCTCAGGGGACCTCCTAATTTTCGGCACGCAGCTGTCGAGTAAGGTCATCCAGTATTATGGTGAAGCTTATGTCGTTGCTCTTGATATCACGAAAGCGTTTGTGGTATGTAAGCTTCCATCCTCGGACCTCCCAGAGGAGTTTTGGAGATGGGGCTGACATCCTCTGTGGTCGCCAGATATCCGTCCTAATTAATGGGTTCTCCTTTTCATCCCACAGCGTCAACACGGGTGTTCCTCAGGGATCGGTCTCGGCTCTGACACCTTTCCCCTTACATATCAACGACCTCCTTTCCTGTTCGATCAATCAAATCCACAGCTTTGCTGATGAGAAAACACTGCAGGAATGCAGATTGATCTCTGCCGGTGAGCTGGAGAAAAGGAGACTAGCAACGACTTCATCTCTGACAAGAGACCTGGAGGTTATCACTGCTTCGAGGCGCAACAATCAATGCTTCGAAAACTCAGTCCTGTATCTTGACGAACAAAGAGCCAGTCATTTCATCTGTTCGGATAGAGATAACCAAGGACTTGATCCGGCACGAACACAACTCGTCAATAGCGGCAGCTGCTGGGAAAGAGCTAGGCTATTTGCTTAGGGCTAAGCAGAACTTTTCTCCACATGACCTCCTCATCTCCATTTAGGCTTTGCCGGAGCAGCTGCTTCGGTGTAAAAAACATATAGTAGTGCTTTCAATACTACCTTTAAATGATATGCAAAAGTTTCACGTTGTTCTTTATTCAGTGAAAATCAACCAACTATAGGGAGACTACTTTCTTAGATATTTGAAGCTTTATAATATCAATCCATGATATGTAAAATATCACATTAAAATCGGAAATAGTTCACAAAAACTGAAGGAATTTCAAGAACTACGTTTTCTGAAATAACCAAGGTTTAGCAATGTCAATGTAGGACACATTATACATTTTTGGAATCAGCATTAAAAGCTCTATCTACCTGTTCCAAAATATTGTATGGCGTCTATAAGAAAAAGTAAAGTTAATAGTTGAGGACAAGAGACAAAATGCCAAATTAAAATTATAATTATACCTCGTATAGAAGAAGTGGCAATGCTGGTGTACTTTTAATTTTTAAATCCCATCTCTAGTCAAGTCAGGAAAAACTGTAGACGATATTGGGAAAATTCAGTTTCGGAACTGCGGAACTTTTCAATTTCGATTTTCTTAGTCACCTAAATGCGTAGCTTCACCCCCCATTTCTCGTATCCTTTACCGTTTCCGAAATTCCAGTGGTGAGAGTCGAACTTGAACCACACACAAATGTATGTTTTAAATGTTTAATTTAGTCCGCAGACATATGATATAGAGTATGTATGTAATCTAATCTTTGACATTACTAACGCTTCACATAAAGTTCTTTAGTTTTGCTTTAGAACACTGGAACATTTTTTTATAATATATAAATTAAGTATCATTGTTATTTGTGCTTTAAAAAAGGCCACCGGAGTACCGAATACGTCGGTAAAAAGTAATTCAAGTATATGTGGTTTCATTTGGCCAGACAATGAGTGAAGTTCAATTTTAGTAACATGAATTTGAAGTGTCCACCAGAAAATAAATTCAGGCTACTGGTTACTCCAACGGAATAGCTTCACCATTAAAAGTTGTGTTCAAGAAACTTTCAACGACATATCTTAGATTTTTAAGAAACAAAAAAGTAATAATTTTGGATTTAGGAGTATTCAAACGAAGATATTGCATAATTTGCAATACATTTTAGGCCCTGTATTATTTGTTTCCGGGATTTCTTAATCATTATGATTGAAAGTATGACAAAACTGTGAAGCCGCAGCAAAAAACGTGTATTTCAAAAAATTACAAATTTTGTTTAATGACGGTATATGAAGAGATAGATAAATTAGATGTTATGTCGAGAACTATAAGTCAATGACGATATTTTGGGATATATTTATCTATCTATCAATGATTGAAATTTTGCAATGTATTGTGTTAACGCATGTTTCTGGGAGCTTTTAATGGAATTCACTGCTTTGTTCCTGAGACACCACTCTAACGTTATTACTAAGCGATCCTCTACCATGCTGTGTAATGGGCAAGATGGCACCCAAGCGCCATGTTGGAACCCATAACTAAGTATTACAGGTATATGGTAGTAACTTTATTATTTTCATGGTAAGTACAAGCTTTTAGATTGAGTACACTGAAAATTTTTCTCTCTCTCACTAGAATAATTCAATGTAGAATATCGTGTGTGATTATTATTAAACATAATATATTAATATGTCATATTATGATATTTTGTAGAGCACAAAACTAGTACTTTACTAACCAGTTTATAAAACATGATTATAACTAGTATGAAATACCGCTAAGCTATCATCTCGCCCCATTTATTTGAATCGTAAGTAAGCTGGCAATGACTTTATATTAAATGTGTTTCATAACTTGAGTAAAAAAATGATCGAATAAAATGATATGTTACAGATGTAGTCGAAACGGTATCAACCAAACTCGTTCTGTCGTCCGCTTTTGCAATACTCGCAAAAGCTTAAGGAGTCAGTGGCATGTACCATATTTCTGACATCAAATCTATGATATGTAGTTCTTTTAGAGGGTGATTCATAATAAGTTTAGAAGGAAGTTTAATTTTGTAAACGGCATAGAACTTTAAGTTGGCACGTTTGAAGATGGCGACCGATTTGACAGCTGTCAAGTGATTTATTCTCAGTTTGGTTTGGCAATTCATCATGAGTAGACTCACGCCTGAACAACGCTTGCAAATTGTGCAGTTTTATTTCGAAAATAATGGTTCTGTGAGGAATACGTATCGCGCACTACGTCCATTTTATCGTCGACAAAATCGTCCATCAGAGCAGTTAATTCGATTAACCATGGAACGTTTTCGCACCACGTTTACTCTAATTGATAACTCGCATCCCCAGAGACGCCGTAAGGTGCGTACAGAAGAAGCTATTGCTACTGTAGAGCGTAGCATTGAGGAAGACTCGAATGAGTCCATCCGCCATCGAGCACAGGAATAGGATCTGTGTCCATACACTTTATGGAAGATTTTGCGGAAGGATCTTGGTTTGCGTGCTTACAAAATCCAACTCGTGCAAGAATTGAAGCCAAACGATCATCAAGGAAGGCGTAGATTCGTTGAATGGGCCCAAAACGAGATTGCCGTTGTTCCCTCAAGTCTATGTCGAAACACCGTTACATCCAGAAAAACTGACCGTTTGGTGCGCTTTATGGGCTGGTGGAATCATTGGTCCGTACTTCTTCAAAAACGATGATGGCCAGAACGTTACAATGGTGATCGGTATAGAGCCATGATTACTAACTTTTTCATTCCTGAATTGAACAATAATGATGTCTAGTAGCTGTGGTTCCAACAAGACGGCGTAAAATGTCACACAGATCGTGCTACAATCGATTTATTGAAAGACACGTTTGGTGACCGCCTAATTTCACGTTTTGGACCTGTGAATTGGCCTCCAAGATCTTGTGATTTAACACCGCTAGACTATTTTCTGTGGGGCTATGTAAAGTCATTGGTCTATGCGGATGAGCCACAAACGCTTGACCATGTGGAAGACAACATTCGCCATGTTATTGCCGACATACGGCCACAAATGTTGGAAAAAGTCATCAAAAATTGGACTTTCAGATTGGACTACATCCGACCCAGCCATGGCAGTCATATCTGGAAATCATATTTAAAATGTAATGCCACAAGATTGTCTTTCGAATAAAGAAATTCACGTCAATCGAATAATCCATCGTTGTTTTATTAGAATTTAAAGTTCTATACCTCTAAAAAAACACCCGTTACTTGTTTTTATTTCTTTAGTCGAAAATTTCATCTAAAGCGCTATCTATGAGGGCTTATACCATGTTGCAAAGCTTAGATGCAAATACACATGATTAAATGAAACACAAAATTTAATTTTTGACAAAAGCAGCGAAAATAAGCATAAAATCCAGATATATTCAGGATAAGAAAAATCATGTTTACTAAAAATTTAGGATCAACGGGAGACCTCCTTAGTTACGTCACGCAACTATTGAGTAAACTCCAGTTAATATTGAGGCTCATGTTATTGCTCTTGATATCACGAAAGTGTCCGATCAGCTTCATGCTACCCTCTTATGCAAATCTCCATACTACGTTTTTCCAGAGAAGCTTCCCCTTAGGTCGCAAGATATCCATCGTAATTCAAGGGTTTCCCTTTTCATCCCACAATGTCAACGCATGTGTTTCCCAGGGATCGATATTAGTTCTGACATTGCTTCTCTGGCTTATGAACCACCGCCTTTCCTGTAAAATCAATCCGATACACAACTTTGCTGATGACAGCACTCTGCATGCAGGAATTCATAGTGCCAAGCCGTGTCTGCCAGTGAGCTGAAGAAAAGAAGACTAGCAGCTGCTTCCTCTCTGACGAGAGACCTAGAAGTTGTCACTGCTTGGGTCATAACAATCTGATACAGTTTGACGATGACAAAAAAACAGAACTATACCTAGACTAACAAGAAGCGCCCTAGCGCATCTGAGAACTTGATCTGCCACGAATCATCTCGTAAATGACGGCAACTGCTTGAAATCTAGGCTATTTGTTCACAGCTAAGAAGCTTTCCATATAACCTCCTCACTCTGTACAAGACAGATGCTCGAATCTGTTCGGAGATGGACAGACTCTTCTCTAGCAGACAGTTCCGGGACCTCCTCGCACCAACGGCGATATACCTGTCTTCTACCGCTATGTCAACGGGCTTTGCTGCTTAGAGCTTTCCTCCTTACGTACCAACGGAAGACATTATCGCAAATCTGGAATCAACATTAAGGATAATACCAGAAGACCGGGCTCAGGGAATCCGTACTGAAGCAGCCAGAATTCTACAGAAAGCTGAGCCACCTAAAAGCAACCCGAAGTCGAAAAAATTAAGAGCAATGAGATCTGAACAGAGACGATAATGTTCTGGTTTTGCCGTGCGGACCTAGGAAATACCACCGTGGTCATGGACATCGACGATTATAAATCCAAAATCAATGACCCAACGTAACGCATTGTTAGAACAACGAAATCACTGGTTCTAAAGTCGAGCCTTCAAGATGAAATTAAGAAAAAGGTGTGCTGAAGTGAAGTACTAACTACACGAATCTATGGCTTACCAAAGATCCACACAGCCAACATTCCGTTGCGTCCCATTGTTAGTGCTATAGTCTCACCAATATACTACCTAGCCAAGCACCTCGCAACCCTGCCTCAACCACACATTGGGCAATACCTACATCAGGGACGCCGCCCATTTCATATCAAAAATTAAGGAAATTCATCTCGTAATAAACGATATACTAGTCAGCTTTGGCGTAATATCGCTCATCAGTTGATGCTGCAATGAAACAGATCCAGAGGTCATTGTCAATTTATACAGACTGCGCCTGAAGTCTGCCTACTTCTCGTGGGACAACACAATATACGAACAACCTGAAGGTGCGGCAATGGGCAGCCCTTTGAGTCCAGTGGTATCGAATTTCTTTATGGAGGATCTTGAACAACGTGCTCTCAGCAGTGTACGATACAAACCCAAAATATGGTTTCGATATGTCGATGACACTTTTGTAATATGGAGCCACGGACAAAAGAAACAATAACATGCATAGCAATATCAAATTCACCATGGAGCTAGAGGACAACGGCAAACTGGCTTCCTTGGACGTATTACTAACCCGCCGAGAGAGACGACTGGGTCACACGGTATATAGAAAAGAAAGCACACAGATCGGTATTTGCATAGTAGTAGTAGTAGTAGTAGTAGTAGTAGTAGAAGTAGTAGTTGTAGTATTTATTGGCCATGTTGATACATAAGTATATATGGCAAGTCATTACAAAGAAAAAAAAATAAGCAAATAAATAAACAAATAAAACATCACAACAGCAAAAACCTTATTGATAGACAGTAGCTTTAAAATGCTAAGACAAGCACAAATATTAGGTAACTGATATTTAATTATATTATTTGTACTTGTGTTCTAAATTCACCAATCGTATAAAAACCCTTCACCTGATTTCACTTCATATTTAAAATTTTTGTATGTTCTTATATTTTTAAGATGCTGAGGCTGCTTATTATAAAATATTACACAGTTGTAATAAGGGAGCTTGAAGCGCCTAGTGTTGTGTTTGAGGACAGTTAATGTCGCACTATTTCTGGTATTATATGTGTGGTACTGCCCTAGACTCTCGACCTAGTACATATTTTTTCCAAACTCATAAAAGACACTTAAAAATGTAAACACAAGGTACAGTTAAAATTTTCTTAGATTTATGTGGTTCTACATGTATTTCCAGGCGGAATATTGAAAATTAAACCTATTAGTCGTTTTTCTCCTACAAGTACTGTCTTTATGAACACTGTTGCCCCCATGCCATGATATTATAGCTTATGCAGCTCCTATGATAAACTGTGAGACATTCAATGCACATTAGAGAAGAAAATTCCTTTTTACAGCATTTGTATCGAATTTCCATCGTTTTGTTAGACATGTATTAAAATATATTTGTAGTATGTGGTTGCCTTTATAGTGTTATTTGTTTTGCTGTCGTACATCTGCTGATCCGATAAGTGGTAAATTAAGTGAATTTCGGGATCTTGATTGCTTCATTCAAATTGAGATGTACTATAGGATTTTCATTGTGATTTCTTCAAGACAGAAACGATCACGTAATTGTGCAGATTGTTGCAGAAATTCAGAATTTTTAGGCCACTTTAGCACTAGAAAGTACCGAAAACGCTGAGATTAACGAGAATAGCGGTCGCACACACACAGTCGTGAGACGTAGAAATAGGAACTCCAATCACCACCCTTGTCAGAAATATGGCATCATTAAAACCCTAACAGAAAGAGCCAGGAGAGTATGTGTACCCGAAGAACTGGCTTTATAGTCGAACTTAAACATCTAAAAAACAGCTTAATGGCCAATGGATACTCCGAGCTGGAAATTAAAAAATCCATGACATCGAGTAATCCCAGAGCCAAAGAAAACGAGCATTTCTTCCCTATATTCCCAGAGTCACAGCCAGAATCGGAAGACTGCTTCTCAAAACAATATACAGACCAGCGTCAAAAATAAGTCTGACATCGGCAAAAGATAAGAGAGATCTCCTGTCGTCTTCGGGAGTCTATCGCATACCTTGTACAATCATGTTAGATTATACAGAGAGGCTATAGAGATACACAAACATAGGGACAACTTCAACAAAACAGCGGAATCATTGAAAGTACGCAAAACCTGGCTACCAGGACTCCGAACTGTGAACACCTGAAGATGCCAATCACTCGTGTTGGCTAAATGTCAAATAAAAATATTTTACGATGGCCTACCTATTCAACAACCGATCAAATAACAATATACCTTAAGTGGCTTTTCCCAGTCCTACTGACCTCAGGCTCGAATGTTCTTTAGCTCCTTACAGCAGCTCCGTTGCCCCGGTTTTTATGTTTCTGTCTATGCGGCTGCTTCGGTATAAAAAAGGGAGTCGTTTTTGGAAAGGCACAAACTTGTTTATTCGATAACGCTTTTCTTTCTACAAAAAGGCATTGGATTAGGAACTGTTAACCGTAAATTATTTGAATAAATTGTTATCTAATTGCTCATGCAAAAAGCTAGAGGGGAAGAGGGATCCATTTACAGCAGGGCACACTACACAACATAAAATCAAAACGCAACCAGCTCAAACACTCGGAACATTCGATATTCATCTTGTATCTTGTTTAGTATCTTGTAGCTTAAATTAACTTGTAAGTACTGTAACATCTAGCAGATATAACTAATCTCTACGCATGTCGGTGCAAAGTGTACGATAATTGTTTTATAAGGGAGACGATAAATCTGGGTTATACGAGCTGGAGTTACGTAACGTGACAAAGCATGGAGACATAATTCGACATAGCCCGTTCTCGAGTTAATTTTTCCATATGTCTACGTGCAACAAGTTGAAGAATGCGTACGGTCTCGAAAAGGCCGGTCGCTTGCAATAATTTAACTGTCGTATTTTTAATTCGGTTGTAACGCGAAATTAAAAAATTCAGTAGCGTACAAAAATGGCGAAAAGTAATCGCTATCGTTAGCCTATAGATTGGAAAGTCGGGACTGGGTGTAGAAGGAACCGGAAAGCTAACGATTTTTGTTAGTTTAGTATCAAAATCAGTTTTGGTGGTGATATCAAGTTAAAATAGACTGCTTTGGGGTCTGCTCAAGCACCAAATCATATTTTTGGGCATGAATCGGTTTTCAATAAACTAGTATGTAGTGACTCGCGGCAAATTTGTGATAGAATGCAAACGAGTCTTAAACATAATTGATATTCATATTTTTCTTATACCGGCTTACGAAAATATGGGGACAGGATTTTGCGGCCCTGGTTCTTCAGTGTATTTCTAATACCGGTTAATCCTAGGATTTTCCGTTGTAAGCAGCATTTCCATTTTCACCATAAAAACTTTGCGTTTTCGCTAGGATCGCTTGGATTAGGTTTTTAGACAATTCCGGTAAATCAGCTACAAAAATGTCACAATATTAAAACCACTAAAGCAATGAATACGTTATTTTGCTCGAGCACTGGGTTAAGTGTTTGCATTGACGATGTAACATAAATATATCGAAGCTCCTGAACTTTGTTTTGTTATTTGTCTAGGGTGTCCTTTTTCCCCGAGAGTCATCCAACCGGGGTCTCCGGTGACACTACAGCCCCTTAGGCTTATTGTACCTTGCTCTTCGAATTTACAGTACCCAATTCAGTAGTCTAGTGTTCTGTACCAATTGCCGGTCGGTACTGTTCTAATCTCCTTCGGTTCTAGTTTTTATTTCCCTAAGAGTAGATGTCTTTTGTGATCCAGCGCCAGCTGATTCTGTTCCTTTTCCGCATTATCTGCAGCTGAAGCCTCCACCATACTACCTATTTTGGGCAGATTTTCATTCGGGTCATTGTGTCTTATTAGTCCAGTCCCGTAAGTACGGGAGTTGGTTTCTAATGGTACCGAGATAAATTCTTTCCCATGCCCTCATCCAGTCACTAAGGCCCGTATCGTCAGTCGTCCATAGAATTGTAGGGCGCGTTTATGGCCTCCTTGATTGTCATAGTTCTCTACTTCTCCGTGTCAGAGCTCTATTTTGAGGTTGTGTCACAAACATCTATTTGCATCAAATTGTGCTTGCTTTTGAGTTATATCATGTTTTATCAGCCGAAAATTTCCGACAATTTAAAAGGAAAACATACCTTAACAATAGGAGAGCGCTGACGCTGACACGGGACGAGTGTAATCTAGAAATTTTTGAAGGAGAGAAAAGAGTATGACAATCAAGGAGGCCATAAACGCACCCTACAATTGTAGGGACGACTGACGATACGGGCCTTAGTGCCAATATTCCTTGTGCTGGTTCCTTACTCATCGTTTGACTGGGTTCCTTGTTGTGCTTTTTGACACCTCCAAGACAGGTTCTGGGCCTGGGAATGGTGTGGATGATCCTTACTAAAGCTCATCCACTCTTTCATTTCCTGCGTTACCTGAATGTCCTGGCAGCCACATCAAAGTTATTATTTTGTGTGTTCAGTTCAGGACAGATGTCACTCTAGGGCTTCCTAACGCTTTGCGTGTCGTGTGTCAGTGTAAATGACGATCGTTTTATTGTAATACTCTTGCTCATCATTTTATACTGAAGTAGCCGTGGGCCTAAATACCAAGGCAGCCGATGCTGCTATAAATAAGGAGCTTAAATGCACATCATTAATTCGATTTTTGAGCTGCTGACGTTAGTAGAACTGGGAGAAGCCTCCTTAGGCTGATTGTTCCACAATCTTGACACCCTAGGAACAAAGAAGCGATCGTTCTGGATTTTCAAAACAATCAGGATGAGAGGCCGAAGTCGGGCGGCTCTGTGTGGCAGGCTCACCGCGCGACGGTATCATGAAGGAGAGCTTTGAGGACCAAAGCCCGTTGTATAGTGGCAGAAGAATTGAGCGGATCTTAGGTCAAACTTGGCCACCTATCGAAATCAAATGACACCTTGTTAGTCAACGTACAGTATTGAGTTTCGAAAGCATTAAACTGTATCAGATTGTTTCTTCCCCAATTAGTGATAGCCTCTAGGTATTTCAGAAAGGATGCTGCAACTAATCGTCTTCCCTCCAGCTTGCTGGCAAAAATTGGCTTGAAACTCTGAATTCATGCATGTGGGGTGATGGCATAAGGAAAGCTGTAGACCGGACGGATTCTACAGGATAGGAGGTCGTGGATATGTAATAGAAATAGTGTCGGAGCCTAGACCGACCCCGTTGACATTGTGGGATCAAGCTATCTCGCTACTGTCTTGCCTCATGAAGACCTTCGAAGGAATGATAAAAAATCGCTTGGAGTGGTGGTTTAGGTCTCGTCCTCTTCCCGCAAACCAATTTGCATACAAAAAGGGCACTGGAACTACAGATGCCATCATGAATATCGTTACAGACATACAATTATGTTTCTCCCGAAACAACTATTTAGGAGGCATATTTCTCGATATTACAGGTGCCTACGATAATGTCAACTTGAGCATGCTCCGTCTAAAACTTGAAAGTTTTGGCATTCCTTCGCATTTCTCTTTTGTTATAACAAACCTTTATTATTCAAGAAATATTTACTTGAGAAATAACTGTGGTGGTAAATTAGGTCCTCGTCAGGTATCCCACAAGGCTCGGTCCTTAGCCCTGTTTCTGTTTAACATTCTTTCGTCTGACCTTCATGACCTACAAACCAGTTGTCAATTGATCCAATATGCAGATGACATTTGCACCTATTCAGAAAACCGCCTACTTGACCATTGTATTACAGCACTTGACTCGTCTATGGTGTCCCTCAAAAAGTGTTTTTTCGAAAACGGTTTTTCCATATCACTAACGAAATCGTCTGTTTGCTTTTTTTCGCGGCATAATGCGTCAATCCAAAATAATATTTCGTTAGGAGGACTTTCATTCAAGGTGGAAACCTGTGTGAAATACCTTGGCATCTTACTTGACAAAAAGCTCTCATGGAAACCATTTATAGAGCACATAGTTTGCAGGTGTGACAAGGCATTCAACTTATTCCAAATGATCTGCAAAGTTTGGTGGGGTGCATACCAGAAAATAGCAATTATGTTCTATCGCTCTTATGTTAGATCCATTCTTGATTATGGTAGTATTCTTTATGGCTCGGCAAGCAGAAATCTACTTAAAAGGTTAGACATTATTCAGAATAAGTTTATCAGAAAATGTCTTGGTGCTATGAGATCTTCACCAGTTGAACCACTACGGGCAGAAGCTCAAGAGCCTCCATTACATCTTCGTAGAGAGATGTTAGCGAGCAGATTCCTACTGAAAATGCATCAAAACAATTCTGCTATACTACACAAAACTTACCAGCTTAATTCACTTGATCTAATATATAAATACTGGACCAAAAGGAATTCTCCGCCTATATGCAGTGCTATTCAGTCTACATCTATTTTGCACAACACTATAACTGGCAGGTATCCCCAAGGTGCAGACTATTTCGAATCAATTCAAGAGATCAACATTTTAATTCCTCCCTACAGCCTACAACAGCAATTAATTCTGAATCAATTTCGAGACGTCCAGAACAGTTTATCATGTAGCATCTGTATATACACAGATGCATCAAAATCAGATTTAGGATCGGGATGCGCCTTTTATATTCCTTCCTTGGATCTCTCTCGCAAGTACAAACTGGAACCTGAATTCTCAATATTCTCTGCTGAAGCTGTTGCGATTTTGCAAGCTCTTTCCTTCGCAGATGACAATAACCTAGGTGATGTATCTATTTTTTCAAACTCACTGTCAGTCCTGAACAGTCTCAAAAACTTGAAACCTCATGACTTTAACAATAATCACATCATGAGCATAAGAAATAAAATATGCCGTTTAGATAGAAAAGGGCATAAAGTTACAATGGTATGGGTGAAGGCCCACTGTTGAATCACTTATAATGAAATGTTTGATCAATTAGCGAAAGACAGTATTATTGATGGCTCTGCAATAGACATTCCTTTAAACACCCAAGATCAACAATTAGTTCTTAAACGTAATCTGAAGATGAGATGGCTTGTTGAATGGAGTAAATACTGTCAAACTAATCCCACACGATATACCATGTTATATCCAACGCTTCCAGAATCTTACTGGCACAATAACTATAAAATTCCTAGGAAATATTTATCCATCATCATCCGAACAAAAATTGGACATGGTACATTTCCTTCACACCTAGCTAGACTCAATCTGCGATCATCTGATTTGGTGATGCTTGTGAAGAGCATGGAGATCTGGATCATTATTACTTTGGCTGCTCCAGGTTTCTAATTCACTCCAATATACTCTACAACAACCTTCTCAAATCTGGACTAGCTGCTCCACTAAACACGGCGTATATATTTTCGTTAAATTGGTCTGATGTTGTCTTCTATATCGTCCAATTTATTAAAAATTCAGGCATGGTAATCTAGGGCTTGTTACCAGATATCCCGTGTTTTACACCTCTGTTATTATATCCCTACCTACCGTGGCCTATGTATTGTGTGTCTACCAATAAATGCCCTGACGGGTCCCTGGGCGAGAAGAATTTGTGTCCTGTCAAATCCTCATATTAGGGTTGTACACAAGGTATAAGCTTTATGTATCACCAAAGCGAAAGTTTTTTTTTCTACCCTCTAGAAAGACTTTAATGTCTGCACATGCCTACTCTGTGTTTCCTTAAATTTAAATAACCACGATAGCTCTCAATAAAGATGAAGTGTCTGGCTAATGGGTCTAGATCCTAGTGCCAATAATAAAAAAAAGAAAAAAGAAAAAGGAGGACCCGAATTGACGGATACCTTGCGGTCAGGGAGAAAGTTAGCCACCCATCTACTCTGCTCCGGAAAGTCATAGGATGGAAGTTTTCATACGAGCACCAAGTCACAGCTGATCGAAAGCTTTTATGATATCAAGAGCAACATGATGAGCTTCATGTAATCGCTGCTGCCGGAAGTCATACTATCTGTCATTAATCAAGCCATGATGTTCAAGGAACTTCAGAAGCTCTCCATTTATGTACCTTTCCATCACTTTACTTATAAGCTATAGGTCTGTAATTGCAAGGACCAGCCTGAGGAAAATTCAAGATTTCTGGAAGGGGAGTGAAAGAACCGGAGCTTCGCTGCTCATCTTTTCAGAACAACTGCATTAATCAAGTCCACACCAGAAGCTTTGTTCGTTTCGAGCTACAAAAGTATCTTATAACAGACACTGTTATTGTTGTTTGTATTTATTTATTCCCTTTATCCTATGCATCGCTTTGTGATGCAGACATTGCGTAGGTTTGATCTGACTGTACTTGGCCGTTACGAAAATTCTCGAATATGCTGTATTTCAAAGTCTAATCAAATTACTTGTGGTAGTATAGTCAGTAGTTAAAAAGATTCCATACATACTTCGGTGGAGGAGGCCATTATTGTCATCGCCTCAAAACGAAAAGTGCTGGTCCAATAATGGCATACCTCTCCACTAAGGTATTTAATATACTATTTCCTTGAACAAAGTACTTGACAAGGTACAGTAAAAAAAGTAGGCCGTTTCATCAGAACAGCGGTCACTTGTCTTAACATATCGATCAACATCTCGATACTTTATTAAGTCGACTGCACGTATGTAAAAATCGCTTTGTATAATTGGAGGACGTCAACAAAACACTTGCAGATAAATTGTTATATCGAAACTCTGTATTCTCGAAATTGCTACATTTTATTTATGTACCTGTTTTGATCGCATTTCTTAACTGCAATCATTGGTGATCTTATATATTGCAACATCCTGAAAAAAGCTAGCAGGAATATCAAATTCGTCATGGTGATTTGTTCAACGTTAATGTGGATCGGCGAGGTTAATGTCTCTATTTTACTAAAGTGAGTCGTTGTTTGTTTCAGAAGATTCAATGACTTTAGCTCTTGTGCCGTAGTAATAGTTTTGATTCTAGTAACAAAGTGAGCAGATAATGCCAAAAAAGAACTAGAGGATGAAAAGAAAAGAAGAATATAGATAGATAAATTTATTCAAACCAGCTAATTTAAGAATATTCAAACACAGCATAGATACAGGTAAGTGCTAAATTAGGAGATTCACACAGCAAACACAAAGATGTTAGAAATATAAAATAACATACGATATAGATAAATTTACAAACCACAATTCTAGCCTAAAATCCACATTAGATTTTCAATGAATCACAGAATTCTTCATTACTATAAGATTTTTTTTATTTAAATGTTTCATTTGTCTACTACTACCACGTTGGACTTTTTCAAGTACTCGTACAATGACAATAATGTTTATCAAACGGCCGTCCTGGGCTTTGCTGATTTCACGCTGTGTCATCTTAAATTACAGGACCTTTTAGACTGTTGTAGTAACATACTATGGGGTGTTCCTTAATGATATCCGAATATTTAAGGGTGTGAATCTACATGAAAAATTAATGTTAGTTTGTTTTATAAACGATGGCCCAAAAATGTTTCCTTACAAAAACTCGGGGTGTAGAAGTTTTAGGAAAAAAATGGATATTAATTAGTATTTTCAGATATTTCACTGATATTTGCATATTTTTCAATGCAAAAATAATTTTTAGCTTTAACAGTGGCGTGCGTACGGGTATTGAAGTCGATATTTTTTAAGAAAAAAGTGGTACGCCAATGGTTTTTTGCCAAATAAAAATTATTTTTTAATTTCCCGTTCAATTTAAGACAAATGATCTATCCTAAATTGTTTTCCTTCGAGGCGCCATTTTTGATTAAAAAAATAAAAACCGTTCTATTGTCTAACTTGCAAAATTATTATTAATTTAATTGGAAAAATTAAAAACATTAGGGGTAATGAACAACAACAACTGACAACATAAACATAACATCAAAACCAACGAAATGCTTACAAAAATTATTGAAAATGGCCCCCTTCACTCAGGATGCATGCTTCCGCCCTTCTTCTCATGGAATGGCGCACTCGTTGAAATATGCCTGGAGCCTGGAGTGTTTTTTATTCTATCACAAGCTGCAACTATTATTTCTCTTAATTCCTGTACAGTGTTAATGGGACTTGTGTACACTAGTGTCTTAAGATAGCCTCATAAAAAGAAATCTAAACTGTTGAGGTCTGGGGCGTTGGTGGCCATTCTTGGGGCCCACCGCGGCCAATCCAACGATTTGGATAAGCACTTTGTAAATAATTACGAACCGCTACATTGAAATGTGCTTGTGCACCAACATGCATGCACCACATATTGTTTCTTATTACTAACGGAACATCATCAAGCAGCAAAGGCAACTGTTGTGGAAGAAAATTGAGGTAAGTCTGTCCGTCAAGTCGTCCCGGCAAGAAGAATGGGCCGATAAAGTGGTCGCCAATAATTCCTGCCCATACGTTAACCGAAACTGGTGTTGGAAATAGGTTTCGGTTACGGCATAGGGATTTTCTTCTGCCTACAAATGATTATTGTAGAAAATCTTAAAATTAGCTTCGTCCGTGAATAGAATCATTGATTCAAATTGCGGAATTTGTGTATTTTTTTGGCGATACCGCTAACAAGACCACACGCCTTGGAAAGTTAACAGGAAGTGATGCCTGTACTCTTAAAATATGATAAGGATATAACAAAAAATCCACTAAAATTCTCCAAACAATCTGATGGCAAATATTTAAGTGTCAACAAGACGACGATGAATATTAGAAAAGGTTCGACTATCTGGCAAAGCATGACCATAAATCCGTCTGGCTTGCTCACCATTACCGTCGGCAAGGCCATATAGTAGTGCATTTCCGCTATTTCTGCATTTGAATAATTTACCATTATTAACAAGATTGTAAAAACTAAATAATGAAAAAGATGTCACAGCGAAAAGATTTGAATAACAGAGACTTGTCAGATGTCAAAAGCCAGTGACGTATTCCAGAGCAACTAGATATTTATTGCTAAATTGCATTCTTCAATTATTACATTAATTTTCTCGGACAATAGAACGGTTTTTATTTTTTTACTCAAAAATGGCGCATCGAAGGAAAACAATTTAAGATAGATCATTTATTTTAAATTGAACGGAGAATTCAAAAATAATTTTTATTTGGTAAAAAACCATTTGCGTACTATTTGTTCCTTAAAAAATATCGAAGTTAATTCCCGTACGCACGCCACTGTTAAAGCTAAAAATTATTTTTGCATTAAAAAATATGCAGTTTTATTAACTTTCACTACGTACTAAATATCAGTGAAATATCTGAAGCGGTACTGAAAATATTAATTAATTTCCATTTTTTTTCCTAAAGCTTCAACACCCCGAGATTTTGTAAGGAAACATTTTTGGGCCATAGTTTATAAAGCAAACTAACATTGATTTTTCATGTAGATTCACACTCTTAAATACTTGCATATCATTAAGGAACACCCTGAATAGGACTGTTAAAAGGGAAGCAAAAAAGGAGACGAAACGTCATTTTTTATGAAAATGCCCTGCAATTGCCAGATTCAGGTACACTTGGTGAAGGGGTGGACTTCATATGCCTCCAAATAAGTTGATGGACTTCCTCAGGAAGTCGGAATTACTGGGAGAAATATAAAAATATGTGAGCCACAATATACTGGTGAGTGGTAGTAGATGATCGTGATTGGCCCGCTCACAAAAAACCTAGCCTAACCTTAGCGTTCCTTTGTTTCCACTTTCGTCACCACTTGTCAACAGCTATTTTCGATGATTACACACTGCTTGCCCAATGATCGCTTGAAACGTGCATTTATGCATTTAACAACTCAATAATTTCTTGACCATGACAACTGAAGGCAGTTATTATATATTCAAATCCATTGGGATCAATTATCTCAACTTGGTATCATATTATTGAGACATTTTCCAATGAGAGCAATTATGTGTAAATGAAACTATACGGTAACATATGGAATTGAGTCACCTATCAGAAAACATAACATTTTCAATTTCTTTGACCTTTCCATGCAGCGACAGCCATAAAGCATTATAAATGACATAATTCCGCGTTTGGGCTATAAGTATATAGATCACGATTGCATATTTAATGCATGAGTAAAGATCGAGTGTTTTGGTATTGCACTACTATTTCTACCGGGTGTAACAAAACGAAACAACTCCGTACTTTTACAAGGTTATTTTAAGTAGAGCATTTATATTTTCGATGGAAACCTCCTGTTTGTCCCTGCAATCGAAACAACAGTAAATCCTGGGTCCGAATATGCATTAAAATCTAAAATCAAGGTTACCTGTACAGGTCAGATGCGTGAGGCTATAGGCAAATCTTAGAAGCTTAACAGGGTTATTAAGTTTTACCAAGGATTTCAATAGTGACCTTGGATTCGACCCTAAATCTCACCTTTTTATGACGGTGGCAGGAAAATAAGTCTAATATGCTCTCAAGAAGTACACATCGCGTGTTTATTTACAACACTTTTATTGAAACTGGAACTAAGAAGACGACCAATTAACCTCAATGGTTCCAACACGATGCCATACGTCAAGAGCTGCAATAGCCTTTTTAAGGGAACATTTTCCTGGGCGCGTGATTTCGTTGCGTGGAAATGTGTAGTGACCACGTCGGTCACCAGACCTTTCACGTTGTGACTACTTTTTATGGGGCTACTTACTTTACATAGACAAACCGCGAAATCTTGAGGCTCTTTCGGAAACCATAACGCGCGAAATTGTAAGGATTGCTCGTGCCATGCTCGAAAGGAGTATTGACGATTTTGCAATCCGTCTCCAAGAATGCATCGACAAGAATGGATGCCACCTAACTGATGTAATTTTTTACACCTGACTATGTTATGTATGCTTAAATGGCAATATTCCACTAATGTGTTAAAATAATAAATTTTGATATATGTTTAAAAATTAAAGTGTCACAATTTTTTCAAAAACACCATACTCATACTTCATTGCCGGACCCTGTATTATGATCTTGAAAGTAAGACTCAATGTTAAATTCTAAGCCAATATTGAAATCCTTGTTGAGAGTTATAGATAGATAGATAGATAGATGCTTTATTGTCTTCGGATCATAGAAATGATATAAGACTCGTCAGGCATATCTCTATGAGTACATTATTATCTACAAAAATTAAAAATATAGTTAAGTATAAATACATAAATTTGTCGGTTAAAAATGGAAAGAAACACAGTTTAGTTGAGAAAACAACAGATACAGTAATAATAAACAGAACAAGGTGTAAAAGAAGTAAGTACAATAAAAATAGAAAAAAATAATAGGTACGCATATACGAGTAAACATATACACACATATGTACACATACACAATACATATATATAAATATATACACATACATATATATATATATATATATATATATATATATATATATATATATATATATATATATATATATGGACACACATACATATACATATATACACACATATACAGGGTGTTCCATAATTATTGCGACAAAATGCTAGAGGTTGTAGAGGGCATCAAAATGAACAATTTTGCCTTATAAACTCCTGTTCGGAAATATGCCGTTTGGGCTGCAGCAAAAAAAGGATCAGTTTCTTGAAACAGCTTACCTACAGTAATTGCTCAAAGTGTCCTCCACCTTGCTCAATACACAGCTGTGCACGATTGTTCAATGATCGGCGAACTCTGTGGCATACCCCCGGTATGTCCTGAACATGTGCGGACGCGGCCATCACTCTTCCCAGTAGCTCTTGTTGGTTGGGAACAGGAGTTTCGTACACTAAAGCTTTCAGATGGTCCCAGAGAAAATAATTCAGTGGGGTCAGGTCGGGTGACCGCGCAGGCCAAGGCACAGGGCCACCTCGGTCTATCCCCCTATTTGGAAATTTGTCGTCAAAATACTGCCGCACTTGTAAAGAAAAGTGGGCTGGAGCGCCATCGTATTGAAACCACATGTTGGCTCTTATGTTCAGTGGCACATTTTCTATTTTACGGTAGCACATGCTGTAAGAATCGACCATAAGCATGCCCATCCAAACGTGGTGGAAGCAAATATGGCCCGATGATATGCTCGTCCACAATGCCGCACCAGATGTTAATTGAAAACTGATGTGGGTCTCTATGGATGGCTATGGCATGAGGGTTTTCTTCATCCCAAATGTGACTGTTACGGCTATTCAAATAACCGTCCTTTGTAAAACAGGACTCGTCAGTGAACAAAACGTAGCGACCAAAGTTTGGTTGCCTCAACTCCTGCTGCAGCCACCAACGACAAAAACGTCGACGCGGCAGATAGTCATCTGGACCCAAGGCTTGGACTTTTAAAAGGTGGTATGGGTGTAGTTGCTGGTCATGGAGAACCCGCCAAACAGTAGTTTGAGACGTTCCCATATCATGTGCAATAGCACGCACGCTTGTACGCGGATTGGCCTCTACATGATGCAGAATCGCTTCCTCAAATTCTACTGTGGGCCTCGTGAAGGGCCGCCCTGCTCCCGCGAGGTGTCTGATGCTGCCACTGACACGAAGACGTCCATGAATCCTTGCAAAAATGGCGTGATGCGCATGAGGACGTTCTGGAAACCGTTGGGCGTAGATTCGCGAGGCTCGTCTCCCGTTACCACCAGCTTCTCCGTAAATTAAATGCATATCCGCAAGTTCCGCATACGAATAACGCTGCATTTTAACACTAAGGTACTGTTATTTACTATCTAGTTTGACGCACCACTCAGATAAATTAAATGAATCGGTGTGGAGAATTTACGATAACAAAAATGTAAACACAGCAGGCTTTTTTTACAAACCGGCGAGACCATGAAATGTGCTAGACGAACATTTTGCAGCTGGTGAATTTTTTGTTTCTCCTATGAGCTCTTAAGGTAAAATTAGCGGTAGTGCTCAAACGCATATTTACGAACAGGGGTTTATAAGGCAAAATTGCATATTTGTATGCCCTCTACAACCCCTATCATTTTGTCGCAATAATTATGGAACACCCTGTATATACAGCCATAGTTTCCTATTTAATTGTTTGGTGCATCACTCTTACCGTAAAAGAGACTCGGCTACTGAGTAGTAGCATCTTTCTATTAACAGACTCCTCAGCTCTTTCTTGAACCTATTTGAGCATCTAATATCTTTTAGTATTGATGGCAACTTATTGAATACCTTGGTGCAGGCGTAGGCTGGTGATTTTTCGAACATTGACAGTGTATGCGAAGGTATACTCAAGTCCTGTTTCGCTCTAGTGTTGTAGTTCGTGTTTAAGTCCTTGTTCTGCAGAAACTGGCCCCTGTGATTGAAGGTGTAGAGGGCGCACTTATAAATATATATACTCGGAAGCGTTAGCAAGTTATTATGCTGAAATATTGCTCTGCATGATTCTCTCCTTTTAATGTTAAATATCAGCCTTACAATACGTTTCTGCAAAATAAACACTCTGGACGCGGTGCATGCTTGTCCCCAGACGATGGTGTGATTTGACAGATGCGAATACACCATTGCGTAGTACACATCTATCAGCGTTGATTTGGGGACATTTGGCTTTAATTTCAATATCGCATAGTAGGACCTATTGATTTTCCTGCATACACTGTCAACTTGTTGCTTCCAATTTAATCCTGCATCCAACTCAATACCCAGGAAGGTCGTAGAGTCTGAGATAGTTCTGTTAATGAGACGTGGAGTACTAGAGTAAAAGTGAACAACTACCGTCTTGTCAGCATTCTAGCTTTGATTATTTTATCAACTTCAACATCAAGGAATTTTCTATAGTCTCACACAAATTTGCCAATTTTTAGGTGACTATTATTTTGTCGTGATCATGTATGTAGCTATAGCTTTCATACGGATGAGTATGGTGAAAAAGTGTAAATTGTATCGACGGTCTACTTTAACACTTAAATGCTGAAATCGTATTTGCCAGGGCCTGAAATGAGATGCCACTAGAAATAAAAAATATTAATCCTAGCTACAGGCACAGAAGCACTGTGCAGTTTTTATCTTTTTTTATAGCTTTGTGATTTGATATCGAAATTGAACCAGAAATTGATGAAGTCATAAGGTGTTGGAAACTATGTCTATGGTTTTTTCGTAGGTACTATCTTAGAACAATTTTAAATCTGTTTTTAAAGCTTACATAGTAATTTAGCAACGTATTGAATGATAAACGTGAATGTTTATTTTTTAATAGGTCAGACATTTTTTGAGCTACACTACTTCACAAATACTGTAAGGTGAAAATATGAAACTTTATGTACATGTCCACGAAAAAAAAATAGGTAAATTCTGGTTGCATTGTTTTACGAAATGACACTATTTTCAATATTTCTTTTGGTCTAGCATTTCAAACTTCTGAAAACTACATAAAACATAAGACTATAATTTCATGTACATCCCTGCGCTGTCTTATGTCATGTGACATGTACTCGTACATCACAAAAGCCATGTCACTCATTTTCGTCGGTCCTATTGGCGATTGAAGGTTTAAATATGTTTTCACGTTATGTTGACCATATAGTAGATTGAACAAAATAATATGAAAGTTGAACTTACCAACCCATATTCTTTTTATCTATTTCAACCAAAAAATTCGAGATAAAAACACGGTTTTTCGAGTCCCTAACTGGGGAACATTTTTTTGACCTCATGTTCCTTCTTCAACTTCATTATTGAGCCCCAGCGGATACGGTATCAAAATACAAGTAAGATGTTGATATCATTCGATTATTTAAAAAGAGGAATGATATCTCCACTCATTTGAGTTTTGTATTGCTTGAAAATACCTTGATTTGTTTGAAGTGATGTCGAACTTATTTACGACTCGTATGTAAATGCGTTGAATGTGTATGAGTGCGTATTATTTTATTATTAGTAACAAAAGTAAAATTTTTGTATACGTGATCAGGTGGACTTTTTTCCTATTTTTTGTTATATATATATATATATATATATATAACTTGAGACGTGGTCATTGTCGTCTAGACCAGTTAGGTGAAAAATTAAAGCTTCCGCCTTTTGTTGGGTACTTCGACAAAATTTAAGCAGAGAGGACTCTTTATACTTTTTTTAATTCTCTCTAGCTTTCAATGGACTTTGCCATCATCATCAGGAGCTGCAATTACAATGATAACAGTAGCAACAAAGGTGTAAAATGAATTTAAATTGACTCAACTTACAGTAGTATGTGAGGATGTTGCTAATTGTTGTTTCCGTATAGGATGAGGGAAACGTCCAGTAACATGGTGAGAGCTGGATAGATTGTACAGTAGTCAAACTTATATAAAATATGACAAGAACAAGTTAAAAACAGATTAAAAATTATTTAAAAAATTAGAGCATTACATCGTGAAGCCACTTGATGATTGCACAAATTAGTGGTCATGGAATGATGAGTGACATGAAACCCTTTGACAGAAGGCCGAAGGATGTCAATGTCAGTATTGAAAGATGGAACGAATTGTGGGCGTGTGCCAAAACGTTGCCAAATCACTTCAGATGATGAGATTTTCAGAATTTTATGTTAGAATTTGTTAAACCGACCAGAGGCAGTTGAATAAACTATATTATTATTAATGGGAATTTAAATTAACAATTATTAATAAATCGTGAGGAGAGAATTATTATATTTTGAGTGGAATGAAATTTACTGGTGGAATCGGCCAAAACACAGATTCTAATTATGGTTGTGAAGAGTTGAAATTTGGGGAGATATGTAAGTTCTCCAATTTTTCGCAGTTTAGCAAATATGAGTAAATGACACTCAGTTGTTTAACATCTGTCTTTTTGTTGATACAGTTGTTATTCATGAAAATGTGGGACATTTCCAGGAATAAACGTTTGGCATCCTGAAAGATGCGCTCTAGCATCTCATGTTAACACAACAGGGCATTCTATGAATTACACAAGTATCAAAGTTCTTGATAAAGAAAAACACCTTTCCAAACGTTTATTCCTGGAAATGTCCCACATTTTCATGAATAACAACTGTATAAACAAAAAGACAGATGTTAAACAAATGAGTGTCATTTACTCATATTTGCTAAACTGCGAAAAATTGGAGAACTTACATATCTCCCCAAATTTCAACTCTTCACAACCATAATTAGAATCTGTGTTTTGGCCGATTCCACCAGTAAATTTCATTTCACTCAAAATATAATAATTCTCTCCTCACGATTTATTAATAATTGTTAATTTAAATTCCCATTAATAATAATATAGTTTATTCAACTGCCTCTGGTCGGTTTAACAAATTCTAACATAAAATTCTGAAAATCTCATCATCTGAAGTGATTTGGCAACGTTTTGGCACACGCCCACAATTCGTTCCATCTTTCAATACTGACATTGACATCCTTCGGCCTTCTGTCAAAGGGTTTTATGTCACTCATCATTCCATGACCACTAATTTGTGCAATCATCAAGTGGCTTCACGATGTAATGCTCTAATTTTTTAAATAATTTTTAATCTGTTTTTAACTTGTTCTTGTGATATTTTATATAAGTTTGACTACTGTACAATCTATCCAGCTCTCACCATGTTACTGGACGTTTCCCTCATCCTATACGTAAACAACAATTAGCAACATCCTCACATACTACTGTAAGTTGAGTCAATTTAAATTCATTTTACACCTTTGTTGCTACTGTTATCATTGTAATTGCAGCTCCTGATGATGATGGCAAAGTCCATTGAAAGCTAGAGAGAATTAAAAAAAGTATAAAGAGTCCTCTTTGCTTAAATTTTGTCGAAGTACCCAACAAAAGGCGGAAGCTTTATATATATATATATATATATATATTCTTTTTGTAGATCCTTTGTTGTGGACGTCGTGTGTAATTTTTCTCCTCTATATATTCGTTTCCTCAGGTTACACCCGCATCTGGATGTAGCCAACCAGCAGAAATACGTATCGCTCTGCTGCTTGAATCCACTTTCCATCTTTTTGCAGATTTTGTCCAGTATTTTCCCATTTTTTGTAATATTCCTTTCTCCGCATGATCATTTTCTCTTTATATATATATATGTATATGACGGGTGATTTTTTAAGAGGTATTGGATTTGATTTTCAAAAAAGACACAAAAAATTTGAAAAAACGATTAAATCTTTATTTGAGTCGATAGAACGGTCGATATAATTTAATGTTTAAAGATTATTTCATGTAAATGTTGGCCGCGGCTCCGCTTTAGATGGCCCATGTGCTAGGTCCAATTTTGGCACACTCTCTCCAACATATCGGCTGGTATCTCACGAGTAAATGCTTCAATATTGGCTTCCAGTGCGTCAATCGTTGCTGGTTTATCCCTGTAGACATTAGCCTTAACATGGCCCCACAAAAAATAGTCCAACGGCGTTAAATCACACGATCTAGGCGGCCAATTTACGGGCCCCAAACGTGAGATAAATTGTTCACCGAACTCGCCTCTCAATAGGGCCATTGTTTCGTGTGCGGTGTGGCATGTGGCACCGTCTTGTTGAACCCACATGTCAGCCAAGTCCAGCTCTTCCATTTTGGGCAAAAAGAAGTTCGTTATCATGGCACGGTAGCGCTCGCCATTCACAGTTACGTTCCGGTCATTGTGGTCTTTGAAGAAGTACGGCCCGATGATGCCACCGGCCCATAATCCACACCAAACAGTGATTTTTTCGGAATGCATTGGTAGCTCTTGCAAAACGTTGTGGGAGGTCGTGTGGCTTCAATTCTTGCACCAGCTGTATCTTATAAGGTTTTACACCCAAATCCTGTCGCAAGATTTTCCACGTAGTGGAGTAACAGAGGCCCAATTGCTGCGAACGGCGGCGAATCGACATTTCACGGTCATCACTAACACTGGCGGATACAGCCGCAATATTTTCTTCAGTCCTCACTCTACGTCTGCGTGTTGGTCGTTTAATGTCCAATAATGTAAACTGGGTTCGAAATTTAGTCTCAAGCTTCCGAATAGCTTCCTCAGTAGGCCGACCAAATTGCCCATAAATTGGAAGCAGTGCTCGATGCACTCTCTTAACCGAGCATGAATTTTGATAGTAAAATTCAATAATTTGCAAGCGTTGTTCGTTCGTAAGTCGATTCATGGTTAAATTATAGACCAAACTGAACAAGTTTGACAATGACACAAGACACGATTCACGCGTCATCTATCAAAAATGGTGTTGCCAAAAAGATAGTAGCAAAAAAATCACCCATTATAAACAATCATGTTAAGGTTAGAAAAATTGGAAGTTTTTATTTTGATTCGAAAATATCAATTATCGGTATCAGTTGTTTAGATTTTTGTGAGCTGAAAAAATAGCATCCAAATATACCTTTAAATCTAAATAAAATAATTCATTGAAACCAGACAAATACCTTTACCTGAACTAATTAAACAAATTTAACTAATATAATTAAAATGTTTTACTTGGAGCAGCTAAACTTATTTTAATGGTTCATTAATTTCAAATAAATTGGTGTGCTCAACCTAGGTAAACGGTTTGATAAATTTATTAATCGACTGTGTTTTGGTTTGGTTAACCTGGTTACATAGATTCAAGTAGACTGTCTTAGAAGTCTGAGTTTAATTACACTAATTAAGCTTATTAAATATCACATAGTTAATTGATTCCTTTGATTGGGTTGATTAAACTTTTAATTGAATTCATACATTTTTCTTCAGCGCAGTATTACGCGTGATCTGCGCCTACAGAACGGTGTCGATGGAAGGGCTGCTGGGATCCCGCCAATTGATTTGGTATCTGAGGAAAGATATTCCCTCTATAACAGGGGTACAGAAGCTAAAAGTGATGAAAGGAGGCACTATATATGGCAATGAAGGTTCATCACTAACCATGAAGCATGGACTAGGGAACTGATTCCTGACGTTAAGCTCCGGATTCGTTCGTTACGGGGCATGGATGCTTTGGAAGTTACCTAAATCAAATAGTAAAGAAGGAATCGCAAACTTTATGTATTGCTTTGGCAAAGAGGATATCCCTTCACATCTGCTCGAATGGAGAAGAATGGTTGATCAACATGAGACAACTGGTAGTGACGCTGGGTGAGAGGCTCACTGCTGACAAGTATGTAGACAAGGGCAAATGGGTTGCAATTCAACAAATAGTGACGCGAATGATCCTGAGTAAGGTATTTGGCGAGAAAAATAGAGAGGGAAACTACAATAGGCTCCTTTTACTATTGTGTATGTACGGAAGAATGGTACGGGATGAATCCTAGCATAACGCTACCCACCACGACGGAATGCTGCCATGCACTTCCGAAGTGAGATGCATGACAAACGATTTCGGGCAAAAAAGCTGACAGGAGGCATCTGTCGAGCTGTTTTGCCCGAAAGTGACTATGAAAGCTAAATCATAGACCAAGCTTCGAAAGTTGCATTAATAACATCAGTCATATGATAAGCAAAACTACTAAGATCGATGAAGAATAGCTATTGTAATGTATGTAGATAACGATCATCTGAATACTTGTGGGTGTTAGATATTGCTAGTTATCGTCCATGCATGTCAACTGCAGGCATTAAGCGGCAATTAGCTTTCAGTAAATACCAAATCATGCTCTTATTTGGGGAAGTACACATATTTGCATACGTTATGTATGCTTGCAACAAGACGCAATTCCAGTGCAGTCTTCATTATAATTTAATTGAAGATCTCATTTGTATGTACATATGTATACAATCTAGATTTCAAATGCCAACAATGATTGATTTAGCATGATGCGGTACAATGATAAATTACGATCAAGAAAACTAGGTCGAAAAATGTCCATCGTGTAGTTTTACTTCATATTTGTCGCATGTTTAATTTAATCATCGCTGCAGAGATGGACAGAAAGATCTATCAAGGCTGGGAGGGATTAGCAGGGTTAATCCATGCTAAGGCAACTATACCAATCTTGACAAAAAAGGTAACAAACTCTTTGCTACGGTTGAAGAGGAATAGCCTCTAGTAGGACTGTATACTAGTCATTGCAAATTGCGTAACTACACGAGCAGACTGTGCATGGAGGGAGATGAAACGGTCAGGCATGATTTGTGCAGATGCCCCGCAATTGCCAGAATCAGGTACGTACAACATATACTAAGTGACATATATATCCGAACACCCAGTTTAAATGGTTTTATTTTAATAAAATTTTGTATAAGTACTTAATGAAGCATAATAAGTAAATGATAAAAATTTCAAAGTGATTGCACTGCTTTAAAGCCCTTTGACCTTTAATAATATGTGGATGCACCCTGATGTGCTACGCATTCTCCAAGGCGCCTAGGCATGCTTCTGATCAGGTGGTCAATGTCCTCCTGTGGTATCTCATTCCAGGCAACCACCAACTCCTCTCGAAGTGCTTCTAGAGTCTGAGGAGGACGTTGCAAATTGAGCAATCTCCTACCCATCATATCCCACACGTGCTCAATTGGGGAAAAGTCGGGAGATCTTGGTGGCCATGGTAACAATGTGACATCATTATGTTGAAAGAAGTCTATTGTGACTCTTGCAACATGTGGTCGGGCATTATCTTGTTGGAAAGTTGGATCTGCCAGGATGTCAAGATAGGGTAAAAGATGGGGTTCTAGAACTTCGTGGATATAACGCTGCGCATTCATGTTACCTCTGATGAAGATTAAAGGTGACCCGGAACCATAAGCTATAGCACCTCAAACCATAACTCCAACAGTGTGATGAACATGTCTTTCAACAAAAAACTGTGGATTCCTCCTTTCACCACGTCGCCTTTTAACCCTGGCACGACCATCGTGCATGCCTAAACAAAATCGAGACTCGTCACTAAAGACAATACTGTTCCATTCCTGATCCCAGAGTGACCGTTGTCTGCCCACTCAAGGCGATTACGTCGGTGTAAGGGTTAGAAGGCGACGTGGTGAAAGGAGGAATCCACAGTTTTTTGTTGAAAGACATGTTCATCACACTGTTGGAGTTATGGTTTGGGGTGCTATAGCTTATGGTTCCAGGTCACCTTTAATCTTCGTTAGAGGTAACATGAACGCGCAGCGTTATATCCACGAAGTTCTAGAACCCCATCTTTTAAACTATCTTGACACCCTGGCAGATCCAACTTTCCAACAAGATAATGCCCGACCACATGTTGCAAGAGTCACAATAGACTTCTTTCAGCATAATGATGTCACATTGTTACCATGGCCACCAAGATCTCCAGACTTATCCCCAATTGCGCACGTGTGGGATATGATGGGTAGGAGATTGCTCAATTTGCAACGTCCTCCTCAGACTCTAGAAGCACTTCGAGAGGAGTTGGTGGTTGCCTGGAATGAGATACCACAGGAGGACATTGACCACCTGATCAGAAGCATGCCTAGGCGCGTTGGAGAGTGCGTAGCACGTCAGGGTGCATCCACACATTATTAAAGGTCAAAGGGCTTTAAAGCAGTGCAATCATTTTGAAATTTTTATCATTTACTTATTATGCTTCATTAACTACTTATACAAAATTTTATTGAAATAAAACCATTTAAACTGGGTGTTCGGATTTATATGTCACTTAGTATACTTGGAGACGTAGCACTCCAAGCAGAAGACCTGAGGGATATTTCTCCAAACAAGTTGATCGACTTCCTCAGGAGCTCGGAGCTACTGGGGGTAATATAAATAGATGTGAGCCACAATAGACCAAAGAGTCGCAGTGGAGGATCCTTATTGATGGACTTTATATTTGTCGCATGTTGATGGTAAAGGTTATTTCAGGTTGAGATAGACGTTGACAGAAAATACTCAATCCATTTGAATCCGTACTTCTACTATGTCGCCGCCAACTACTTATACTTATAACTATATACAAGCACCGTGTTTAGGTGTCACTGTTGCCACCTCTCTAACTGTTGTCGTAAATTAAGGAATTTCCTTTTCCGACGTTGAGAAATTATCTGAATACGAAATCTGTTGCTCCCGCTAGGCGGTGGTTGTGTGGTTGGAGGTTCAACTGTCAAAAATAGATAGCCAAATGACACATTTGTAAATTAAGGTGGTTCGCGGACTACATGAGGTTAGGGAAAATTTTAAATTCAAACTGAAAATTCTCGTCCCTTCTTTTCAAATACCTGCAAAACCTGCCTCAAGCTCCTTGTAACGTTAGATATTCACTCCAGCCTAACAAGCGCCATCTACTTCTAGCTTTGCGAATCCCCCATGGGTACCCGCAGAAGGGTGCCAGGGGGGTGGCCGCCCCTGAGAATTCGGTAGAACCCTGAAATTTTAGGATCTCCCCTCCTCCAATCTTTTCTTGAAAGATATCATGTTTGAAAAAATAAAATTCCTTCGAAAAGAAGAAGAAGAATGTTGTTTTTATTACTGCTAGGGGAAATATTGCAAGTTGATAATCATAAAATGCTATAGAAAAACCGGTTTCTAAAAAGTAAAAGAACATAACATCAAGCTGCTTGGACTAACAGTGTTATTTGTTGGGCGTATTGCAATGCCCTCGTAACTGAAACCTTGACACACGATGAGACCCCTTCGGATGTCACCGCGGTCTTGTAGTCGTCTTACCGCCCAGTAGTGTGCGCGACATCTTCCTGCTAAGAGTAAGCAAGTAAGTTGATTATTTAGTGGATGTCTGTTAGAATAAGCATTCTGAAATTTTATTTATGTCCTCGAAGAATTTATCAGCAGAATTTTGTGCAGCGTCAGTGAGACACTGTTATTTTCGACAAAATGCAAATAAAAACCAAGTTATTTATGACGTATTTCTTAATATAATATGAGAAATTAGGGGCACATCGTACACAAACCGTATTTTTTTCTCTAGTTTGAGAGACATTTTACAAGGAATCCACCATACTCATTAGATCCACTACTTCAAAGACGCCGTCTCATTGGTAGAATTTATGATCCATGTACTTTTTGGGCCCAGGCTTAGTAAAATCGGACCTAAATGGCCTATTATCTCGTGGAATGTAGTACAATATTCTCTATTTGTACGTGCGAACACGTAGTCAGGCAATACACGAAATATATGTTAGACTGGTGTGTACACATACGTTTTTTGCGCGTTCTGCCTGAATGGATCTCGGCGGTTGAATGAAGTTCGAGTGGCCGTTAAATGGAAATCGGTGCAATCGGTGTAGTAGTACACCAATAAAAGCAGGTGGTTTTTGCATTATGTGCTCTAGTGCGGGCGTGGTACCCTCACTGTGGTTTCATTCAGAAACCATTAGACACATACGTATACGGTTAATGATGTTATAAGTATACGTTGTAGCGGACTATAGGCCACTAATTAACATTTTTCCGTTTAAGCTGAGCATTTTTTCCATAGCGCAGTCAATGCTTGTCATCTTTCAGAACATTTATTCTTATCGTCACTAGAGACAATATAACTAGCGCGTGAAGTTCTTGATGAAATTGCAGGAGGACAAATTAATTAGTTAAAACTATGGGTTACTGGTCTAGAATATGGGCCGTACGAGGAAAGGAAATAAGATCAAGCAGGTTGACTCTGCACTTTCTTATGCAACGCTGTCATCAATTCTTAATGATTCACCATAAATTGGCACCTCTGAGAAAGAAAGTTAGCTACGAGTATCAAAACGAAGTTTCAGCGGTTTCTTCTATTTTGCCTCTAGTTTCGCGGCTACTGGTTAGATTTTCAAAAACTATTAAAACTTTTTGTCCTTGGCATGGCAGTAACCTTGTGTGAAAATTGCATCAACATCCAACCAGTACTTTCCAAGCTGCAGAGGGGTCAAGTATTAGCGGACAGACAGACGGACGGACAGACACATAGACAGATAGATGGACGTAATATTTCGTTTTAAAAAATTTTCAATATTACAATACTTCCACGCCAGTGACGTAGGAAGTAAAATGTTGAGCTTCAATTTTAATTACGAAAAATTGGGAGAAACATGATTTTCTGTCATGATCACTTAGTTAGAACCTTGGCTCCTATTTCAGCTCTAAGTCTCTCACATATTACATTTTTGTACACCGAAATTGGGCAAAGAAGTTTCGACTTAAAACCCCTAAAAACCAGACAATTTACTATTTACGGTGATCATTTATATTCGCACGACACTGACATCTAGCCCTCTGATAAATATGTGCTGTGACATATTATAAAAGTAAAATCAATTTAAAAAATTTTAGTCTCTTGTTTTTACTGCAGATTTCCTTTTTATAAAAATCTATTCTAAAGTTCAGGGAAGTCCTACAATTGTCGGATACTGTTTATTTTGTAGAGAAGGTATTGTTCTTGTATGATAGCAAACGAGAGAAACTGATTTATCAGATACCATAATACCTGTACTAAATTGTACCACACTGTTAGACAGATTTGTGAATGGTCGCCTACGGAACCCGGTTGGACAGATGAATAATTTATTTGTTACAAAATCAAACCAGATCTAAACCTTGAAAGGCAATTGTTTCCTAAAGTTGGACACGTATTTGAGATAATCTACACATCTATAGATGTCAGAATGCTTTTTTACGTTATGTAACACATTTTATGATTCTTTTTCTAATGATTCTTTTTTTTAGTAACTTGTAGGTGTTATGAACTCAGCGCATATTAACAATGTTTAACGGATCGCTCAGTTGACTGAATTTACGTGAAACGTGAGTCTCTTTCGTTTGAAGCATTCGCTAAAACTTCGATCAACATAACGACTTAATCTGTAATCTGCAGCAGCGGTGGCCGCAGTAGTAGACTCTTCGGTCTCCTGATCAGTCGCCGTGCGCTGTGCGGGTTCGAGTCCCGCCCCAGGAAAAATTTTTCTCTTGGCTATGGATGTTGTGATTGTCCGTAGGTGGTAGACGGTCTCTGACTGTCGAACGTGGAGGTACCACCCGGCGGATCTCGTAGGCGAAGCCAGAATGTGTGCATGTTGCATGCACACGTGTTCCCTCGCCAGAGTCCGTGTGGCGTTCCCCCTTTCCCCTGTATCCCCCTATAGCCCCACGGTACCCAATGGGTGTTTAGGCCTTAGGCCTTCGTGGTAGTTGGAGTATAAAAAAAAAATCTAGTCGCCCGACCACAGATGGTCAACCATGGACAGCTGTTTCGTGCTATTTGGCGACTCTTCAGTATGGTGTAGGCTTGGACGGGAGGACAACGAATGAAAGCTGAGCAACTCTGCTCTATTAGGAGTATACCTATCACCAGAATCGACTACTACGAAAGTAAAAACGGCAGCTATCGTTTGGAACTTTCAGTTCGCGTTGCCAGCCTGATCACCACTGTGGCCGCTAGATGCCGCCGATTCTCGCGCTATAGTAGATACCGTCTACTTGCCATTATAGATGTAGATTACTGGTTTGTTCCATTGAACGTTATTACGAGAAAAGGGTATCTACTATAGCGCCAGAAGGAAAGAGAAAAATACACAGGAAATTAACTAATAGTTTCTTTAATTTTGAAACATCAACGCGCTTCGCTCTCTGGATCCGGCCCTATAGGTATGGGTTTATATTTTGTACGGCTTTTATGGGAAATAGTACCTACCTACACGAATTATTAACTGAATCCACTGATACCAGTAAATTAAGAAAAAAATTATATTTTGCAGAGTAGCAGTTCTTGAGGGTATACCATGCAAGATAAGTTAAGTGCTTTCAAATTTGCACAAATTTTATCCAATAATCAACAATAGTTCTCGGTAAATAGAAGACAAAGACACAAGCTACTTGCTAGGCTTCCCCTTACTTATTTTTTGTACGAGTCAAGTTAGGAAGCAGAAATTTGGGGTAATGAAGTTGATGCATAAATACCATACATGCTGTTTCAAATTCTACCCTCATCATTGAGTTTCTTAGAAACTGTAACATATACGAAGGCACTTAAGTGGGGACAAAGTTTATTTTATTTATTTATTTATTTACTAGTATATACACTATCCGAACGGTTTATTGCACCATTTAATGGATAGGGACACATGAATCAATTTTAAGACAAAATTGTTCTAAAATAACTTAATATTGCCAAATGACTTAACCTACTGTTATGTAAAATCTTCTTAAGCTAGGCACATTACAAAAGAACAAATATACAGCGTTTCTTGCACGTTCATAGTTGTTACATACTACATATATTGGAGAGGAAAGCAACGCATTGGTTCTAGCTACATTTAAGTAAAAGTATTTTGAATTGGATCGCGTCTTAGCATTGGGTACATGATTAAGAATCTTACCGGGTAAATATTCACAATCTATGGCATTATTAAGCATTTTATATAAAAATACAAGCGCTTCTCCAAGTTACAGAGGTTATATCTGCTAAGTAATACATCATGCCTGAAGCCAACTTCTCGATACGTACCATCTTCCTTGTGGCACAAATATTTCACAAACCGCCTCTGAATACGCTCAATTTTATTCGAGTGAACTTCATGAACAGGATACCATATTATAGAGCAGTATTCAATTTTGGATCGAACAAACGAATTATATAACGAGATCATGGTATACACATTATTGAAATCCCTACAATTCCTGATAATGAAGCCCAAACTTTTATAGGCCTTGCTAAAAGCAGCATTAATATGCAAAACAAATGCAAGTTTGGTATCAAACAATATATCTAAGTCATGAAATTCTTCACACATGTTATTTGCGAATTATCAGTGTTATATATGAATCTGAGTGGAACAAGTTTGCGCGTAATAGACATAGTGTAGCATTTATCAGCATTAAGGTACAGCTTGTTACGGTGCCACCACTTATTTAGGTTGCTTAAGTCGTTTTATATTACAGTCGTCCATGGTTTCAATTTTACAAAAAATTTTCATCTGCATATAGAAGACAGCTACTGTGTAGCTCACCAACGACTTCATCAATGAAAATTTGGAAAAACAAAGGGCCAAGAGCAGAGCCTTGAGGTACGCCGGAAGAAGGTATAATCTGAGTGGAGGTGAAGCCCCTGTATTCAACTTTCAAGCATCTGTTTGTTAGATCAAATTTGAAAAATTTCTTTAACAAAATACCATGATCTAGCTTATCAAAAGCCTTTGAAAAGTCAACGTCAGCAACATCTACTTGCCCCCCGACAGCAACAACTTCAGAGCAAAACTGCTTACCTTACCAACATTGCTTATAATCACAACAGCTCTATAATTTTCAATGACACAACGTAAAAATGCAGGGATTAGATCTGGAGTGGAAGATACCTTGGGTTTAATCTGTTTCAAAGTGGCAACCACCTGTTTCTCAGTAATTATTGGTATATTCAAAGGTAATGAGGTGCAGTCAGGTGAGTCTGCGGGTGTAAGGTTTGTGGAAGGTGAGTATGTGGAGTGGAAAAAATCTGCAAAAACGTTGACAATATCTTGTGGTTTGTTAAGTTGAGTTTTATCAAACATCATGGTATCAGGGATATGAGAAGTATTTTTCAAAGAATCAATAACAGACCAAAATCTCTGAGGTTTAGTAGCTATGCCCTGTTCAATTTTCGTGGTATACCTTTGAAATGCAATATCAATGCTAATTTTTATGTTACTTCGAAGATTTCGAAAAGCGTCGAAGTCAACAGGATTACAAGTTCTTTTACACTGTTTCCATAATCTTCGCTTTTTCTTGATTTTAGAAATAATAGTATTGTGGAACCAAGCAGGGTAAGAAGTGTTCCTTGGCAGTGTTCGGGGTACATTCCAAGCGATTGCCGAGAATAGTATTTCGTAGAACTGATCACACGCTTCGGTGATGTTACCAAGCGAAAAAGGTTGCGTATTTAGGTAATCAACAGAATTCTGCTTAGAAAGTTTCGAACCTCAAAGTACTTCCGGAGAGAGGAAAGAAAAAAACGAATTTTCCCAAAATCGTCTTAATTTTTTCCTGACTTCGTAGTGGGATATCAAAATAACTTGCACATCAACATTGCCACTATTTCTCCTCTACAATTTTTTCTTATGGACGCCATACTAGATCTTTGCACAGATTCATAGATTTTCTTGATTCTGATTCCAAGGATGTGAATACGTCACACATTGACATTGAAAAACCTTATTTTTTAAAAAAAACAAACTTTTCTAGGTAGGCGTTGAAATTATCAGATAGTCATTTGTTTCGCATACCAGATTTGTCCAAAAAACACTAATTTTTTCCTTACGTCATTTGAGATGGGGTTTTAAACTAAATTGCACGTTCTCATTCTTACTTATTTTCGTTCTGCAAGATGGCGTAGTCAAAGTTTCAATTCCCCATTTTTTCTTTCGACTTGAATTACTAACTCTTTGCATTCTGGCTTGCGTATCTCGCATTCTGGAGGAGGGTGTGCCTAGGAGAAGAATAACAATCCTATCCGACAGCCAGGCTGCAATGGAAGCACTAAGTGCCTGTAAGATTACTTCGAGCCCTGTATTGCAATGCAGGGAGACCCTGGATTGTCTAGCAGCGAGGCATCCGATATCGTGTGGGTACCGGGGCAGGCTGGGATAAGCGGCAATGCGACGCTGTGGACGCTCTGGCCAGCAAGCTCGTTGGTGCTGAGCCAGCTCTAGGAGTGCCAGCGCAAAGAGTTAGGAAGAAAATGGAAAAGTGGATTGCAAGATAACACTCTTAGAAATGGAGAAGTATCTCCAGACATCTCCGCCAGACACGGAAACTCATTGCAGGGCCCAGCGCTAAGGATGGACGATGAAACTTACTACTAGAAAAACGTCAATATCTGTAATTTTTTTTAACGGAATATATCATATTATATTTGTATTGTACTATTAGATAAACTCTTCTGCAAGGGTGTTGTTGCTAACGATTTGCGGAAGGTGAACTGTAACACGAACTTTTATTTTAACAGATTCAATATATATATATAAAAATAAATTAACAGCAAAACGGTGTAAATATCAATGTAAGAATAAATGATAAATAATTTGTGTATAGTGTTTCGTAACGATACGGCTGATACCTACTTGCGAACTACTGAAAACTTGGTTCTGCCCAACGAAGCACATGTGCACCTCTAAAATTCCAAAGGAAAACAGAAGTCCATGTGAAAGAGGTAAAAAGCATGTTTTCTTGTAGGTACTCTGAGGCTAAAGACGTTGATAACACTAGAACCTCTATCACCTTCCAAAAGAAGGGAATTGCTATCACATACTATGTTTTGATAGTTAGTTATCGAGTTATAAGCACGTACAGTGTACGAAAATACTCAAATGCGACAGCCTGCCAGTCTGTCATTTTAAAATATAGTCAACGCCAAACAAAGTGGCGTGCACGTCATCAAGGTGGGTGTGTTGAAAAATTTACATTGTTGCCAAACTTTTTGTAAAATAATAAAATTTATTATTTACATATCTAGGTTTATAAGCAATATTAACCTCAAATGAGAACAAAAATAATAGTATAATAAAATTATAGATCTGTACTTGCATAATCATTAAGTATGACAATTATTGATCAGATGACACTATGAAACTACCATATTTAATTGATAGCTTAAAGGTACTGAATAAAAATCCAAATGGGGTCCTCCAAATTTTATGCATGGTATTTATTTTACAGAATTCATACAGAAAAATGCATTCTAAAATTAGGTAAGCTACTGGTGTAAGCTTTTTCTGTACAATAAAGTTAGTCGGAGTTTCTTTCTTCAGCGCTGTCTGAATCTGAATCTTCATCACTCTCAAAGTTGATTATTAAAGGTTCGATGTCTGGTCGATCAAAAATTCGTTCTCTTTCATACCATTTAAAAATTTCTTGCTCAGTATGTCGAACACTATTTTTCCACATGTCTGGGGTAACCGTTTGTAGAGCCTCGTTCCACATATCCAAACAGTCTTTTTCACTGTTACCATCTCTACCAATATGTCTCTTATAGTAACCTTTTGCTATGCCCCAAATTAACTCAATAGGGTTAAATATACAATGGTAAGGAGGCAGACGAAGAACTTTGTGCCCATGTTGTTCCGCCAATTCATCAATCACGTATATTTTAAGTGGTTTGTTTCTAAAAAAGCAGTTATTTTAAGAATAGGAATAAACAAAAGAAATATAAACTGTCGACCAAAATATATATAATTAAGAAGCATTATGTACCGAGCAACAATACTCAATAGCTCTGTTTTAAACATTGTGTTTAAAAATGGTATGTTTTGATTTGTCAACCAGTCTTGGATATTTTTTTTTGTCCATGCATTGTTGGGCACTTTGTTCAATATCATGCTGTGATAAGGGGCGTTATCCAGTATAATCATAGATGGACTCTCCAATTTTTCTAATAACTGATGTTGAAACCATTTCAAAAAATTGTCCTGGTTCATCTCTCCATGGTAATCGCTCAATTTTGTTTTCGAAGAAAATATCGCTTCACTACCCTCAATAAACCCATTTTCATTTCCAGCATGTAATATAATGTATCTAAAATATATTAGTTTTAAATTTTATAGTGCAAATTGTGTAAAAGTACATACCTTTTACCATCTGTTTTAATAGCTTTCACGCTTTTTTGGTTTCCATTTTGCCAAGAGCGACCTATGGTCCCATTTTGAAATATCCAAGTTTCATCGAGGAAGACAAACTGGTATAAGGCCTCAACCTTGGCTTGATTGTATTGCCTTAGAGATTCCACCCTTTTCAAAGCTATACTTGGTAGTTCCATGAGCCCTCGTCGCGGATTGTCCTTAAGCCACTTAAATCCAAGATCTCTAAGCAACCGCCTTAAAGACGTGGCACTACCATCAAATAATGCCCTATCTCTTAATCGAGACCATAAAGTTTGTATCGTAACTTGTCCTTCTGAAACCATGTGTAATATGACATTATAATTCAGTAAACAAATTAATGCAAATTTCTGATAAGTTATTATAATAAGATCTTACTTTTGTGATACATATTATAGATCACTTCTCGAATGGCACTTGTATCCAATGTCGCTGTGTTGGTTACACGTTTAATATAACTCCGCTTTTTCTTGAGCGATTCTAAGTTTGCATCACTTTTCACACCCTCGGAAATACGACTAACTGTCCTTAAACTAATTTTTAAAGCAGCAGCAACACGCTACAAAAAATGAAATAAAATTTCACTATTATTAATATACATTACATATAATTATTAGTAACCTACCTCTTGAACAGCATTTAAAGGCAACAGAGGCCCGTTGTTGTCCCTTTCTTGCTCAAAGTAGTGCATTAACGAGGCCACGAGTTCCTTACACCGACTATTTAACTGTTTGGGCATCTTTATATACCAAAATTGCCTTTATCTACTCGTAAAATGAATAATTTTGTTTTGAAACAAACAGTTGTTGATTTACAGTATGCGGGGCCAAAGGATTTATAAAGATTTGAAATGCCACAAATTGATTCAGTGTCAAAATTAATACAAATGTCAGTTCCCAGTTTAAATAAGTTTCAAGGTGACAATGTGTCAACGCTGCGAAATCGGTTTAGTGCGTTTACATGTCGATAAGTGATTGGAGCGTTTGCAAAACATTTTATTTCGCATAATGCGTCTAAATTTATCAGAAAGCAACTTATGTGATATTTTAATAACAATGTTTATATGAATATTAACCGTAATAAGAGAGTAATGACCATTTTACAATTTATATATCACATTAATATGAAACTGCAATAGAGCAATTGTTTGTGATAGAAACCTAGGCATTAGGTCGGGGAATTTTTATCGTGATGACGTGCACGCCACTTTGTTTGGCGTTGACTATAGTTCCACATTTCCACAGGGTATGAAGCACCCATAAAGAGATTCAAAATAAGGTATCGCGTTATTTCTACGTTAAAATATAGTATTTCAAATTTCAGCTCGTTCAAGGAACAAGTCTGGCAAGACCTTTCTTAAAAGCACTGATACTAAGCACGCCAACATCACACCACACCAGCTGGATATACACCTATGATCAACTCAACTGGTCTAGCTGTGGGCTTTTAAGTAGCTATCAATTTGGGCTTACTGAGGGTGGACGCAATCTACACGGACTTCGACAGAGTGAACTTCGACATGCTATTGAAAAAGCTGTCAGCATACGGTTTTTCAGAAAACACTGTAAGATGCTTAGAAAGCTTCCTTAAGGGTAGGGCAGTGGGCAACTGCCTTCGAACTTCAAGGTTACATTAGAGGTTCTTCAGCGGGACCATGATGCGATGTGGCAGTGGACACAGTTCAATCACTTATTCTTAAACATTGATAAATATACTAAGTGACATATAAATCCGAACACCCAGTTTATTTTAATAAAAGTTGGTGAATGCATTTATCTTACTGTAAATAACAAGTGAAAAAAATTTTCAGCCTTATCAGTTGGACATTCCGGTTTTTATACTGCTTTTTTTAATTCACTAACGCTCTAAAAATGAATATTTCAGCCGCAGTAAAGAATCAACGTTGGCGGATTTTGGTTCTTGACATCCTTTACGATCGGTTACGATGCCTAGAGTACGGAGACCTGTACGATTTCGTCAACTTAGTGAGTTTCATAGGGGCCGTATAGTAGGACTTCGGGAAGCTAGACTTTCTTTTCGGGCAATTGCAGTTAGAGTGCAAAGAAGTGTAGACACTGTGGTTACGTGTAATCAGGCATGGCTTCGAGAAGGCCGTACGCAAAGAGCAAGGGGCACTGGACGCCGCCGTAGAACAACAGACCGTGAAGATCGCCGCCTAAGATTATTGGCCTTGAGGGACCGTTTCTCCACTACCAGGTCCATTGCAAATGAATGGTTTGCAGAACACGGAAGACCTATTGGCATGCGAAGTGTTTACCGACGAATGAGAAGTTTTGGCTTGTTTTCATACCGGCCACACTGGGTCCTCCCTTTAACTCGAGAACACCGACGTAATCACCTTGAGTGGTGCAGACAACGGTCACTCTGGGATCAGGAATGGAACAGTATTGTCTTGTTATGGTTTGGGAGGCTATAGCTTATGGTTCCAGGTCACCTTTAATCTTCATCAGAGATAACATGAACACGCAGAGTTATATCCACGAAGTTCTAGAACCCCATCTTTTACCCTATCTTGACACCCTGGCAGATCCAACTTTCCAACAAAATAATGCCCGAAAACATGTTGCAAGAGTCACAATAGACTTCTTTCAACATAATGATGTCACATTGTTACCATGGCCACCAAGATCTCCCGACTTATCCCCAATTGAGCACGTGTGGGATATGATGGGTAGGAGATTGCTCAATTTGCAACGTCCTCCTCAGACTCTAGAAGCACTTCGAGAGGAGTTGGTGGTTGCCTGGAATGAGATACCACAGGAGGACATTGACCACCTGATCAGAAACATGCCTAGGCGCGTTGGAGAATGCGTAGCACATCAGGGTGCATCCACACATTATTAAAGGTCAAAGGGCTTTAAAGCAGTGCAATCATTTTGAAATTTTTATCATTTACTTATTATGCTTCATTAAGTACTTATACAAAATTTTATTAAAATAAAACCATTTAAACTGGGTGTTCGGATTTATATGTCACTTAGTATACTTATCTATAAGTTTCTACAAAAGTAGGCGTAGAATTTCGAGTGGCTATAAAGTAAATAATGATACCTTATCTTATAAGTCTACTGCTAGGGATCCTGGAGTGCTTTTTGATGCAAAGTTTGACTTTAAATCATGTTCTTAAGGCTAACGTAAAGGCATTGCAGATGCTGGGCTTTGCTTGGAGACATTGTGAGTGTTTTTCAATCAATTCCTTCCGTATTTTATACTGCTGCTTGGTGAGATCAAATCTAGGATATGCTACAGTAGTATGACCTCCTCAGTAATAGTCTAATAAAGATGATTTAAAGCGTGTCCACTATAAATTTTTACTTCTTGCAGCATTAAAGATTAACTTAAACATGACTGAACATCATAGACTTGACATGTTAGAACATTTGCATTTACGTACATTGGAGCATATAGGCTACCGTTCTTTGATGGATGTATCGCTTTCAAGATTTTATTGAGGCACACTGATTGCGAAACTTTGCTAAATTTTAATGTATCCTGCATTGCGTAATAGTAATCTTTCTGTGGTTAAGTTCCATCGAACATGTTATGGATAGAGCACTTCCTTTTATCACTTTCGTTCAGTTTGATTTTGACATACCTACCGGTACACTCTCAATCTCCAAATAGTATCTGTTATGTTGTAATTTCATATAATAATGTTCTTGTGCGCTTGTATGTTTCAAATGTTATTCCCGTAGAATCTGTGTAATATTATTTTGTAGAAACGAGCTCCCTTGTTAATTTTAGCGGATGAAAAAACATGATATTTTTTTATCCAAAAAATAATCATGACGGCTTCATTAAGCTTGCTTCTTGTACATATTTTTTATTTAGAAGTTTTTAGGAAAAGTAATACACTTCAATTTAAAGTAGTTGGCTAATGGTTTTGTTAAGTATTCGCAGACCGGTAAAATTAACTCAACAACATTATCGTACCTGATAAAAGCCTTTATTGTATTCTAAATCCTATTAATAAACGTATCCTGCTCTGAACGATTTCATGAAGCATGTAATCACATCAATTATATAAACGCCCATTATTATCCAATACATCATAATAATCTCAATTACCAACTCCAAAACAAAGATGTTTATCATTCGAAAAACTTACAGTTCATTTATCTTATTGTTCCGTTCTTAACGCCTTCTACAAACCGAATCCGTCACTCGCTTACCGGCGTTAAGGTCAGTGTTACACGATGCGGAGATTTCTCAAAACGAGTGTTACCTTGCCGTGGGCGATTCACAGCAGCTGTTAAAGAAACCGCTGTTACTATGTTTTAGGCAAGGAAATTAATTATGTGTATCGCTTTTTTTATCTCTGCTGCTGGAAGTTGAAATATGTTTGATTAGTTTTTATAAATATCCTGCCTCATATTTACAGAGATTGCCTATAGGCGATATACCCCATGTAAAAGAATATATATTTATAAAAACAAGTAGTTTTGCGCTACACTTGGTGAAAAACAAAGGACAATCGTAGGTGTGTACACAATAAAGAAACAGGAGCAGAAATAGAAGGATTGGTAACCCGAGTGACTTGCGTTTCTGCTTATTGGCTACATCAGATGTGCACTGAAAGCACCGAAGTAAAAACTTATCCCCATCACATCTGGATACGGGTGTATCCTTTAGCAAAACAGGGATGGAAAGGGGAATACAAGTATAAGCTACCAGTAAGAGCTAGCAGCCTTCGTAACGACGTTAGTTGATGCCATGTTAACACGAAGTCCTCTGAATGAAGCCACAAATCTTGATTTATCTTGTATTTCGCTTTCCATCCTTGTTTTCCTTGAGGTTACACCCGTATCCAAATGTGATGGGCATACGTTTTCGCTTCGGTGTTTTCAATGCACATCCGTTTGGGCCTGATGACGCCAATAAGCAGGAATGTACGTCGATTGGGTTACCAATTCTTCTTTTGGATAAACGAACTAAAGCAGTCAACTAAATAAGGAGTCCCAAAGACTGACGAGCCCTACTTTTTTCCTCCGCGTTTAATCACACGCCAGTAGTCTGATAGATCCGTTTCTGACGACGCATGTTGTCTCTTGCCTGCCAGACAGACCCGCCTGACTTCAGATTCCCATCCTACCTGTGTCAGATATCGTATACCCAGAACTGGCCGATACGACCGCTCGTTTGTCTCTAAGGTATCTAGATTGTCGGACAATCCAACTGAGAAGGCTTTTTCCAATTCTACCAACATTAGGCATTTCAAAAATCGGATTAACAAAGTTTCTTTAAGTCCCTCATGTCAGCTGCGGTACTCAGGTATTAAGGCTTCTGCCTACGCAGCTGCGTCGGTAAAAGTAAAATGATATTGTACATGTTTACGTCATAAAAAGTGCTCATCTGCAGTTGAATATCATCTTATGCCCGGTTGTATGTCCTTGCTGACGTCAACTGTAAACTAAGCAAAACCTCATATTCTGTATTCTTGTTGCACCAGGTACGTACACGTAAAACATGAGTGGAACTTAAACAGTTGAGCTAAGTGACGGGAATTTAGTTTTTAAGGTAGATTTTCTAATCTAAAATGTAAACAAAACAGTGTGACATTTTTATGATTTGACCTACCGACCACTGTCAAGTTCATGGTAAATTAAAAACAGCTGATATAGAAAATTGTTCCAAGTGACTTATTAAGTTTTAAGAAGCTCGCATCAGGTTAATATCTTGCAGCTACTCATCAGAAGCAACAAGTTGGACTATGAAACGTGATGCATTTCACCAAATTGTTCGAATGCATTTCAAGGATGCGAATACTTGAGAACGTTTATAAACTGAACACAATAGTTGTATAAAGAAGAAATTACTTTCAATTGATCTTAATAGAAGTATGTGTTACCATATCAGTGGATTTGCCTTGCATAACATTGGTGCTAGAGAAAATAGGTAATAATTCTGTCCTAGGACCGCTAGTCTTTCTTTTATACGTAAATGAAGCTTTGTATAACACGCGGAAGGAAAACTATTTTCGCTGATGATATGACGATAACAGTTCATGGACAGAATCCTCAAGAGCTCCAACAAAATGTAGCCCATGTTGTTGATGCATTTAGTGGCTGGTGTCAACGTAACAGGCTGATACTAAATGAAGGCAAAAAACGGTCATAAACTACGCCGTTTAATAACATCACCCAATGACTTTGCTATACTTCCTAGAAGTAAGGCTTCGAACTACGCAAAGCTCTTGGGTACTTACTTTGACTCAAAACTACCTGTCTCTGACCGTATTGAAACTGTGCCAAAAACTTAATAAGGCATTCTACGCATTATTACAACTAGAAAACACTGTAGACGAGAAAGGACTAATGACGGTATACTATGCATTAGTATAGTATTATTTATAGGACAAAAAAGACTAAAACCACTAATTCTCAATATTCCGCCTGGAAATATTTATACATGTAGCACAACATAAATATACGAGGCGTGTTTTTAAAGTAAGTACCGTTTTTAAATTACGCCGCCGCAGCGCTGCGGTTGCCGTTTAGCGCATGCGCGTCGTGTAGCTACATCTGTTGGGAAGCCGCAGACGCCATAACTGAACCATCCGATCGAGTCTACATCTGTTTGCGTGATTTTAAAATGCCTCCACCGATTGAGAATCCCGCAGACTGCGAAGTGTGTGCTGTAATACGGCTTCTGTGTGCTCAAGGCTTCAAATCAGTTTGAATTCATCACCAAGTCAGTGGTGAAAACATTATGAGTGATGGAATGGTGCGGAAATGGGTTAGGGCCTTTGAAGATGGCCGCACAAACATTCATGATGAGGAACGAAGTGGGAGACCTTCAGACATTACCGATGACCTGATTCAAAAAGTGGACTGTAAAGTGAAAGAGAACAGACGATTCACGATTTCGTCCTTAGCTGAACAGTTTCCAGCTGTCTCAAGAAGTGTTCTTTACGAAATTGTGTCCGAACGTTTAAATTATCGGAAATTGTGTTCACGCTGCGTGCCAAAAATGTGAAGCAGTGGTTATTTACTCAGGCGGCAAGCTTCTTTGACGATGGCATACAAAAGCTGGTCCCAAGATACGATAAATGCCTCAATCGTAATGGGAATTACGTAGAAAAGTAGAGTAAAACATGGCCTTTCAAGAGAATAAAGTATTTTTGGACAAAATTTACTTGTTGTTTTTTTAGGTCAAAACGGTACTTACTTTAAAAACACGCCTCGTATAAATCCGAGAAAAACTAAACTGTACATTGTGTCTACATTTCAAGTGTCTTATACGTTTGGAAAAACATGTACCAGTTCGAGAGACTTAGGCCCGTATCGTCAGTCGTCCCTACAATTGTAGAGCGCGATTATGGCCTCCTTGATTGTCATACTCCTTTCTCTCCTTCAAAAATTTCTGGATTACACTTGTCCCGTGTCAGCGTCAGCGCTATCCTATTGTGAAGATATGTTTTCTTTTTAAATTGTTGGAAATTTCAGGCGATAAAACATGATATAACTCAAAAGCAAGCACAATTTGATGCAAATAGATGTTTGTGACATAACCTCAAAATAGAGCTCTGACACGGAGAAGTAGAAAACTATGACAATCAAGGGGGCCGTAAACGCGCCCTACAATTATTGTAGGGACGACTGACGATACAGGCCTACATATAATATTGAAAGCAGTGGGACATTTAGGCCCGTATCGTCAGTCGTTCCTACAATTGTAGGGCGCCTTTATGGCCTCCTTGATTGTCATAGTTTTCTACTTCTCCGTGTCAGCGTTTTATTTTGAGGTTATGACACAAACATCTATTTGCATCAAATTGTGCTTGCTTTTGAGTTATATCATGTTTTATCGCCTGAAATTTCCTACAATTTAAAAAGAAGACATATCTTCACAATAGGATAGCGCTGACGCTGACACGGGACAAGTGTAATCCAGAAATTTTTGAAGGAGAGAAAGGAGTATGACAATCAAGGAGGCCATAATCGCGCTCTACAATTGTAGGGACGACTGACGATACGGGCCTTACTGTCCTCAAACACAACACCAGTCGCTTCAAGCGCTCACCTCATTACAACTGTGTAATATTTTATAACAAGCTGCCCCACCATTTTGAAAAATATGAATTGCAATTGTTTTTATCAGGTGCAGGGTTTTATACGGTTGGTGGATTTTTAGAACACAAGGACAAATAATACAATTAAATACGAGTTATCCAATATTTGTGCTTGTCTCATCATGTTAAAGCTACGTTATTGCTGTGATCTTTTATTTGTTTATTTATTTGCTATTTTTTTCTTTGTATTGGTCTGCCATATATACTTATTTGTAGTTGCAGACACGTTTTCTGGGGAAAATCGCTACAGTACTGTCAGATGTACTTTATCATAGCTAAGTTTTCACTAAGCCGGTGGGATGCAACAAAAGCTCAATTTGAGGTTGACCTTAACATTCGGATCACCTTTTCTAGGTGGTGAGTTTGAGAGAGGCAGTGCAAGCGGCCATAAATGAGCTCGCAATCACTGATAATGATACTAAACCTACTAAATCGTAATCGATTTTAGCTGCTGAATGTTAGTGAGCACAGCTGTTAAACACAGTTTATCGAGATGATGTTTTGAGAAAAATCAAATTTACCCATCAGTTTAAGAAATAGTGAAGGTCCTACATGACAATTAACAAATCTGGAGCTTAGCATTGTATCAGGTAACCAAATAAGTTCGTGCGATTGCTGTATATCGCATATTGCCATAGATGTTGTTGATCGATAGCGATTGTTTGTTACCTGTTGTCGCTTTAGTATGAATCCTTCTTTTCTCAGACACATAAAAAGTTTCTGAAAATTGTTACAGATCTAGTTTTAATAATTGAAAATGGCGACCAATAAAATAGTAGTTCGAAGTTGTTTACTGTACGAGGGATGTCTTTTAAGTTTTGCATATAGAAACATAGCAGGCCGCGCGGATCGAACGTCAGTACTGAATCGTAACTTCACTCTTTAGTAAACTTAAATTCAATGTTTCACAACAATACGTGCAGTGTTCTCACTACAGTAAATTTTTGAGTGTCACCAAGTCATTAGAAAAATGGAACTCAACCGAGAACATTTTCGAGCCATAATTTATTACAACTTTCAGAGACAATTATCGAAACAAGAACGCCTTGCTGAGTTACTGACTGTTTTCGGCAACGAAGCGCCACATCAGTCGACAATTTCACGTTGGTATGGAGAATTCAAACGTGGACGGGTGAGTCTTAGCGACGATCCCAGGGTGGGTGCATCAAAAACGCCAGTCACCCAGGAAAACGTCGATGCTGTGCGCAAACTCATCATTGAAGACAAACGTGTGACATATCACGATATTGAGGCATCCTTGAAGGTCACAAAGACCTCAATTCAAAAAATTTTACGTGAAGAGTTAGGAGTAAGAAAATTAGTTTCTCGTTGGATACCCCACCTGTTGACTGAAGAGCAGAAAACAGCCAGGGTTAATTGGTGTCAAAAAACGCATGACCGTTTCAATTCCGGAAAATCAAAAAATGTGTACAGCATTGTTAGTGGTGATGAATCGTGGATTTACTGTTATGAACCAGAAAATAAACGAGAGTCGGCTGTTCGGCTGTTTGGGTGTGTTTGGGTGAAGAAAAGCCAACAAAAGTCATCCGTTCTCGAAGTGTTTCGAAAAAGATGGTCGCGACATTTGTGTCACAAGCGGGTCATATTGCAAGAATTCCTCTTGAAGAGCAAAGAACTGTTACTGCGGATTGGTATACCACCATTTGTTTGCCCAAAGTCATCACCGAGCTTCGAAAAATCAACCCCGAAAGAAGAATCATCCTCCACCAAGACAATGCAAGCTCGCACACAGCCCAAAAAACAAGGCAGTATGTAACGTAAGAAAACGTGGAATTATTGGACCATCCTCCATATAGTCCCGATCTAAGTCCTAAAGGTTTCTTTACTTTCCCGGAATTTAAAAACAGACTGCGTGGTCAAAGGTTCCAGTCACCAGAAGAAGCAGTTGACGCATTCAACAATGCCGTTTTGGATCTGCCACCAAACGAGTGGAATAAGTGCTTCGAAAATTGGTTCCAGCGCATGCAGATGTGTATTTATCTTCGTGGAGAATACTTCGAAAAACAATTAAGTCATTTAAAACTACCTACCGTGTTGTTTCATTTCCTTATGCAAAACTTGGTACAAAAGCTGCAGCGGCGGCGCGAAAAATATTTACCGCTTTCGGAGATGATGCCGTTAGTAATCGAACAGCACAGAAGTGGTTCAAAAAACTTTTTTCGGGAGATCTCAGTTTAAGCGATGAAGCGCGCTCAGGGAGACCTAAAATCATGAACAACGAGGATCTCCGACTGGTTGTGGATGCAAATTCCAGGACAATATGCCAAGAACTTGCAGAAATGTTCAGAGTTTACTATTCGTTTGCATCTTCATCAGCTAAGAAACACGTGGAAGTCAAGCAAATGGGTCCCACATGAACTGACAAATAATAACAAATTGAGTCGTCTTACCATTTGTTCAGCAAACAATTCACGCAACACTACTGAACCATTTTTTCTTAATCGCTTATTAGCCTGCGACGAAAAATGGATCTTGGTTTCGAATTCTAAGCGTTTGTATCATTGGTTGTCGCCTACTGATTCGGTACCACACACGCCCAAGGCTTCCTTGCACCCAAACAAGGTTTTGTTGTGTGTTTGGTGAATAGCAACTAGAATTGTCCATTATGAGTTTTTGGAAAGGGGTCACTGCTAACTTGTATTGTGAACAGCTTCAACGAGTACAAGCAGCATTCATCCAGAAACAATCTTGTTTGATTAATCGGTAGAAAGTGATATTCTTGCAGGATAACGCCAAACCTCATACCGAAAAAGTGACCCAAGAAAAAATTTCTGAACTCGGCTGGGAAACGTTACCGCACCCGCCATATTCTCCCGACATTTCGCCCGGTGATTATCACCTTTTTTTGTCTCTTGACAACTGTATGAGGCAGCGACTGTTCACAACTCGAGATGGTGTATTAAATGCAGTCCGCCAATTTGTGGACCCCAAATTGGTTCCACATTGGCAAACAGTGATTGAATATGATGGTAATTACTTCGACAAATAAATAGTGTCTTATTGTGTCTCAATAAAAATTTATATTTTTCTACCAAAAACTACACGAACTTATTTGGTTACCTGATAGAAATATACAGAGTGCTTTTACAAAAGGCAATTACCGCGTCATTAAATGCTCTGGAAAAATGATGCATTAATTCTAAGTTGGATGAGCCATAAATTAATCTTATGAACTTCTATTGGCAAAACAGTTAGTATCATTATCAGTGTACTTCACTGGTTTTATAACTAAATACTCGTATATGGTGTCGAAAGAGTTCAATATTTTTCAACCCAATATTCAAAAAGTTTAAATTGATTTCGGATAAAAATGACCCAATAAGGTATTGAGTATTAGTAGTTCCTAAAATAACTCGACTATAGTATCGATAAATTGATCTAACGGATGCTGTCATGTCAGATACACTTTCATATGATTATCATAAAGTATTCATTCTCGTCTACTATTTATGTTCTCTACAAGGTTAGATTGTACGATATAGTATTTCTGGAAATCAATTCAGTTTGTTGATTCTGTTATGCAAATTCTATTTTGCATATTGTGTCTATATTTGTAACCGCAAAACTAAACACCCGTTCTATAAATAAAACTAGATTAATCCATGTGCATCGATCGCTGTTACATACTTGCACTACGATTCATATTAAAAAAAAAAGATTAATAGTGTCAGAAATTATATATATATACCTATTTCCATCTTCCAGCTTGCCATTATAATACGTTTTTAAACCCAATTTGTTTATGCGTGCATTTTAAACATCAGCGATTAGACATTAGTTATACTAGAGAGCCTTAGGGTGGGTTTCACCAAGGTTGTCAAATCAACAGTCCGTTATTCTCCACCTATAGGGCAACAGTTCGTTAAATACAACGAATGAGCCTAAAGTTCCTATCAAAATTTTAGCCACCAATAGCTATGAAATGTTGAAAACAAAATACTGTCAAAGTATGAGATGACATCTTGTAATATATATATATATATATATATATATATGATATAATAATTTAAAGAAATGTTTGATTTTTGAATTAAATTCATGTTTGAATTAATATTGTTGATTTTTTATTCATGTTTATATTATTTTATTCAATTGATATGCAATTTTACTGATTTAACATCACCTCCCGTGTTTTTTTTTACTATAAGTAATTACCAAAATTTAATATATGCCTTAAAACTACCAGCAAACCTAAAACCCGCTAAAAAACTACAAATTTCCCATATTTTTCTTTTTTCACGAGTACAGATTCTAGGTTATTTTTATATTAGACATTATTTGAATACAGCTGATTCTTGCATTTCAAGACTCATCGAGTGACACATGTGTGGGATCTGTCAACCCTTAGTCCCAGTCACAAAACATTTACTCTGAAGAAGGTTTAATTCCATGCTATTCAATGACTTGTGTGGTTGTCAGCGGCCATTTTGAGAGGGTGAGATATGGTTGCCAGATTGTGCATTAATATCCCGTTTCACCCTCCTAGTCCCAGTGGAGTAAGTTCCGCCAACTGTTGAAATATACTATACTATGCTTTATAAGACTATTCGTGACATTTTTCCCAAAATCATTGCACAACACTTGAAAAAATGCAAACGAAAATTTAAAATTATTTCCATACGCCGCAAATTAGCTCCGTCGGTACCTTGGGTTATACATCTTGACAGTAGGGATGTTCGATAGGATCCTATATTTAGAAGTATCAATACATTTCACGAGTATCGTCATCCTTCGACACGGACTGTGTCACAAAGAGAGACTACCATTTGGCTGCGACATTACCCTGCCAAATCAGACATATCTTTCATCATTTTCAAAGAAATTGTACAAAATCTTCAAATTTGTGAAGTTAGCGAGTTTCACTTCATACGTTCTTATCAGACATGCCCAAATCATCAGTTGCTGCCGTGATATTCATCCCGACCACTGCATCCCCACGGCTAGGCGACCTGTATGTTAAATTTGTATTGATAGGGCAGCGGGTTATGCTATAAATCATATGTCACAGTGTTTGTGCACTGATTGCAACGGTTAGATGATACCAAAAATATTTTCATGAATAGGAGATCTTTCCCATTCCGGATCGAACAATCTACCAAAAATGCTTATAATCATGATACCTAGTAAATTTTCACGAAAGAAATGCAAAACCAGCAAATGTAAAAGATTCATTTCGCTCCCTCCACCATGGGACGTGATCGTCGTTAGACTTGGCAACCCTCGAGTGACAGATAGATATCCCCGCCAGTCAACGACCGCCAGTTTTGATGATTTTTGGACTTAAAAGGACATTATTTGTGATACATTTTTCATAATTTTTTGTCTATGGCCATAGTAATTGCATTATGCATCAGGGAGATGTAGTGATTGACACGTCTTACACATATTATCTGGATGGATAGGACATAATTTTTTTATTGCTTTGAAGAAATTCATTAACCCATAAATTAATAAATGATTACTATTATGACGTAAAGGAAGATGAGGAATTGGATGGAATGTATTTTATATTCTATTTTCTTGCAAAATACAGACAAATCCACACTATTCAACAGGTATGTAATGATAACTTTCAGTATATTGAAGCTGGTAAATTCGAGAGTGCCATGCATTAACAAACGTCAAAATCTGCTGCCAAATTTAACAGCTAGAAAATTGACCTATTATTTGCCGCATTCCCATTCGCTGAGGGGGATAACGGATTGTTAAATGTAAACCTATAACATATATCAAAATACATGAAGGTTGTCCTGTTTTTTCTGTACAAAAGCATCATGTTGGAATCAAAAAGTGGTCTTGTTTATAATACAGTCGAATTTTCAAGATTTTATTCAATATTTCAATAGAAATCACTAATATTCAGAGACCTTTGACACCTTCTGTCAAATTGCATTTCGATAAAGTATTTTCCCATTGGTCTATAATATTAATGTTGGTGAAATCGGCCCTTAAAGTTGCAGAATTGCGGTAGTAAATTTTAATTGTTTGTAAACGTTGTTCATTCGTGTACTTCACCATGATGAAAATGTTTTCTTTACTGAATGTTTCGACATTGACGGTTCGGTAATTGATTTAAAGGTGCGTTCACAGTGAACGTTCAATGTTGACAAGCCCCTATTGGAAAACCTGATATAACGAGCGAAATGGGGCCTAAGTGCTGTGATCTTGGCTCTCCTTTATATAAGAATAGAGGTTGAGAACTCGTTCATGAAACTGGATAAGCTTGATTCACAATATATTACAGCTCGTGGCTAATCAAGCAGAAACGTTCGAGAGTCTAGAAACTTGCTGCTTATCACAGGCAATTGTTTGTATCTAAGTATTTTTGGGATATGTTGATACTCAGCAAGGTTCAGAAATAGTACATTAGCTGACTTGTGCGACACTCATCGTCAACACAAGGTCAGGGCACACAGAACTTTTCTGCAAAACCCCACTGTAGAGAACAGACAAGCCGATAACGAAGCAGTCGGCAATGCCAACGACCAGCACGGTGTAAAAATTAGGCACTGGGTAATGTTGCAACGCAATGTCATTAGATATTTTTAGTCGCTGGCCGAGCAGATTAAAATAGATTTTTCACAGAGTAGCCTTCCACCACTTACATCCCAGAATGGACAGATTGTAACCGACAAATCCTAAGGCGGAAGTGCTTGCCAATATCTTTGTTGCCACCTCCAACATGGACGTCCCCCCCTCCCCACCGTCCGAGTGTCGTCGATTCAACGGTTCCCTATACTATGCGGGAAGAAACATTCAGGCATAAGACCATAAGATGGGTGCTTCCTTCGCTCGATATCAACAAAGCTTTTGGTCCGGACTTGATTATTGCCGTTGTATTGAAGAGATGTGCAGCGGAGCTTGCTCCATTTCTTTTGCGTCTGCCTCCGCCATTACCTTTCTATCCTAGAAGTATTGCCAGGTTTTTTTTGAATCACTGTGTCTATTGACTGAGTTGGAACCTTAGAACTGAATCCACATGATAGTGCTACTTATTCCAAATAAATTTTTTATTTAGTAGATGCACTGCCGTTATTTAAATACCATACAAAACTACAAAATAACACGAGGTAGCGGAAAAAGCGATGATCTATTACGGCATACAACCAAGTTAAGCCATATCCCCTATAACTATTTTTATTGACACTCTCATTAAGTAGGATGAATATGGCAGCATAGATTAAGTCACCAACTCACTATTGAATCAAACTTTCCCTGATAACGAAGTTCTGGCGGTTGTTGATGGTTTGATACTGTTAACATAGTAAGACTGACATACACAACTGAGCCATGTTTCTTTAACGCTTGAACCGTTTGAAAATCATTGCTAGAATATGCCTAATAGGCAGCAGCGGTGGCCGCAGTGGTAAACTCTTCGGCATCCTAATCAGTCGCCGTGCGCTCTGGGGGTTCAAATCCCGTCCCAAGAGAAATTTTTCTCTTGACTATGGATGTTGTGATTATCCGTAGGTGGTGGACGGTCTCTGACTGTCAAAGGCAGAGGTACCACCCGGCGGATCTAGTAGGCGAGGCCAGAATGTGTGCACGTTTCATGCACACGTGTTCCCTCGCCAGAGTCCGTGTGGCGTTTCCGCTTTCCCCTGTATCCCCCTATAACCCCACGGTACTTCATGGATGTTTAGCCCTTAGGCCTTCGTGGTGGTTGGAGTAAAAAAAAAGCTGTTGGGCTGGACTTGATTACTGCCGTTGTATTGAAGAGGTGTACAGTGGAGCTTGCTCCAGTTCTTTCGCGTCTCTTCCAGATATCTTAAGAATACGACACCTTCCCAAGAAACTGGAAATTTGCTTATGTCCAACCCATCCAAATAAGGATCTAGGACCGACCATTGCAAGTAGAGGCCTATAGCTCTGCTTTCTGTTATAAGTAAGGTGGTAACTCGTGAGCTTCTGGGGTACCTTTAACGGCAGTATGTTTTCCGGCACCAGCGATCCACCGGGAACCTCGTAGCTTACGTCACGAAATGATGGTGTAAACTCATCCAGTGTCATGGTGAGTCTTATGTCACCAAAGCGTTCGTTCAGGTGGCAGCATGGTGCCCTCATATGCAAACTTCCATTCTATGACCTCCCAGAGGATCTTTGCATATGCGTGGCTGACTTCCTCTCTGGTCGCAAGATATTTATCTTAATTGATGGATTCTCCTCTTCATGCCACACCATCAACGAGGTCTTGGATCCGAGACTGTTTCTCTTAAATATCAACGGCCTCCTTTACTATACGGTCAATCCAATCCACAGCGCTGCTGATGACGGCACTCTACATGCAGGAATTCAGAGTGACAAGCCTATCTCTCCCGGTGAGCTGTAGGAAAGAAGGCTAGCCTTTTACGACGAGATACCTGGAGATTATCACTGCCTGGGGATGCAACAATCTTGTACAGTTTGATGCTTCCAGTTCTAACAAAGAGTTGTTAGTCTTGTCGATAGCGGCGGTGATCTAGCTCTCTTCTACCCTTACGGTAATGGACTTTGTTATTCAGAGCTCTCCTCTATGATGCCACCGCGTGATGAGCCTGCCAGACAGATCCGCTTGGCTTCTGCCTTCAATCCTAGCCGTATCAAACTTCGAATATCCAGAACTGGTCAATACGACCGCTCCTTTTGTCCCTACGGTATCAAGCTTGTGGAACATCTACATGAGAAGAAGTTCTACTAACCATAGGCAGTTAAAAAATTGGGTTAACGAAGTTTCTTTAAGCTTCTAACATTTAGGCTACTACCTGCGCGGCAGCTGTGGCATAAAGAAGATAAAGGAGACACTGAATCATGAGTCTAAGTGGTCTGAAGCTTATTTCCCTCACAATGTGAAGAATTTTTGGAATCGATGGCATTCCGTTGAGCATTCGGCCATAGCTTTTATTAGGCTCTTAAAATGTCTTATGCTATTAAACTAATAGAGCTGTTTTTAAGCTATAAGTATGACTATATACTATTTTGTGTGACTGTGAGTGACAAAAAAAGGTAAACGTCTACGTATTTTTATTAGAATTCAAGAATCTTTCACATATCTATTTATCATGCCATGAACGACAAGTGACAAAATAGTCAGGTTTTTCTGTTAAGTTTTTGTGGTGGCTGCGTGTATTGTTTCGTGTTAAAGAAGCATTCAGTTTTCGTATATTTACGATATCAGTTGTGTTGTGTTGTTGTTGGAGAGAACAGTACGCCCTGAACTCTACCACATTTATTTAGCAGAACCAAAAATTTACCAATATAAAAATAATATATATCTATACATTAACGAAACATAAACAAGGTTTCTCTATAATATGTGAGCGCCTAAGTTTAAAAACTTGTATGCGCAAAAAAAGACCAAAACAGTAATTAATTAATAAATATCGTGCAATATATATTTTTGTATAAAATCACTCAACTATACAAACAAAACATGATACACGATATACACAAAATGAAAGAAAATTTCATATTTTTGTAAGTCATAGATTTAACTTATGATCACAGAAAAAAAGTGTCACAATAATATCAAAAAGAAAGAGAAGAAACAAATAGGCAGATCATTCTACCTCAAAGCAACTTAAAATAGACGCATAAATTGTTCACGATTTTCCCAACAGAACATATTAAACGAAACATTAATTTTTTTATTATTTCCAATATTCCTGATATTAGCAGGAATCAAATTGTAAAATTTAGGTGCAAGATATGTCACAAAACGCAAATTTAAATCTCGCCTGGACTGCGGGACGTTCAGGTTATGAGTGGTGTTTGCTCGGGTCATATAATTGTGGGACACATAATTTGTATTTAATTTCCTACTTGCATGTACAAAACTACATACTGCAAGGATATATAAGATTTTAATATTGTTTATTTCTTGAGAATAAAGTTGCTTAGTGGGATATAGTCTAGGTTTTTTTAGAATAATCCTTACAATATGGTTCTGCACCACTTTTAACTGCCCAAGATTTGAACCGTACACCCCAGCCCACACAATTATGCCATACACCAATAGTGGCACCACAAGTGCTTTGTAAATCATTAATAGTAGTTTAATGTTCAGTATATTACGAAGAGCGTAGAATTTATGAATGAAAAATCTATTTTTTTTGCTCAAATACAGCACATGTCGGTCCCACTTCAAGTGCTTATCAACAACAACCCCCAAATATTTTATTTCATTTACTTCTTTCAAAGGCTCATCAATATTATCAAGTTTAATTTGATTAAATGCTGGTCTATTAGCCATGGTTATAGAGAAGGCAATGTAATGAGTTTTTTTATATTCAGAGTTAATTTAAATGTGTCCAGAAGGTTTTTTATTTTTGCAAAATCAGTCTTCAATTTTTCACCCGTTGATTCCCATGTCTCTCCATGAAACAGCACCACGGTGTCATCAGCATAGGCAATTACATCGCCATCAACTGCAAGACTGCAGAGGTAATTTACATATATATTAAAAAGAATTGGCCCAAGTACTGTACCCTGTGGAACTCCATGCTGAACCGTCTTAGGTTCACTTAGAACGTCCGCAATCCTGACACACTGAATCCTATGCATTAAATAATCTCTAAATACACTTAATACAGCACCCCTAACTCCATGTCCCTCCACTGCTTGGAAGAGCATAGGATGAGATACCGTGTCAAATGCCTTTGCTAAATCCAAAAACAAAGCGATGCACTTATCACCGTTATTTAAATGATACATTATTTTAGACGCTAATTCATAAACCGCATGTGATGTGCTTAAACCTTGTCTAAAACCAAACTGATTCTCAGATAACAACTTATTTGAGTCCAAGAATGCAACCAATCTAACCTTAAGGAATTTTTCAAATATCTTTGCTAAATTTGAGATTATACTCATTATACTGGTCTATAATTACTTATATATTCTTTATCTCCTGCTTTGTGAATAGGTGATACTACAACCGATATTTTAAATTGTTTAGGTACTTTGCCCGTTTTGAATGTTTTAAATGTTATATTTCGTTTAGCTTATTGAGAAGCCTTTTTGTGATTGCTCAAATTGCCTAGAGTGCGTAGAATTCGCTGGGTGTCCTAGCTAAGTGACTTTGTGAGGGGTCGGTTAAGACTTCTGGCTCTGAGAGACAGATTCAGTAGTACTCATCTCATTCCATACCAAAACACCATCCAAAACGCAAGACTATGCCAGACTGCATGTTGCCAGAGCATCGTTAGCCTTGATGGATCAACATCTCATCAACCGCTTATCTTGGCCACCACGATCGCCTGACCTATCTCCAATTGAGCATGTTTGGAGCATGATAGGTCGCAGGCTCTTGAATTTACAACACCCTCCACAGACTTTAGCAGCTCTTACTCACGAAGTTGCAGTAGCCTGGAATGAGATACCCCAACAGGTCATCGACCACGATGTCCAGGCGTGACACTGAGTGTATAAGAAAATCACACATTATTGAACCAAAATCTGCAGTCAGTTGACGAATCAAGCTGAAAAAAAATCAATTAATCAAAAGAAAAAAATGCAATAGAGAAACTATCAAAAGAGCGAATAACTGCTATGATTTGTGCTAATGCTTCTGGTACTGAAAAATGTAAACTATTGATAATATGTAATATGTAATTGAAATGCATGTTCTAATTTTGTTGATATTCAATGGCAGTGCTGCAAAGAATTTATTACCTTTTTTTATTTCAGGAAAATTTAAGAATCCCAGGTGTTTCAAAAATGTTAAAATAATTTCCGTCGATTATGCTATAAATAATAAAGCTTGGATGACTTCATCAATATTTGAAGAATATTTAAAAAGTGGGACGGTGAACTTGTTAAGAGAAATCGTAAAATTTTGCTATTGGTCGATAACTGTCCGCTCATCCTAATATTTCACTTAATAACATCAACCTTCAATTTTTTTTCACCCAATGTGACATCTGTTCTGCAACCAATCGACCAGGGTGTCATTTGGAGTCTTAAACCAATGTATTGGAAATATATGTTGATGAAAATTATGGAGCTTCAAGATGTCAACATTATCAAAGCTGTCACCATGTTAGATGCTATAAATTTGCTTACTATTGCATGAGAGTTGGTTACTCCAGAAACGATTCGTAATTGTTTTCGCCATGCCGGTTTAGTGAAAAAAATTACTGAAATAGTCAACGATTTTAATCCAGAAGATGAAATTCTATTTACTGAAAATTAATAGTTTACTGAATATCGACAAATTTAATGAGTGACAATAATTTAATAGCAACAGACAATTTGGTTAATGAAAGATCCGTTGAACAGGAAGACGAACTAGAAAACAACGATGAAGAATAGCTTCCAGTGACAACTAAGGAGGCATCAGACTGTGTGAAAAAATTGCAACGCTATTTTCAGCAAGAAGAAGACAATACAGCCACACTTACCAAATTAATTAAAATTCAACTTGCTGTTCTAAATAATTATACAAAAAAGAATCTATTCAAATGAAAATGACTAGCTTTTTACCAAATAATTTACGGTTTTTACACATACCTACACAATACGTATGCCTTGGATATGTGTATCAGATTCTGAAAAAATTCAAGTTTCAAAATTACGTATAACTTTTTTGTATGTATCTTTATTTATGTAATGTAATGTTAAACAAACACATTTTAAACTTTTAATATGTTATTTCTGCTGCTTTTTTCATTAACAAAAGTCTTTTAAGATAGTCATCCGCCTATAATAGACTATTTGTCACAGTCCCGCCGAGTCCATTATAAGCGGGTTGCACTGTACGCAGGTGTTTACCTTTTTTGTCACTAAGTATAATATGTATCTCTGATGGTTTTGATCCAATAAATGATGTTTATAAAAAATCCATTAACTTTCATTCTCTGGCATCATGTTACATGAGGAGTTGATCAAAAACAAACTAAGATGTAATATTTGCTCAATTTATTAACACAATAAATAAATAAATATATACAACATAACACGTTTTATTCCTACATGACTTTAATGGTAGTAGTGTCCGTGAGATGGCGCAGCATACGTGTACTTGGCGACAGGGGCAGCGTAAGCCAAGGGAGCGGCATAAGCTACAGGGGCAGCAACTTTAGCGACCACAGGAGCTGCGTACTTGGCAACAACTGGTACTGCGGCTTTTACAACTGCGGTTCCTTCCTTGTGAACTACCGCATTGAAACCGTTGTGGTCATCAGCTGTGTATTCTACAATGCGCTTGGTTCCGTCAGCTTCGATGAGGGAGTAGCTGCCGTGGACTGCGTCACCCTCACGGTGCTCGTGCTGTTCCTTGCTGTCGCCTGCAATTCAAAACGGTCTTAATTAAAGTGGACTACGTCAGTTCAATTAAGGTCAAAGCTTGTTTGGATGGATGGATCACATAGTTCCTAACTAACTGTTTGTTGACCAATAGAACTGTTGATTTATTCGAGGCTTATAACATATCCCGATTCACCGCACATAACGTATCTTTTGAAAGTATTTGCAGTGATGAACTATTTCGACAAGAGTTCAGACCTCAAAGGCTTGTTATACCCTCTCCAGACTCGGCGCGGATCGCGGTGCGAATCCCGAAAACTGTTCCTACAGTTCCACACTCGCAGATGTTCGCCCCTGATTCACAGTATAGTTTGCGCTCTTGACGAGTATGGATGATGAAATTGTTGCAGGGCTACTTTGCGCTTTGGCAATTTAAAATTACGCAGATATAAGTAAAACTAAAACAATTGAAAAGAAGTGGAAACAACACAACCATTCCCGTCACTCGCTATGAGGCAACTGGAACACCAGCGAATGAGGAGCCTGAGCCTAGCCATGTTCGCATCTTGCGAATCCTTTGTTACGGGACAAAAAACCGATAACAAACGGGAACAACGCGCGAACGCGACGTGAAGCCGCGAAGAATACGCGAATGGAATCCACACTCATGGGTCGCGGGTAGTTCGCGTGCGATTCGCGGGTAAGTCTGTGTATGTACACAAAAATTCTATTTCACGGACTACAGACCAAACGGCTTGATGCTTTTTGACATAAGTGTCGATATAAGGCTGCGCAAAGCGCCATCTATCTCACCAGAATCGATCACTGCGGAAAACGCATAGCTGCTATTAGTTGGTGCTTTTAGGAATCTTAGATCGCCTTCAGTAGTCGAGTCACCACGTGACCGCTAGATGGCTGACGATTCTGGCTGTGAAGTGGTCTACTTTGCATTGCATAAACTAAAACGTGTTTTAGTATATGAAGGGTCGTTATATTCGTCTCACGAGTGTAAGCGACACTGGCTATATTAGGATTTTGTAAAAACAAATTTGATGAATTTGATAGAAAAATAATCCTACAAATTTCTATTTCACAGGCTACAGCTTGAACGGTTTGATAGATTAGTCTTGACTGTGTGAGCGACACTGGGTATAGTAATATTTTATAGAATTAAAATGGTCCATTTTAATCTAAAAGTCTAATTCTACGAGAGACAATTTATATGGCTTGATGAGTTTTGGCTTGAGAGGTAGTATATTTTCAGTTTCTGCAGTTAGGTTGCTTGTGTTTTTGAAAATGTACTGATCGCGTGATGCCGTCGATTCTGGCCGTACAGCAGATATGATCTACTCGCCATTGAACAAACTACAAAGTAATATTGCTTTCGTTCATCCGACCACAGATGGGCAACCATGAACAGGCTGTGATCTGTCGAACGATTACTAGTTTGTTCAATAGCGAGTAGACCATATCTAGAATAGTACCGGAATCGGAAGTATCATTCATGACACGGCTGACGATGCTGATGAGTTCACAAAAAGCAGAAATCATCTGTCTGGGGACGTCTTACTGGTTCCTAGGTACTGTTTGCTACTATTATACCTTGTTGAATCGATGTTGTTAAATCTATAAGCAAATTCCAGCTTTCTCTAAACACTCACCGGTATGAGGATCCTGCACATTGTAAGCGAATTCGTACTGAGCTGGGGCATAGTATTCCTCATGTTCATGGTGATGCGGGGCAGCGTACGCTACCGGAGCAGCGTATTTGACAACTGGCGCTGAGTATTTGACTACAGGTGCGGCGTATTTGACTACCGGTGCTGCGTATTTGACTAGAGGTGCGGCGTATCTGATTGGAGCGGCATGGTGGACATCAACAGGCGCAGATACGCTGGAGTACGACACTGCAGTGGCATCGGAGTAGTGCTGAGCATGGTGAGGTTCGTAACCGATGACTCCAGCATTGGCTACAGCTACAAAAGCTGCGAGAACTACGAACTGCAAGAAAATACATTATTTACTCAATTTTAAAAAAATTGCATTTCTATAAATTTTAATTGCATTCCTAAACTTGGTGTTTGTACGTTTCTTTTTTGAATTTGAACCACCACGACGGCAACTGTAGGGCTTTAAGCGGATATTGATGGAAAGACTCGAGCGAGGGAACACGTGTGCATGTAACAAGCACATACTCCGGTCCCACTAGAAAGATCCGCCGGGTGGTACCTCCACGTTCAACAGTCTGAGACCTACTACTACCTACGGACCAACACAACATCCATAGTCAAAGGAAAAATGCTCTTGGGACGGGATTCGAGCCCACGCAGCTCACGGCGGCCAGATTAGTAGACGTCAGCGTTTTCAGTGTATGTCAACATTCTCAAGAAATGCGTAGCTTTTAATGGATTTTGGTCATTTTGGACGTAGTCAAACCGTTTTTCTAAAGAAGTCCATATCAAACAAAAGACAGAAGTACGCCTTATTCGTCCTAATTGCTATAGGATGCAGCCAAAAGACGTTAGAGGTACACAAAACTAAATAACTAAAAAAATGTATTCTGTATTTCTTGAATTCACAAGCTTTTGAATTTCAATTACGTATATAATTGTATTACATCGGGCAATTTATTTGTCTCCATTCTTTTGAATCTGGGACCTATCAATTAGTGTCTTACATGAGCATTTCCTCTTTTGTTTATTTTTTACAAGTTACTATCTTTTCTACAGGTTCTGATATTATCTGCAGTGAATCAAAAAAATCCTTGCTCAAACTCATTCTCAGGTAATTTACAATAAGTTGAAATAACGCATATATATCTAAGTAAAGAGCCAACGCCCTATACTTAGCAAAATAAAATTTTATGGAATTTTTATTCTATAGTTTAGTAGAAATTCCAAATGACAATATATGCAAAACAATTCGTAAGGACTTAAAAATATAAAAATCAGAAAGCCAGCAAAATAATATTATACACCTATTTCAAAATTCTAATAATACTCCACCACAAGAACTTTATCCACCCCCAAGAAACCCGGTAATTGTTTTCAGTTACAACAACTCGCTAAAGTGACCTACTGAGAATTTTTAATGACTAAGAAAAATCCATTAGGCCGGAAAGCTAGTCTGCCAAATTGACAACACAGATAAAGTTTCCTAACCATGTATTTAATACATTAAGTAAAACACCCCTAAAAACCACCACCTTTGGTACTTACTTGGAAAGCCATGTTAGTGATTTTTTTGAACGTTTGATGTGTACTAATGCTAAAAAATGAAGTGACACCTTTTATATGAATGGGATCCAGACGTTTAGGCGTGGCGTAAAACATGCTTTCACCGTCTTCCAATGTCTGCACATGTTATAATTCTAATATTCTGAGTATCGCGACCTAGACCTGCATTCAATACGATCTTGTCTAGTACATTAATTACTTACATAATATATGAATGTATTTGCTGTACGTACGTATTGATCCAGGTCCATTAGAATCATGCTATGTGTAGTTATCATTGGAGGAAAATCGTTTAGTATAAAAGATCTTCTCAATATTGTAGTTTTTGCGGGTGCCATACTTATACAAATATTGCAGAATTAAAAAAGATGAGGTGACTGTACTACGGGGCCAGAGGATCCAATAATAATAATAATAGTAATAATAATAATGGTTTATGCACAAGATATGCTTACAGTGGTACAGAATAACATAGATATACAATGAGATAATAATAAATAACAAACAATAGACAAACAAAGGCAAAATATGGACACTAGAAGGGTATAAAACAAAAAAGGAAAGCTATATCATATCGGAAATTCAAAACAGATGAATTCCAGAAAGTCATAGAAAGGTCTCGAAAAAATGAAATTCTTCATAGACCCGCTAAAATCATCAACATCTAGACCTCTTATATGATGAGGTGAGACATTGAAAAGATTCAACTCAAGCGGGTTAACGCCATTTTTGAGTTCAGTGATCCCGTGATATTTCATGTAACAGTTTATCTCATTTCGAGTATTATATGAATGAATTTCTTGGTGTGTTGCGTGATTGTGAGGGTTGGCCTCGACATGAATGAGGCAGTGATAAACGTAAGCAAGATCGTGATTCTTTGTTTTATGAATTCCTCTGTAAGGGATCTTTGTACTTTATGTTTGCCGTGTACCCAACACACCTCTCTACTCGTATCTGGTGATTACCTCATGCTAGGATAGCATACGTAATTTTACTATATCATATGCGTGGTAACTAGATAACAAGATTTTTTACGATACAGAATTTTTAAGATTACGAATTAAATAAATAATTTTTGTTGATGATATGCTTACATAATTATTGTATTTATCCTAGTTTAAAGTAGCATTGATGTATTTGTATATACCAAGGAACTCAACTGTCCCCACATGGTTATCAGCTACATCATGGTTCCTTAGAGTCATGGATTGAGTTTTGTATGAATTCAAACTCCAACTTATTGCTTACAAAGCAATCCGGAATGTAGGACTCACAAGCGGAAGTTGGTAATGGATATGTCAGTCGAATTAACAGTTGTCATCGGGATAAGTATAGAATTAGCTTGTAATTCGTGTTGTTTTATAGGTGTATATAGTCAGAATAACAGTGGGCCGAGGACAGAGCCTTGTAGAACACCATGGATAACTGAGCTGATTGAGGATACGCAGCCATTGTATTCCACGAATTGTTGCAAGTCTTACAGATTCCGAGAGCAGGACACTTCTTAACATAAGTCGAAAAAATGAAATGATAACTTTGAGAGAAAAATGTATTGTAGGTAAAATATTTCCCCATTAATGCTGTGAGTTTATGTTATTTCTCCACTGGTAGTTTTTAGTAGTATCAAACTATATGATTGTAGCCCCCCAAGACAGCTGAGTTGTGTGATTTTGCGCTTTACACTCACCGAAGTCATAAGAGTACATCTCTACTCCTCTTCCACCTGCATAGCACAATGTTATATGCACCAATTTTGTCCCATTAGAGACCATGTTACTGCACTGGAAACATCTTTTTACCATTTGAAATCATGGCACCCCAAAATAGGTTCTGAAATCCTTAAATCATCTTATTTCGTACAATTAGTACTCGGGAATCGTCAAAATTTGGGTATCACATTATAGTTGACTAAATTTATCCTATAATTGTTGTACAAAACGTTTCCTGTGTATTTCTCATATATACTAAGTGACGTATAAATCCGAACACCCAGTTTAAATGGTTTTATTTTAATAAAAGTTGGTGAATGTATTTATCTTACTGTAAATAACAAGTGAAAAAATTTTCAGCCTTATCAGTTGGACATTCCGGTTTTTATACTGCTTTTTTTTAATTCACTAACGCTCTAAAAATGAATATTTCAGCCGCAGTAAAGAATCAACGTTGGCGGATTTTGGTTCTTGACATCCTTTACGATCGGTTTCGATGCCTAGAGTACGGAGACCTGTACGATTTCGTCAACTTAGTGAGTTTGATAGGGGCCGTATAGTGGGACTTCGGGAAGCTAGACTTTATTTTCGGACAATTGCAGTTAGAGTGCAAAGAAGTGTAGAGACACTGTGGTTAGGTGTTGTCAGGCATGGCTTCGAGAAGGCCGTACGCAAAGAGCAAGGTGCACTGGACGCCGCCGTAGAACAACAGACCGTGAACATCGCCGCCTAAGATTATTGGCCTTAAGGGACCGTTTCTCCACTACCAGGTCCATTGTAACTGAATGGTTTGCAGCACACGGAAGACCTATTGGCATGCGAAGTGTTTAACGACGAATGAGAAGTTTTGGCTTGTTTTCATACCGGCCACACTTGGTCCTCTCTTTAACTCGAGAACACCGACGTAACCACCTTGAGTGGTGCAGACAACGGTCACTCTGGGATCAGGAATGGAACAGTATTGTCTTTAGTGACGAGTCTCGACTTTGTTTAGGCATGCACGATGGTCGTGCCAGGGTTAGAAGGCGACGTGGTGAAAGGAGGAATCCACAGTTTTTTGTTGAAAGACATGTTCATCACACTGTTGGAGTTATGGTTTGGGGTGCTATAGCTTATGGTTCCAGGTCACCTTTAATCTTCATCAGAGGTAACATGAACGCGCAGCGTTATATCCACGTTATATCCATCTTGACACCCTGGCAGATCCAACTTTCCAACAAGATAATGACCGACCACATGTTGCAAGAGTCACAATAGACTTCTTTCAACATAATGATGTCACATTGTTACCATGGCCACCAAGATCTCCCGACTAATCCCCAATTGAGCACGTGTGGGATATGATGGGTAGGAGATTGCTCAATTTGCAACGTCCTCCTCAGACTCTAGAAGCACTTCGAGAGGAGTTGGTGGTTGCCACAGGAGGACATTGACCACCTGATCAGAAGCATGCCTAGGCGCGTTGGAGAATGCGTAGCACATCAGGGTGCATCCACACATTATTAAAGGTCAAAGGGCATTAAAGCAGTGCAATAATTTTGAAATTTTTATCATTTACTTATTATGCTTCATTAAGTACTTATACAAAATTTTATTAAAATAAAACCATTTAAACTGAGTGTTCGGATTTATATGTCACTTAGTATACATCGTTACAAACGACAAAAAAAATATGTTTTTCAAGTGTTACATTCACTTTTTTTTCATTCTCAGTCATCAATCCGTAGTATTCGATCAGACACATTTCAACAATTTTTTGAAATAGGTGCTTCTAGTACTTGGCCTTGTACTGAATTTGCAGAAAATACGATTTTTACTATATTGATATTTTTTTTAAACAAATGCAAATATCTTGAGTCACGTCGCAAATAAATTCAAGCCAGAAAGGTTTGTTCTTTGTTCATGTCAAATGGAGTCAAGTTCTAAAATGCTTATCAATCAAAAAACAATATCTCTAAAAAACTAGTTACAACGTTGAAGTCTTCTTTCAAGACAAAAAAAATGGAGAAAAACCATTATACAACATTAATAACGCACAGATCAGATTTAAATGTATCAATATGAAGCACTTCATGAGTTGAAAGCATTCATATTACATTAAATCCATAAGCAATTGGTAAAACAAGTGTTCAAAGCTACATTGGTGGTTACAGCTAGCTTAGCGGCAAAACGGCATGGCCGAAAACAAAGCAAAATTGAGAAAAAATCGCATGATCAAAGCATCAAAATAAAGACAAACAGATTATTCAGCAAGGTTAAACAGTATTTAGTTTTGCATTTTCCGAAGATCATGTCATCTGCTTAAATTTTACACACTTGTGTCTAATTTCTAGTTGTCCTGGACTATTGTCGGGTGGATTCCAGTTGAAATGGGAAGTTGCAGCGGAATTTCGTAGTTATTTGTGTTTATTGTTTCCTCCAGATTATTGCTTTTTGTAAACATAATAATTGTAATAGCGTTTTGTTAGCAAATAGTGACAGGTAATGCCTCGTCGCCCGGATCGCAGACGGAAAGAAGCTTAAAGAATTTAGCGTGAGGTCATTCATAGGTGTTATACGTATATGATTGTAATCGTAGATTTCATGACGATTAACGTCATTGGAGTAAGTTGAATAAATTAAGGAAATAATCTTGGAATGTTACCAAAGGAGAAATAAGCTTCCCAAAAGGAAACAAGTTCTTACACACTTTCGTACGTTTTTCGAATTTATAGTATGGTTTAGTAATTTGAAAAATGCTCTCAATTGTTTCTGATGATCCTCGAATATTTGCTTTATTGCAGACCTTTTCCAAATTTTGGTTACAATTTTTCATATTTCTGAAAACTGAAAACTACAGGGAAAGCGGAGTAAGGATGTGATATTGGCTACCTAAATCTACGTACGAGCATAAGACTACATGGAATTGAGCTGTTAGGTTTATTTTTGGTTCCAGCTCTTTTTCGAAATATCTGAATTATTTTATTTGTAGAATCGGGGACGCTTTGCGATGAAATGAAGGAGAATATAGGATATGTGTGTTCAATTATCTGCAAAAATCTATTTTTGTAAATGATAAAATTATCTATAACTGACATCTAACCCGCTAGTCACTTGATCGATTGCTCTTAGTCATAAAAAGACAAGGTCCGCGCCAGTAAATAATTACAGGTTTACAGGGTACCTGAATGAGTGATCTAATAGAGTTTGCGTCAGTGAAATCGACATTTATACCATGTTTGTACACGCGAATATTTCATACAGAAGGAAGTCCTTCATTGTTCTATTGCCCACGCCCATTCCTTTCCTGTTGGTCTGGATAATAACTGGGTTCAAGCGATGGTTGGTCTTTAAGTTATATTAAAAAAGTGAGTGACTAATCGCTTTACACTGTATATTAATCATCTGACCACCACAATCCTGTATGCGCTTCTTTGATTTGCAGTCGTGACTCTAGGTAGAATGGATTTTATCTATTTATCTATTAATGTTTCAAACTGAATACGATACAGTATAGTATGTTAATTGGTAATTTTTTTTTAGTTTTTACTTACAACGCGTCTGTAACCGCAAAAAAATTTTAAAATGAGATTTTTGAATGTTATGTGACCAAGTACTTCACGAAAAACCATGTCATTAATTTCCAACGGCCTGACTGTCTGTATATTTGTCTGTATATCTGTCTATCGGTCTGTCCGATAATCCTTGGCCCGTCTATAAGTTGGAAAGTACTGCTAGGATTTTGATGAAATTCTCACACAAGATTAATACTATCCAAGGGAGGCAAAGCTTTGTAGTTTTTGAACATCGTTCAATTGGCTGCGGGGCTACAGGCAAAAAAACCGAAAAAATCGATCAAATCTTTGAGGTCAACTAACTAACTGTATGACCCATTTAATTCCTGTCTACATATTCGTAGCCAACACTTTTCGAATAATGACTAACCAGTGCCGAATATAATCCTTTTTTTAGGGATTTATGACGTTGCGTAGGAATAACAGAGTCAATCCACTTGACGCCATTTTTTCGTTTGTTTCTATCTCGATAATGTCCGTGAACCCTTTGCTCTTGGTTAAAGTATTGTAATTCAGTAGGTATGTCAGGTCTGTTTGCCCAGATACCAGTCAAAGTCAGGGAGTTATAGATCCTTTTATTGTTTCTTAGTGCATAAACACAATAACTATATGTATAAAAAACGCACGAGAGTGACGCCGAAAAGGACTTTGCAGAATCCATTAGGTATAGTGATTTTATTTACTTATTTCTATAGATTAATACAAATGTCAACGCATGTATCAAAAACTAATGGAACGCCTAAGACTCATCATAATTAATCTCTATGTTCTGCCGATATGTCGGTTATGATATTTCTATATTTTAAAGAAGCCCACCAAGGTGGCCGAAACATCAGTAAGTCTTTTGTGGTATCGTTTGCCAGCCAGCAGATGGTACAAAAAATGTGCCAACAATTGGTACCCAATTAGTTTTCAAGCTGCAGGCTAGCTGCTGACAAAACGTAAAATACTTTTGTTTAAAAACTTGCCATGTTGCGGCTGCCGCCATATGGTATTTAGAATCACAGCACTTTGCTTATTGTGTTTCTCTCATGACGTCCTTTAATTTGATATACATATCCTAGAGGTGACTATAAAATATAATGATAAAACGTCTTTTTAGAATAAACTGTTCTACCACTTAACTCCTAAAATGTTTATTTACAAAATAAACAATAAAAACAATATATACCATTAAAAATGCACAGGTTTCAACATAGTAACGAATTAATTGAGTAAAATAAATCAAAATTCGATAAAAGAGAAAAGTTACACTTTACATACATATGTATAATATGATGTTAATGCATACAGGGTGGCGCATCGAAAACGAAACACGCATTTACTGGCAGCTCAGTTTTTTTTTCAGAAATCACGTTAGCACGTGCAGCCCCCTGAGCGAGGGTGACATCACCCCCAAAATCTTAAAAGGAAAGGGGGGTCGAGTGATACCTTATTTTAAAGGTCTTTCAATTCCCTTTATAGTGATATAAAATTTATGTACTTCAGTTCAGTAGTTTTGAAGATTTATTGATTTAAAGCTTAAATAAAACTACTACATCATCATTAGTGGAGATCAATACATTTGGCAGCAAAGTAATTTAAAAATGAAGAATGAACTGACCCGTTAGGCAAGTAAATGTTGAATATGGCTACCATGACTCTCCATGCAATAATAAAGATTTTGGTCAAAACGTTGCCGCATATTTTGCAATATTTGAGGAGTAATTTGAAGGCTAGCATTCACAATTCTTTGTCGCAGGTCTTCTAATGATGTTGGCTGAATAGCATAGATTTTGTTTTTTAAATAACCCCACATAAAGAAATCCAAAGGTGATAAATCTGGCGATCTTGGGGGGCATTCAATGGCACTTCTTCTACCAATCCATCGATCTGGAAACGTCCGATATAAATATGTAATGTGGTGGGGTACCATCCTGTTGGAACATCAACCTATTCGCAATGTACCGCCGATCATTCTGATTTTCAATTATGGCTGTTAATGCAGGATGTATGGCTTCTTCCAGTAATTCCAAATACATTTCACCGGTCAAACTTCCAGGTAAGAAAATAGGACCAACTAAATGATCGCCAAAAATACCAGCCCAAACATTTAATTTTTGTGGCTGCTGTGTATGAACCTCATGATTAATTCTGGGATTAGAATAGGACCAATATCGGCAGTTATGACGATTTACTACGCCCTTTAAGAAAAAGGAACATTTGTCGTAAAAGCAAGTGTTGAATAGAAAATGTTCATCGTTTATAATTCGTTCACTCATATCTTCACCAAATTGTAATCGCCAATAAAAAACGTCTTCATTAAGTTCTTGTACCAGGTGAATTTTATAGGGATGAAAACTATGGGTCTTTAGAATCCGTTGGACAGTACGTTGACTAACACCACACACAGTTTCTAATTTGCGGGTACTTAACGTAGGATCTACATAAACTTGCCCTAAAACCCCCACTTCTATTGCTTCGTTCCTTATGGGATTTTCAATGTTGCGTTTTTTATTGGCGGCTGACCCAGTTTCCCGAAATTTAGTTGCAAGTTCTAGAACATATTTTCGATGCAGGTTACTGTTCTCATGTCGCTCATTAAATATTTCTGCTGTTCCATTAGCGCACTGATTATTTCCGAAAAATATTTCGAAAATTTCAACTCCTTCTGTTGTGGAATATACCATGGTTAATTTGTGTAATAAAGCGTTACAATTTATTTTAGCAACAAAGTTTGGTCAAATCAATCGCAAACTATATACTAAATTCCTATTTAAAATAAGTACGAGATATTTCCTTCTCTTCCTTCAAGAAATAACTTTTTTTGTCACAAAAAAACGCTCCAATAGCTATTTTCAACAACAAAATGATAAACAAACCATGGGCGTAGTGAAGAAAAGCATTTACTTATTAAGTGAATTCTTTTGGTCAAATTTCTTCTGAAAGTAGTGCAAACTAATCTGATGTACCTATTAAAGCCTAGTTTAGCCTTAAATCAATAAATCTTCAAAACTACTGAACTGAAGTACATTAATTTTATATCTTTATAAAGTGAATTGAAAGACCTTTAAAATAAGGTATCACTCGACCCCCCTTTCCATTTAAGATTTTATGGTTGGTGTCACCCCCGCCCAGAGGGCTGCACGTGTTTACGTGATTTTTTGCCAAACTTGTGTCGACGTTGTGTTCGAATCCCATCCCTGGATAATTTTTCTCTTGGCTATGAATGTTATGGTAGTCCGTGTGGAGTCTTTCATTTCCCCTGTATCCCCCTATAGCCTCACAGTACCCATGGGTGCTTAGGCCTTAGACCTTCGTAGTGATTGAAGTATAAAAGAATAAGGGTCAATTTAACCAAAAACAGTCCGTTATTCTCAACCTATAGGGTAACAGACCGTCAGATACAGCGAATGAGCTTCAAGTTCCAATCAACAACTTTTGGCAACCAATAGCTATGAAATGTTGAAAACAAAATACTGTCAAAGTATGAGATGACAGCTAGTCATTGAAACATCACCAGCATATTGAATATTAAGAAATTACATATAATTCAGTCAAAATTTTAAGAAATGTTGGATTTTTGAATAAAATTCATGTTTTAATAATTACTATTGTTGATTTTTTATTCATGTTTATATTATTTTCTGCAATTGATATGTGATACTGGGTGTGTTTTCCTATAAATCTCTTGCAGATAGCCATTAGGCATCTACTTGATGACAGGCTCTACCAAAAGATATTGCTCGTTTCCAAACATTCATTCATTTACTTGCCGTTCATCGGAACCATTATGGCACCTTAGATATTCCCACAAAACCATTCAGGTTTTTTGATATCCATACATCCATAAAGTTGAATATTTTTCGTTGTTCAGAAACTGAACAAACATCCACACTATATTCACAGCGATTAAGAAATTCCCAAATATATGCCTTAAAGCTACCAGCAAACCTAAAACCTGCAAAAAAAACTACAAATTTGGCATATTTTTCTTTTTTCACGAGTACACATTCTAGGTTATATTTATACTAAACTAAACATTATTTGAATGCAGCTGATTAGTGCATTTCAAGGAGTGACACATGTGTGGGATGTACCAGTCACAAAACAAAATACTCTGAAGATTTAATTCCATGCTATTCAATGACAACACGGTGTTTTGTGTTTGTCAGCGGCCATTTTGTGAGGGTGCGACAGGGTTGCCAGATTGTGCATTAATATCCCGTTTCATCCTTCTGGTCCCAGTGGAGTAAGTTCCGCCAACTGTTGAAATCTACTCTACTATGCTTTATAAGACTATTCGTGACATTTTTTCCAAAATCATTACACCACACTTGGAAAAATGCAAATGAAAATTTAAAATTATTTCCATGACGCCGCAAAATAGCTCCATCGGTACCTTGGGTTATACATCTTGACAGTAGGGATGTTCGATACGATCCTATATTTAAAAATATCAATACATTTCACGAGAATGTTCATCTTTCGATCCGGACTGTTTCAGAAAGAGTAACTGCCATTTGGCTGCGACATTACCCTGCCAAATCAGACATATCTTTCATCATTTTCAAAGAAATTGTACAAAATCTTCAAATTTGTGAAGCTAGCGAGTTTCACTTCATACGTTGTTACCAGAGATGCCCAAATCATCAGTTGCTGCCTTGATATTCATCCCGACCACTGCATCCCCATGGCTAGGCGACCTGTATGTTAAATTTGTATTGATAGGGCAGCGGGTTATGCTATAAATCAGGTTAGATGATACCAAAAATATTTTCATAAATAGGAGATCTTTCCCATTCCGGATCGAACAATCTACCAAAGATGCTTATAATCATGATACCTAGTAAATATTCACGAAAAAAATTCAAAACCAGCAAATGTAAAAGATTCTTTTGACACCCTCCACCACGGGACGTGATCGTCGTTAGACTTGGCAACCCTGCGAGTGAGAGATAGATATCCCCGCCAGACAAAAAGAAAAACATTACTAGTTTTTATGATATTTTTGGACTTAAGAGACATTATTTGTGAAACATTTTACATAATTTTTTGTCTATGTCCGTAGTAATTGCATTATGCATCAGGGAAATGTAGGGATTGACACGACTTACACATATTATCTGTGTTTCAGGATGGAGAGGACATAATTTTTTTTATTGCTTTGAAAAAATTCATTAACCCATAAATTAATAAATGATTACTATTATGACGTAAAGGAAGATGAGGAATTGGATTGAATGTATTTTATATTCTATTTTCTTGCAAAATACAGCAAATCCACACTATTCAACAGGTATGTAATGATAACTTTCAATATATTGAAGTTGGTACATTCGAGAGTGCCATGTATTAACAAACGTCCAAATCTGCTGCCAAATTTAACAGCTAGAAAATCGACCTATTATTTGCCGCATTCCCATTCGCTGAAGGGGATAACATATTGTTAAATGTAAACCTATAACATATATCAAAATACATGAAAGTTGTCCTGTTTTTTCTGTACAAAAGCATCATGTTGGAATCAAAAAGTGGTCTTGTTTATAATACAGTCGAATTTTCACGACCTTATTCAATATTTCAATAGAAATCACTAATATTCAGAGACCTTTGACAGCTTCTGTCAAATTGCATTTCGATAAGGTTTTTTCCCATTGGTCCATAATATTAATGTTGGTGAAATCGGCCCTGAATGACTTATTTCTTAAAATTTCACCACCCTGCATTTCAGAAGTTAAGACGTTTTGGACAAACGTTCACTATGAATTTTTCTTCAAAAATGGGGCAGTTTGAATATTGCCAGTCAATCTGGGAGCAGCCTGTATAGGAGGGTCAAAAATATTGCTCTTTCATGCATAAGGAACAAAACCAATAGCGACATATAGAGTGCCCCTAGGAATATGGGACCAAAGTTTGCTGTGGATAGCTTACAGACAACAGCTTATCGATAATATAACAACATAAGTCCTTCCATACAACTAGCTAAGCCTATTTCACAAATATTGCCCTTTTATGCATAAGGAACAAAACCAATAGCGACATAGAGAATGTCCCTAGGAATATGGGACCAAAGTTTGCTGTGGATAGCTTACATATAACAGCTTATCGAAAACATAACAACATAAGTCCTTCCATGCAACTAGCTAGGCTTATTTCACAACTGTCTAGAGCAATCGAGGAAGTCTGATTAGTTATTGTATGCGGATTGTGACGGAATCCATACTGCCATTCCTTGGATGGCCACTGATACATATAAAACCAGCAGATTGAAGTTTTAATATTTGCTCACTTTATTAACATAATAAATAAATATGTACAAAACAACAGATTCAAATTCTATAACAATTCAATGGTAATAGTGTCCATGAGATGGTGCAGCATAAGCTACAGGGGCGGATAGCTTAGCGACCACAGGAGCTGCGTACTTAGCAACAACTGGTACTGCGGCTTTGACAACTGGGGTTCCTTCCTTGTGGACCACCGCGTTGAAACCGTTGTGTTCGTCAGCAGTGTATTCTACAATACGCTTGGTACCGTCAGCTTCAATCAGAGAATACATGCCTTTGACTACGTCTCCTTCACGGGTTTCGTGTTGTTCTTTGAAGTCACCTGCAGAAGAAAATTCTTAAGTAAAAATTGGCGTGAGGATCGAGAGACGAGAAGTAACTACAACTCCAACTTTTGACGAGCAACAGATAAAAGTTTCTTGTTATCAATTTTAAATGCTACATATTTACAGCCTTGATACAAATACAAGAGTTAGGTTCGGGGTCATGTATAAGGATATAAACTGCTTTAATATCTGAAATCTGCCTTTTTCCCAGCGCTGCCTAGCAGGAGTTGAATGTATTTTTGACGAGCTCTGATGTGCCACAGGGCTCCGTAGTGGGGCCCTTACCTCTTCTCTCATTCCCGCCCAATAGCTTACTTATTGAGTTTTCAATTTCCAGTTTGCAAGACAGCAGATTTTGTCATGGATTCCCAAGAAGCTTGATAAATAGTAAAATCGACGGCACTCCATTTTTGCATATCGTCGATGATACAAGAAAAAATCGTAACTCCGTTTCTAAGAATTTTAGAGGAAAGCGTAAAAACAAATTGAGTTATACATTATATTGTTTTAGGAATAATAGCATTATTGTGATAAATGTAATATTATAGTTTAGTTGAGCAGTTTCTGAATGATACTTAAAGAAAGCTGAAATTTTCAGAAAAAAAAATGGAAAATAGGTAAAATTAGGAATTACGTGTTTTTCCTATTTTAAACGCAATATAAAGTGGAGTTACGTGGTTTTCTTGTGTTAACAACGATATGCTCAATTTCTGCATCCCTAAATTAAAGTGTCGTTACTAAAGGACATTTTACTTGACAATTTGTATAGCACTGTAACATTTGTAACATTTTCTCCCAAGTGATCTCAAACTAAAAAAAATGCTGTTGCAGTATTATTGGTAGAGCAAACTGTATCCCAAACATGTCACAATCTTAATGAAAGGTCGTCTTTAAGAGAAACATACATTTTTTAATTTGCATAAAATTTCTTTTCAGAGCATTATGTGCCACAAGGTTGAAGTGGCAAGGTTACAGCCAGCTAATGAATGGAGGAATGACTCTCATAATAAATGGCGTCAAGTGGGTTGACTTTGTACTTCCCACGCAATTCTGAACATATACTAAGTGACATATAAATCCGAACTCCCAGTTTAAATGGTTTTATTTTAATAAAATTTTGTATAAGTCGCCTTCTAACCCTTACACCGACGTAATCGCCGGTCACTCTAGGATCAGGAATGGAACAGTATTGTCTTTTGTGACGAGTCTCGATTTTGTTTAGGCATGCACGATGGTCGTGCCAGGGTTAGAAGGCGACGTGGTGAAAGGAGGAATCCACAGTTTTTTGTTGAAAGACATGTTCATCACACTGTTGGAGTTATGGTTTGGGGTGCTATAGCTTATGGTTCCAGGTCACCTTTAATCTTCATCAGAGGTAACATGAACGCGCAGCGTTATACCCACGAAGTTCTAGAACCCCATCTTTTACCCTATCTTGACACCCTCGCAGATCCAACTTTCCAACAAGATAATGCCCGACCACATGTTGCAAGAGTCACAATGGACTTCTTTCAACATAATGATGTCACATTGTTACCATGGCCACCAAGATCTCCCGACTTATCCCCAATTGAGCACCTGTGGGGTATGATGGGTAGGAGATTGCTCAAATTTGCAACGTCCTCCTCAGATTCTAGAAGCACTTCGAGAGGAGTTGGTGGTTGCCTGGAATGAGATACCACATGAGGACATTGACCACCTGATCAGAAGCATGCCTAGGCGCGTTGGAGAATGCGTAGCACATCAGGGTGCATCCACACATTATTAAAGGTCAAATGGCTTTAAAGCAGTGCAGTCATTTTGAAATTTTTATCATTTACTTATTATGCTTAATCAAGTACTTATACAAATTTTTATTAAAATAAAACCATTTACACTGGGTGTTCGGACTGATATGTCACTTAGTATATGAGCTGACTATGTATCATGTATCTGTATCTGAATTAAATTTTGTACCCTATGATGTCTTTATTGTTTGCCGGCTATGAAAATCGTAGAACCTTGGCATAACAACGGAGTACATAATATATATATATATATATATATATATATATATATATATATATAACTTGAGACGTGGTCATTGTCGTCTAGACCAGTTAGGTGAAAAATTAAAGCTTCCGCCTTTTGTTGGGTACTTCGACAAAATTTAAGTAAAGAGGACTCTTTATACTTTTTTCAATTCTCTCTAGCTTTCAATGGACTTTGCCATCATCATCAGGAGCTGCAATTACAATGATAACCGTAGCAACAAAAGTGTAAAATGAATTTAAATTGACTCAACTTACAGTAGTATGTGAGGATGTTGCTAAATGTTGTTTACGTATAGGATGAGGGAAACGTCCAGTAACATGGTGAGAGCTGGATAGATTGTACAATGGTCAACATTATATAAAATATGACAAGAACAAGTTAAAAACAGATTAAAAATTATTTAAAAAACATTAGAGCATTACATCGTGAAGCCACTTGATGATTGCACAAATTAGTGGTCATGGAATAATGAGTGAGATGACACCCTTTTGACAGAAGGCCGAAGGATGTCAATGTCTGTGTTGAAAGACGGAACGAATTGTGGGCGTGTGCCAAACGTTGCCAAATCACTTCAGATGATGTGATTTTCAGAATTTTAAGTAAGAATTTGTTAAACCGGCCATAGGCAGTTGAATAAACTATATTTTAATTAATGGGGATTTAAATTAACAATTATTAATAAATCGTGAGAAGAGAATTATTATATTTTGAGTGGAATGAAATTTACTGGTGGAATCGGCCAAAACACAGATTCTAATTATGGTTGTGAAGAGTCGAAATTTGGGGAGATATGTAAGTTCTCCAATTTTTCGCAGTTTAGCAAATATGAGTAAATGACACTCAGTTGTTTAACATCTGTCTTTTTGTTGATACAGTTGTTATTCATGAAGATGTGGGACATTTCCAGGAATAAACGTTTGGAAAGGTGTTTTTCTTTATCAAGAACTTTGATACTTGTGTAATTCATAGAATATATATATATATAGTAGCAGAATCAAGTTGCTTGCGGTCTGGTAGGTTTACTCTGTCGGCTATGGAAAGCCTCACAACTGCTCATGTATATGTCAATGAATATAGTTAGTGAACAAGTATTGCGAATTTAATTTCTTTTTGAAATAATCTAGAACAACTTTCGTTCGCCCTGGTATTAAAATGATTGAAGAAACGGTACTAAAATAGATGATATTCTTTACTCCACAAAGTATCTTCATATTTTATATTCGTTATTTCATACCTGAATATCTACAGTCCTCATGTTGTTACCCTATCAGATTATTTATATTCAATAAAGTATATTGCCCTAGTAGTCGCAATTCTTACATTGTCGAGGCATCATTGACCTCAGCTGATGAGGTAAATATTCGTCTCGTAAGCGTTCGCCCGAGAACCAGCAGTGGCTAGTGCACTTTATAAACAAAGTAAGGGAACATATATGGGGTAATTATATTATGTGTGATATATGACTAATTGATAAGCAGATACCGCCGCGAAAAAAAAGCTATACACCCTAGTAACCGCACTATCTAGTGAACTGTGACAGCTCTCTATTGATGAAAATTTATTCATAACTCACCAGTGTGAGGGTCCTGCACGTTGTAAGCAAATTCGTAGTGAGCTGGGGCATAGTATTCCTCATGTTCATGGTGGTGAGGGGCAGTGTAGGCTACTGGAGCAGAATATTTAACAACTGGGGCGGCGTATTTAACAACAGGAGCGGCATATTTGACAATAGGTGCGGCGTATTTGACTGGGGCAGCGTGGTGAGCAGATACAGGAGCAGATACGCTGGAATATGACACTACAGTGGCATCAGAGTAGTGCTGAGCATGGTGAGGTTCGTAGCCAATTAGACCGGCGTGGGCTACAGCTGCAAATGCTGCGAGGATCACAAACTATAACAGACAGACACAAATTGAGAATATTCAGATTACATCTAAATAGTTCCTGGTTTTTGATTATAGACTCTAAGAGAAAAGGGGCTGAAAAACCTAGACCTCAAATGTGTACCTGTAGATAGAACATCATTTTCTTTCAGGAAAATTCTTAGACAACAGGCAAAAATTATTATGGAAGGTTCCGAGACATCAAAATGCTAGCTCAATAGTTCAAAGTAGATACAAAAATATGAAGCTGTCTTTAAGTATCTTAATACTAGCTCATAATAGCATATAAAACAATATGTATTGACTTATTCTCACATATGAGGCAAAACTACGATCCCATGATAGGTGTTTCGTCCCTTCTTGTTTCTTGTAAAGCAAGATCTATTTAGATGTTTATCAAACCGTAATTCTAGCCAAATCTACACTGAGCTTACAATCTTAGGAATAATTGCTATATGAGACTTAAGGAACCACCCTGCTGCTTTTTTAATTTTTTATATTTCACCGTATTGTACCATCCAGTTGGAGTGGTTTTCCAAAACCATCAAGGGCCCAATTATTTTAACTAAACTAAACTAAAGTTTACCTTTTGAATATGACACTTTGTGACGAATTATTATTCTTTAAACATTTTGGACAAAACATCTCTAAAAATTTATCTTATATATTTATCGTTATATGTCTATAAGGGATGTAAATATTATCATTTTAACATGTATAAGTAGGATAGGTAAATAAGGTATAGCCAAGTATAAATTAGTGGAAAAGGAATAATATGGTAGGACTTTTGTAACCACAAAGTGGTAATTTGTGTATTGACAAGTACTTACTTTGAAAGCCATGTTTGTTTTGTTGAATACACAGAATGTAATACTGATAAAAAGAATCGATGACAGTCACTTTATATACTATAGAGTAGAGAATAGGTGTGGTTTTACCTACTCAATTGCAATAAAAAATACTTTCGCCGGTACAAACGCTATGACATGTTACGACTATTCTAATTGCGGAGCTTAACCTAGACCCAAATTACAATATTTGGATCTAATAATGTAGTGAGCAGTCTTCTGCAATTCTGATTATTAGATGGCATGCGACAAAAAGGAATTTTTGACGGGGCTCGGAGTTTGATCTTGTCGGCACAATGAGGAGTTTGGATGGAAAACACTTTAAATCGGCAATATTTTTCCTTGAAACAATCGATCCTATCGCGATATACTCGTACACAAAGCGTTACCAACACATTTGAGGCATTTTGATTTCAGGACACTATACAGGGTTATCCAAATTAAGTGTCCACCATTAGTAACTTTGTTATTAGTGAAAATACAAAGTTGTTTGAATTAGCAAACTAGTAGCATTTTTAACGCTGGTAAAAATGAGAAATAAAAAAAAAACAATTGAGAGTCGTTATTTTGATTTTTTTCAGTAAAATAACATTTTTTTTAAATGGAAACTCCTGTATATTATATTTTTTTCTGTTAAAGCATCAAATTTTAAACAAAAAAGTTCATAATGACTTTTCCGCTAAAGTCAAAAATAAAGTCAAAATAACGATAAATATTTTTAATTATTTGCAGTATTATAATATTAAGACGGCTATGAAAACAACATGGCGTTCGCGATTTGACAGCATTAAGATAAGCGACAAATTGTTAAACTGGACATACTCGAAACTAGAAGGCTTTGGAAAACAATGATAAAATCAAATAATGTCAAACATTAGTGTAAATACTTGTTTATAAGCTTTATTGTGTCATTAATTTAAAGAAAAATGTTCTCCCATGAAGAAAAGTGTGATATGTTAGAATGCTATTTAGTGTGCAGAAAATCCTCCTTGAGAGCAAGAGAATACTACAGTGAATTATATCCCGCTCGCATTCAACCGTATGAACGATATTTTCTGAGACTTTATCGAAAATTTAGGGGCAACGAAAATGTTTTTGCTAAAACAAGGGCAAAAAAAGAATTCATAATAAGCGAGGCCACGGAAATTGCAGTTATTGGATATTTTGAAGCTTATCGTGAGAATTCAATAGCAGATATTCTCAAGGACTCTAATTTCAGTTATGGTACTGTTCAAAGGATTTTAAAAAAATACAAATTTATTCCGTATAAGTACCGACCAGTTCAAACGCTTTTGGCAGGGGATCCAGAGAGAAGACTTGTTTTTTGCCACTGGTATCTTAGCTTCTGTCGCCAAAATGTAAATAACTTTCGTTACCTTTTATGGACAGATGAATCAAATTTTTCAAATTCTGGAATGTTTAATAGAAAAAACCACCATTATTGGTCAAGAGAAAATCTTTTGTTAGTACATTCCCACAAGTCCGTTTCAGTTTCAACGTTTGGTGCGGTATAATTGGTTCAAAAATTGTTGGCCCGTTCTTTTATGAGGGAACAATAACTGGTGAAAGATATGTGGAATTTATGTCAGAAATTCTGACTAATTTCTTAGACGAATTGGATCTTATAAGTAGACATCATCTGCATTTTCAGCAAGATGGCGCACCTGCCCACAACTCCAGAGGTACTTATCATTTTCTAAGTACTACTTTTAATGATCAGTGGATAGGAACAAATGGCCCAATACAGTGGCCTCCCAGATCACCAGATCTAAACCCACTTGATTACTTCTTGTGGGGTTACTTAAAGAACCAAATTTACAAGCGAAGGTACGATAACCTTGACGCGTTAAAGACTGCAGTTAGGGAAAAGATAACCCAGATAGATGGTAGGACCATACTTAAGACAGTTCGAGCAGTTGAAAAACGTGCCCAAAAATGTATTGAAGAACAAGGTGGTGTTTTCGAGCATCTTCTTTAAAAAAAATTGTTATTGTATTTTGTAAGATTATAAGTTGATGTTGAAAATAAGGTTTGTCGATACAATTTAATTGTTTCAGATTGGAGGCCATAACTTCAACAATTTGTAACCAAGGAGAAAAGTTATTGTAAGCTTTTTTGTTTAAAATTTGATGCTTTAACAGAAAAAAATATAATATACAGGGGTTTCCATTTAAAAAAAATTTATTTTTTCACTATGCTATACGGGGTGTTTCAGTTTATTGTTGCATTACTTTAAGATTCGATAGAACCTTTATGCATTATGCATAAAGTCTATAGAAACATGGGTCGAAAAATGCGTGGCTTCCGAAATACAGGGTGTTTAAATTTACTTTCTAAAATAGTTTTTTTTAAATATTTCGAACAATATTTGATGTATAACACTGAAAATTGGTATACAAGGGTTTTTTGGTACGACAAAACGAACCATGGGCATAGTTTTACTGTAGCCGCTAGAGGGCGCTCTGTACTGTACCTGTAATGTATAATGACCGAACATTTTTTCTTAGTGCAATTTTTTGCTTTTTAATAAAAAAACTGATTATTCGCACTTTCCAACATAAAAAGCTCTCCTGTGAGTTTTCGTGATAGTTAGCCGTTTTTGAGATATTTCGATACCTAAGGTTCGATGCATTTTTAATTATTTAAGGGAAAATAATATTTTTTTTACATTTTCGATTTGGGCATTACAAGTAATTACGATTATCGTTTAGATTGTGTTTTTAAACACAGCAATAATTCCTAACTCCAAATAAACACAAAAAACAGAATATTAATTTGTTTAATTTTCCAATATTATTTTTAACAAATTAAATTAATTATTTACAACTAAAATGCTATTGGATAGTTAGGACAAACATACAAAATCTAAAGTAGTTGCTCGAAATGTAAACCCAATTGTTCAATACACAATTCACATCTACGAATGATCTAAGAACACGGTGAACATGACTTGCTGAAATTCCCAAGGCACCAGAAACTCTCCTAACACTTGTGGTCGGATCTCTTGTTATGCAACAATAAACTGAAACACCCTGTATAACTCCAGTGGAAAATCAGATAATTACCATTACTAGGCCATTACTGCAACCAATAGTCCTAGTCACGATATTTGCATTCTTAGTGCTTCTATCATTGCTAGGTGATTTGAAAAGTTTCTAGATTCCACCCGATGAAAATTAGTAGAAAATACGTTTACCTTTCAGTATAATCAGTCTTAAAATTCAATACGTTTTCCTAGCGATATTTTGTTTGATTTTCGCGTTGATGGTTTTCTGGAAGGTTTTTGAAGAGTACGTTCACTTGGACTTCATAACACGTGGGAACAAATGAGAGACAGAGTAAGATCGAGAAACATTTGTGCATTTTATAAGAAAATTAGGACAGCTTAAATAATGAAAAAGATGTCAAACATCTGGAAGTGAACCGAACCGAACTTTATTCTGAGAATAGGGGAAGCGCTGCATAGGGGCACATCATAAACACGTAAAAAAGGTGCTCCTAGAAGTTAAACATTTATTCGTAATAAAATGGTAAACTCAACTGCAATAGAGATTCAAAACATCAAGTAAATTACAGCTGAAAGAGGTTTTATTGGTAGAATTGTTGTCTGATATCGGCTTGCTTTCACTTTAACGTTAACTCTTCCACCTGTCGAATGGGCTGATGTTTGATAGAATAGCTCACCAAATAATCTGTCTGGCCTCTCGGTCCAAGATTATCATTCGGGAAGAGCAGGTACTCAGTTCTGTGCTTGGGTTTCGAGGGAAAAGGAATCGTAAGTTTTCTGTTCTCTAGCGCTTAAATTCTCAATTCCCTTCTGGTCATGATTCCTCTGATTATTAATTCAGTGTCTACTCAGATTCTTGCTATCATAATTATGAGTTCATTATAGATCAATTTAACATCTTTCGACATCTTATTAATACTTTCAGAAATAAAATCTGAATCCCTTGAACTTACCTAATGTATATCTCTAGTTCTTCTTCCATATTCGATGAGCTACTGTGAATTGAAGTATGTATTTTTAATTAATCGTAACGAAATCAGTCCGATTTCATCCTTGATAGTTACTCATTTTTGTGACAGAGTAATTCAACTAAACAACCCAGTCTTTTCTTTCTGAAGTAATCTGTTTATCCTGAGAGTTAATTAACGGTTTCCGTTACTCAGCTCCAACCGCACCAAACTCTCAATAACATGAACTTTAAGTTATAGTCGGAATGTCCGCTCGAATTCCGGTATATCCCGGTGATAATATACTAAGTGACATATAAATCCGAACACCCAGTTTAAATGGTTTTATTTTAATAAAAGTTGGTGAATGTATTTATCTTACTGTAAATAACAAGTGAACAAATTTTCAGCCTTATCAGTTGGACATTCCGGATTTTATACTGCTTTTTTTTAATTCACTAACGCTCTAAAAATGAATATTTCAACCGCAGTAAAGAATCAACGTTGGCGGATTTTGGTTCTTGACATCCTTTACGATCGGTTACGATGCCTAGATTACGGAGACCTGTACGATTTCGTCAACTTAGTGAGTTTGATAGGGGTCGTACACTGTGGTTAGGTGTTGTCAGGCATGGCTTCGAGAATGCCATACGCAAAGAACAAGGGGCACTGGACGCCGCCGTAGAACAACAGACCGTGAAGATCGCCGCCTAAGATTATTGGCCTTAAGGGACCGTTTTTCCACTACCAGGTCCATTGCAAATGAATGGTTTGCAGAACACGGAAGACCTATTGGCATGCGAAGTGTCTACCGACGAATGAGAAGTTTTGGCTTGTTTTCATACCGGCCACACTGGGTCCTCCCTTTAACTCGAGAACACCGACGTAATCGCCTTGAGTGGTGCAGACAACGGTCACTCTGGGATCAGGAATGGAACAGTATTGTCTTTAGTGACGAGTCTCGATTTTGTTTAGGCATGCACGATGGTCGTGCCAGGTAACATGAACGCGCAGCGTTATATCCACGAAGTTCTAGAACCCCATCTTTTACCCTATCTTGACACCCTGGCAGATCCAACTTTCCAACAAGATAATGTCCGACCACATGTTGCTAGAGTCACAATAGACTTCTTTCAACATAATGATGTTGTTGATGATTGTTACCATGGCCAGCAAGATCTCCCGACTTATCCCCAATTGAGCACGTGTGGGATATGATGGGTAGGATATTGCTCAATTTGCAACGTCCTCTTCAGACTCTAGAAGCACTTCGAGAGGAGTTGGTGGTTGCCTGGAATGAGATACCACAGGAGGACATTGACCACCTGATCAGCAGCATGCCTAGGGTGCATCCACACATTATTAAAGGTCAAAGGGCTTTAAAGCAATGCAATCATTTTGAAATTTTTATCATTTAGTTATTATGCTTCATTAAGTACTTATACAAAATTTTATTAAAATAAAACCATTTAAACTGGGTGTTCGGATTTATATGTCACTTAGTATACTAAATAACAACGTGATTAGCGAATTTCGTCGTGACCGACTTAGCTGACTAATTAATGTATTTCTATAATTAGCTAATTACGTTTCCCTAACTAATTAATAGCAATAACGGCAAAACTGGAGACAAAATGCGAAGTCTGATAAAATTGATTGAGGGATGATTGTCATTGTCAAAGTTCTTCCGTGAGTAGTTGCATTGCCATACGCACCATGATTTTTTCTTTTGTAGGTCTGACCTTTTCCCTCAAATATTTACAACCAGCGCATCAAGAAGGTTATAGTATTCCTGTGTTATTGTAGTTTTACCAGTTTGTAGATAACCCAGCAATAATATCAATTTTGCATCCCAAAGTTGGATGAAATAGTATTTTCAAATGATTTCGACAGTTTTACTCTGCAGTTTGATATCATAGTTTAGGGTCATGTCTCATGTAATTCTAAATTGATGTATAAAATATCGGTTCTATCCTTTGCAAATTAATCCAGATGTTATTGGGAATGTCTTCCTCGAATTCATTTTTGATTCAAAGTTAGCAATTGCAGCACACACACACACCTTTACGAGGCATGTCTTTTAAGTTTTGCATATAGAAACATAGTAGGCCGCGCGGATCGAACGTCAGTACTAAATCTGAACCTCAGTCTTTAGTAAACTTAAAATCAAAGTTTTACAACAATACGTGCAGTGTTCTCACTACAGTGAATTTTTCAGTGTCACCAAGTCATTAGAAAAATGGAACTCAACCGAGAAAATTTTCGCTCCATAAATTATTACAACTTTCAGAGACAATTATCGCAACAAGAATGCCTTGCTGAGTTACTGTCTGTTTTCGGCAACGAAGTGCCACATCAGTCGACAATTTCCCGTTGGTATGGAGAATTCAAACGTGGATGGGTTAGTCTTAGCGACGATCCCAGGGTGGGTGCACCAAAAACGGCAGCCACCCAGGAAAATGTCGATGCTGTGCGCAAACTCATCATTGAAGATAGGCATGTGACATATCGCGAGATTGAGGCGTCCTTGAAGATTTCGAAGACCTCAATTCAAAAAATTGTACATGAAGGATTAGGAGTAAGAAAATTAGTTTCTCGTTGGATACCCCACCTGTTGACTGAAGAGCAGAAAGCAACCAGGGTTAATTGGTGTCAAAAAACGCTTGACCGTTTCAATTCCGCAAACTCAAAAACTGTGTATGTTATGAACCAGAAAATAAACGACAGTCGGTTGTTTGAGTGTTCCAAGGTGAAGAAAAGCCAACAAAAGTCATCCGTTCTCGAAGTGTTTCGAAAAAGATGGTCGCGACATTTGTGTCAAAAGCGGGTCATATTGCAACAATTCCTCTTAATGAGCAAAGAACTGTTACTGCGGATTGGTATACCACCATTTGTTTGTCTAAAGTCATCACCGAGCTTCGAAAAATCAACCCCGAAAGAACAATCATCCTCCACCAAGACAGTGCAAGCTCCCACACAGCCCAAAAAACAAGGCAGTATTTAACGGAAGAAAACGTGGAATTATTGGACCATCCTCCATATAGTCCCGGTCTAAGTCCTAACGATTTCTTCACTTTCCCGAAAATTAAAAACAGACTGCATGGTCAAAGGTTCCAGTCACCAGGAGAAGCAGTTGACGCATTCAAAAATGCCGTTTTGGATCTGCCAGCAAATGAGTGGAATAAGTGCTTCGAAAATTGGTTCGAGCGCATGCAGATATGTATTAATCTTCGTGGAGAATACTTCGAAAAACAATAAAGTCATTTAAAGCTACCTACCGTGTTGTTTTATTTCCATATGCAAAACTTAAAAGACATCCCTCGTATAATCCCTAATTCATTCTGCAAAATATGAAACAATTTCATAATATGTCGTCGTTAGTTTATTATGGTACCCGTACACTATATCATAGATATAATAGGCTTGTTGTCACTTTTTAAGTAGATCATAAATAGTTAATAGACCAAAAGGGTTATTATTATATTTTTTCAGACCGAATATATATGCAAAGATACATATTCCTTTAGAGACGAGAAATCGCTGACCGCCATGTTTGGCCCATATACTAATATGCTCTAATAGGCTAACTGATACTGTCTTAAGTAGATCGTAAATAGTTAATATTTGTTCAACTAGACCAAAAGAATTAGTATTATATTTGTTCAGACCTGAAAGACCCTAAAACTTCAATTCAAAAATATATATTCTTCTACGACAGGCGAAATTACTGTCTGCCATCTGCTCTGACGTCATACCATCTCATCAAGAATGTTAAAACACCTCAATAAAGACCTCAGAAAAGCTGTAGATTAACGCACCCAGGAAAATAAATATGCGCAACAGTGTGTATTGCTTGGAACACACCCTGTGTTTGGTACATATTTTATATTTTACTGTGCAGATTTTATCGTCTTATTTAAGATGGACATAACCTACGGCATCATCGCCGTATGATTCTCTTTCGGATATTTAAGAAGGAATAAAATATTGGATAAAATCATTGTGAGGTTACGACACATGACATTAGTTTTCAATGACTTCTGAAAGGTAAGATCATATAAGTATGTACCCCTTCCTTCTTATTCCTATCATTATATCAGATGCAGTGCACTTATAGTCAACGCCAAACAAAGTGGCGTGCACGTCATCAAGGTGGGTGTGTTGAAAAATTTACATTGTTGCCAAACCTTTTGTAAAATAATAAAATTTATTATTTACATATCTAGGTTTATAAGCAATATTAACCTCAAATGAGAACAAAAATAATAGTATAATAAAATTATAGATCTGTACTTGAATAATCATTAAGTATGACAATTATTGATCAGATGACACTATGAAACTACCATATTTAATTGATAGCTTAAAGGTACTGAATAAAAATCCAAATGGGGTCCTCCAAATTTTATGCATGGTATTTATTTTACAGAATTCATACAGAAAAATGCATTCTAAAATTAGGTAAGCTACTGGTGTAAGCTTTTTCTGTACAATAAAGTTAGTCGGAGTTTCTTTCCTCAGCGCTGTCTGAATCTGAATCTTCATCACTCTCAAAGTTGATTATTAAAGGTTCGATGTCTGGTCGATCAAAAATTCGTTCTCTTTCATACCATTTAAAAATTTCTTGCTCAGTATGTCGAACACTATTTTTCCACATGTCTGGGGTAACCGTTTATAGAGCCTCGTTCCACATATCCAAACAGTCTTTTTCACTGTTACCATCTCTACCAATATGTCTGTTATAGTAACCTTTTGCTATGCCCCAAATTAACTCAATAGGGTTAAATATACAATGGTAAGGAGGCAGACGAAGAACTTTGTGCCCATGTTGTTCCGCCAATTCATCAATCACGTATATTTTAGGTGGTTTGTTTCTAAAAAAGCAGTTATTTTAAGAATAGGAATAAACAAAAGAAATATAAACTGTCGACCAAAATATATATAATTAAGAAGCATTATGTACCGAGCAACAATACTCAATAGCTCTGTTTTAAACATTGTGTTTAAAAATGGTATGTTTTGATTTGTCAACCAGTCTTGGATATTTTTTTTGTCCATGCATTGTTGGGCACTTTGTTCAATATCATGCTGTGATAAGGGGCGTTATCCAGTATAATCATAGATGGACTCTCCAATTTTTCTAATAACCGATGTTGAAACCATTTCAAAAAATTGTCCTGGTTCATCTCTCCATGGTAATCGCTCAATTTTGTTTTCGAAGAAAATATCGCTTCACTACCCTCAATAAACCCATTTTCATTTCCAGCATGTAATATAATGTATCTAAAATATATTAGTTTTAAATTTTATAGTGCAAATTGTGTAAAAGTACATACCTTTTACCATCTGTTTTAATAGCTTTCACGCTTTTTTGGTTTCCATTTTGCCAAGAGCGACCTATGGTCCCATTTTGAAATATCCAAGTTTCATCGAGGAAGACAAACTGGTATAAGGCCTCAACCTTGGCTTGATTGTATTGCCTTAGAAATTCCACCCTTTTCAAAGCTATACTTGGTAGTTCCATGAGCCCTCGTCGCGGATTGTCCTTAAGCCACTTAAATCCAAGATCTCTAAGCAACCGCCTTAAAGACGTGGCACTACCATCAAATAATGCCCTATCTCTTAATCGAGACCATAAAGTTTGTATCGTAACTTGTTCTTCTGAAACCATGTGTAATATGACATTATAATTTAGTTAACAAATTAATGCAAATTTCTGATAAGTTATTATAATAAGATCTTACTTTTGTGATACATATTATAGATCACTTCTCGAATGGCACTTGTATCCAATGTCGCTGTGTTGGTTACACGTTTAATATAACTCCGCTTTTTCTTGGGCGATTCTAAATTTGCATCACTTTTCACACCCTCGGAAATACGACTAACTGTCCTTAAACTAATTTTTAAAGCAGCAGCAACACGCTACAAAAAATGAAATAAAATTTCACTATTATTAATATACATTACATATAATTATTAGTAACCTACCTCTTGAACAGCATTTAAAGGCAACAAAGGCCCGTTGTTGTCCCTTTCTTGCTCAAAGTAGTGCATTAACGAGGCCACGAGTTCCTTACACCGACTATTTAACTGTTTGGGCATCTTTATATACCAAAATTGCCTTTATCTACTCGTAAAATGAAAAATTTTGTTTTGAAACAAACAGTTGTTGATTTACAGTATGCGGGGCCAAATGATTTATAAAGATTTGAAATGCCACAAATTGATTCAGTGTCAAAATTAATACAAATGTCAGTTCCCAGTTTAAATAAGTTTCAAGGTGACAATGTGTCAACGCTGCGAAATCGGTTTAGTGCGTTTACATGTCGATAAGTGATTGGAGCGTTTGCAAAACATTTTATTTCGCATAATGCGTCTAAATTTATCAGAAAGCAACTTATGTGATATTTTAATAACAATGTTTATATGACTATTAACCATAATAAGAGAGTAATGACCATTTTACAATTTATATATCACATTAATATGAAACTGCAATAGAGCAATTGTTTGTGATAGAAACCTAGGCATTAGGTCGGGGAATTTTTATCGTGATGACGTGCACGCCACTTTGTTTGGCGTTGACTATACATAGATGTATGTTAAGTTGTTCCTCGCCCAAGAGCAGACACCTGTATTGAAAGCCAAAAAAATACCATTCATCAATGTGTCCATTTCGAAAATGTGTGCTTCCAACGTCCATAATTGTTTTTTCCATTAAAACGATAAAACTTTTTACGTTGATTAAGAGTCTTTTAGAAATAGTTGAAGAAGACACCTTAGTCCACGAGTAACATACGGATTACGTTTCTCTGTTTACAATTTGTATGACGTCACATCATGGCCAATAGTACTTTCACCGTTTCATATTACAAATAAAACATATGGTTTCTTTAAATTGGACTTATATACCCATCTTGTCCATTAGAACCAAATGACAGTAAATATCATGTAGAAATAGTCTCCAACTTGAGTGATAACTTCAAAAATCGTTTCAAGGATTTCAACGAAATTGCTATAGTCCCGCAATTTGTCGTTTCACCCGTCATGGAAATTGATATCCAATAGTTTGCAACTTCTGTTACGCAGAATTTTAGCGAAGACATCGATTTAGTTTTAAAATCATTACTCTCAAATACAAAATGTATATGGCCTTCAGTAAGTAAATATAAATATTCAGTTTTATGTCGTGTTGCCGTTATTCAGTTCAACCTATTAGTGTAAGGGCCGATTTCACCAACATTAATATTATGGACCAATGGGAAAATACCTTATCGAAATTCAATTTGACGGAAGCTGTCAAAGCTCTCAGAATATCAGTGATTTCTATTGAAATATTGAATAAAATCGTGAAAATTCGACTGTATTATAAACAAAACCACTTTTTGATTCCAACATGATGCTTTTGTACAGAAAAAACAGGACAACTTTCATGTATTTTGATATATGTTATAGGTTTACATTTAACAATCCGTTATCCCCCTCAGCGAATGGGAGTGACAAATAATAGGTCGATTTTCTAGCTGTTAAATTTGGCAGCAGATTTGGACGTTTGTTAATGCATGGCACTCTCGAATTTACCAACTTCAATATACTGAAAGTTATCATTACATACCTGTTGAATAGTGTGGATTTGTCTGTATTTTGCAAGAAAATAGAATATAAAATGCATTCCACCCAATTCCTCATCTTCCTTTACGTCATAATAGTAATCATTTATTTATTTATGGGTTAATGAATTTCTTCAAAGCAATAAAAAACATTATGTCCTCTCCATCCTAAAACACAGATAATATGTCTAAGACGTGTCAATCCCTACATCTCCCTGATGTATAATGCAATTACTATGGACATAGACAAAAAATTATGAAAAATGTTTCACAGATAATGGCTTTTAAGTCCAAAAATCAAAAAAAATAGTAATGCTTATTGCTTGTCTATTTTTCTTTTTTGACTGGCGAGGATATCTATCTGACAGTCGCAGGGTTGCCAAGTCTAAGACGATCACGTCCCGTGGTGGAGGGTGCGAAATGAATCTTTTACATTTGCTGGTTTTGAATTTTTTTCGTGAAAATTTACTACGTATCATGATTATAAGCATCTTTAGTAGATTGTTTGATCCGGAATGGGAAATTTTTATTTTGAGTTACCTTTATTAAATCGTATGTGACATGCCATTGCAGCTGACGAAAAAAATTATTTTTCAAACACCGACATTGGTAGGAATGGATGTAGTTATGTAGTATGTATCAGTTATTAGTTTATTTAAGTTTTCTAGTATGTATTAGTATTAGTAAAATAAACACATGTATGTCGCATACAGCTGTGTATAATTTCATTTAAGTTGGCTTACATTGCTTACGACTAGATAGCTCACGGTTTATTCCAAAATTATCAAAGTAGCTCAACACATTAAAAAGGTGTTGGTGACCACTGCTCTAGGCGGTAGATGGTATCTGACTGTCGAACGTGCAGGTACCACCTGGCGGATCAATAAGGCGGAAACAGAATGTGTGCATGTCGCAGCACACGTGTTTCCTCGCCAGAGTCCTTGTGGCGTCCCCCTCTTTCCCATGTAGCTCCCTATAGCCCCACGGTTCAGATATATAGAAAAAATAGTTTAGGACTCAAATGTTAATGTTCCTGGACAGAGACAGCCTAGCTCCAAGTAAAACTACAATAAAATTTCACACTCTGTATTATAATGACCCAACAATAATATTTTAAAGAAACATCATCTTCAATCACAAAAATATACTCTTGTAAGTCATTGATAAACTGAACCGCTCTTGTTTCAGTACTCTTGTATTAATTTTGATACTACAGAAAGTATGCTGGTTACGTTATTTTCTAAATATAGTGATTTTGAGAAATTATTCGTAATTATCGGCTCGAGAAACCCCAGGATATAAATTTTCAGATTACTTGATTAAGTTAGATCCAGAATTTCGGGAGAGGCTGTTCCTATAGGGTTACGACAGGAACAGAATTGAAACAATACAAAAATCAATCTCATCATTTAATTTACATAGCTTGTATATAAGAATATAGCTACGGCGCCATTTATGAGACACCAACGTCTTCAAAGTAGATTTCGAATTATTGCAGAAAGGAAAGAGATATTAAGATGTTGTTTCTCTGATTTCCATTGTCTATAAAGTTTTTTGATTCACGACGTTTCCATTGATGTGATCGTCAACCATTTCCGCATGAACAAGCGAACATGCACTTTTCTTGACTATTTATACCGTTTGATGACCTGGCCGGTGCGGTGGTTGATTGTGACGTGTCCCCCTTTCAGAACAGTTGAGTTGCGGTTTGATGTTTCTTACACTTGGTTGTCATGCTGGGTTAATTTCCACACTCGGATTACTGTAAACATTTTCATTCATTATTATGAGAGTCGCTTCCTTGATTTTTCTCCATTGCCAGAGATCTCAACATGATCTCAAAGGATTCTATGGTACTTTGTCCAAGCATCAATTGCTACCCCAGATTTACTCGTTTCTCCCCGTTCCGTGTTAGATTTATGCTCCTGTATTTTTACTGTGAGGGGTCTTTTTCTCCTCCTATGTTCATCGGATTTGTCTTTGTGAGGATACTGCGATGTGTGGTGATCCTTGAAAATCTATTCGAATTGGTATCGTTCTAGTATTATTCTGATCAACATATATTAGAATTAGTGAATGCAAGGTTTGATTCCGCGTGTTTCTACTGTCGTTGGTGTTGTTTCCTTTTAGAACTTCATGTATCAGTACAATTCTTACAAAGAAACCAGTAGAATTTTTTGCTGCTAACATTGTGATGACTGTTATGGGAACATTTTATAGAATATTTCATTTTTGCACACAACGTTATCGGATTACATTACTGGTACTTATAAAACAAACAGACTGAATATTTGCTCACTTTATTAACATAATAAATAAATATATACAAAACAACATAATCAAATTCTACAAGAATTAATGGTAGTAGTGTCCATAAGATGGTGCAGCATAAGCTACAGGGGCGGACAGCTTAGCGACCACAGGAGCTGCGTACTTAGCAACAACTGGTACTGCGGCTTTGACAACTGGGGTTCCTTCCTTGTGGACCACTGCGTTGAAACCGTTGTGTTCGTCAGCAGTGTATTCTACAATACGCTTGGTACCGTCAGCTTCAACCAAGGAGTACATGCCTTTGACTACGTCTCCTTCACGCGTTTCATGTTGTTCTTTGATGTCACCTGCAGAAAAAATCCTTAAGTAAATATTGGCGTGAGGATCGAGAGACGAGGAGTAACTGCAACTCCAACATTTGACGAGCAACTGAATCTTATTATCTATTTTGAAAGCTCATACCTACAACTTTGATAGAAGCTAATGGGCGGTAATCTGGAAAGTTAAAAGTAGATGGTGCTACGATATTTAGTTAGAATTAAATGGATTTTATCTGTTGGATGATGTATAAATAAGTATAAATAAAAATTGGACACCGCTTCCATTGCATCGTAACCCTATTCAAAATGAAATTTCAAAAATGAGCCTGTTTCCAAAACTTACATTCTATCTAGCTTATCCTCATTTCCAAGCCAATGTGTATAGCACTGTGTAGCAAAAGTAACATATTCTCAAAGTGTTCTCACAATAAAAAAATGCCGTTTCATTATCATTGGTACATTCGTAATCAATGATCGTTTTCTGAAAGCACATTTGTTTTTTTAACTTGCATTAAATTTGGAGAACTGGATAAGTTAGAGTTACACCTTACCCTGGACTTTCCAGAGCATTTTGTTCCACAAGGTTGAACCGGCAAAGTTACAGCTAATTAATGAATGAAGGGCTGCCTCTCATAAATGTTGCCAAGTAGATTGAGTCTGTACTTTACACATAATACTGTACAAATGGACTTTGTATGGTACGAGTACCATATATGCATTATTTATCTGAGCCAACTTTTTGTACGGTCTGGTATCTTTATTGTTTGCCGATTACGAAAATCCTTGTATCCTGGCATAAGACCGTGGAGTAGAATGAGTGTCACTGAAATGAAGCAATGATTTCACAAAAACTGGAATTATGGGCTCTGAATCAACTTTTTGACGTTCTGGTAGGTTTACAGACTTTCAGCTATGGAAACCCTTACAGCTGGTCATGTAATATAATTTCGTACGAAGATACTAGAATAGATGAGACTCTTCAGTCCATAAGATATCTTCATATTCGCAGGAGACTGGTGAACGTCTCTTTATTATTTTGTACCTACATAACTATCTACAACTATAATACTGTCGCCCTATCAGATTATTTATGTTTAATAGATCATACATCGTCGATGAATCGTTGACCTTTTCTCAGCTAATCAAGTAAAAATTGAGTGTTCCCAGAAAAGCTAGCAGCGGCTAGTGCACTTTATATACAAAGTAAGGGCAAATATATAGGGTAATTGATGTATCTGTGAAATATGTCTGATAGTCGTGTAGAATTACTGGTGTTAACAGTTGATAAGTATATACCGCCGCGAAAAAATTGCGATACACCCTAATAGCCACACTAATGAACTGTGACAGCTCTGTATCGATGAAAATTTGTTCATTACTCACCAGTGTGAGGATCCTGCACGTTGTAAGCATATTCGTAGTGAGCTGGGGCATAATATTCCTCATGTTCATGGTGGTGTGGGGCAGTGTAGGCTACTGGAGCGGAATATTTGACAACTGGTGCTGCGTATTTAACAACAGGAGCGGCATATTTGACAACAGGTGCGGCGTATTTGACTGGGGCAGCATGGTGACCAGATACAGGAGCAGATACGCTGGAATATGACACTGCGGTGGCATCAGAGTAGTGCTGAGCATGGTGAGGTTCGTAACCGATCACACCAGCGTTGGCTACAGCTGCTAAGGCTGCGAGGATCACAAGCTAGAACAGCCAGAGACCGACTGAGAATATTCTTTGTACTTCTCATTATGTGATGGCAATATTTAGAATCTGATTACATGAAAATAGATCCTAGTGTTTGAATAGACCCTAAGAGAAAAGGGTCTGAGAAATCTTGACTTCAGACGTGTGCCTGTAGATAGAACATTTACTTTTAGGAAGAATCTTAGACAACAGTCAAACATTATTTTGAAAAAATGAAATACTTTAAAAAGCTAGCTAAATAGTGTAACACAGATACAAGATACACTACGATAAGTGATTCCTTGATAGTTGTTTCGTCCATTTTTTATTTTTTGAAAAGCAAACCATTATTATAGCTGAATTTGCACCGAGCTTACAATTTACGAAATCATTTAAGTTATGCAACTCCAGCAGATTTGAGTATTCGGGTAGTTGCTATATAAAACTTAAGGAACCACCCAGCTGCTTTTCTACTAACCAACAATCCCATATTTTGTATAGTTGGACCCTCGAGAGACCAACTATTTTTAGAATACTTGCTATTGTTTCGAAAAAAATAACATTTATCTCTTGAATATGATATTTTATGTGACGAATTATCTTCCTTCAAATATTTTGTACAGAATATTTTTGAAAATTTGTAACCTTACATATTTCAACAAGTCTATAAGGGATGACAATGTTATCCACGTGCATAAGTAGGGTAGGTAGATAACGTGTAGTCAAGTATAAATAAATGGAAAACAAATAATATAATAGGACATTTGTAACCACAAAATTGTAATTTGTATATAGAACAGTACTTACTTTGAAAGCCATGTCTGTTTGTTGAATACACAGAATGTAATACTGATAAAAAATCGATGACAAATCTTATATACTATAGAGTAGAGAACAGGCGTGGTTTTACCTACTCAATTGTAATAAAAGATACTTTCGCCGGTACAAACGCTGTGACATGTTACGATTATTCTAATTGCGGAGCATAACCTAGACCCAATTTACAATATCTGTATCTAATAATGTAATCAGAAGTCTTCAGCAATTCTGATTATTAGATAGCATGCGAAAAAATGAATATTAGACAAAGCTCAGAGTTTGATCTTGTCGGCACAATTCTCTGTTTTTTGCACAAGCTGACTCAACATTAGACCCTTACATGCTATTAGTAGTTTAGATTAAAAACACTTTAAATCGGCAGTATTTTTCCTTGAAACAATCCATGTTATATAACTCCAGTAGAAAATTGGATAATTACCATGTCATTACTGCAACCACAATACTCCTAGTGACGATATTTGCATTCTTAGTATTTCTATCATTACTAGGTGATTTGAAAAGTTTCTAGACGTCACGCGAAAATAGATTAGTAGATCTCTGAAAATACGGTTACTTTTCAATATAATCACTCTTGAATTCAATACGTTTTTCCAGCGATATTTTGTTTGATGATATTGTGGAAGGTTTTTGAAGTGTACCTCTGCGTCTGTAATGACTCCTTCACTTGGACTTCATAAAACGTGGGAACATATGAGAGACAAAATACTGAGTCTGGTGAAAAAACGTGATTGAGGGATGGTTGTCATTGTCAGAGCTCTTCTGTGAGTAGTTGCATTGCCCATATGCAACATGATCTTTTTTTTTCTGTAAATCTGACCTTTTCCCTCGAATATTTACAGCAAGCGTATCAAGAAGGTTATAGTATTCCTCTACTATTTTAGTTTTACCAGCCTGTAGCTAACCTAGCAATAATATACCTTTTGCATCCCAAAAGTGGATGCCATAGTATTTTCAAACGATTTCGACAACTTTACTCTGCTGTTTGATATCGTAGTTTAGCGTCATACTGGCAAATATATTTCTCGTTTAATTCTAAATTGATGTATAAAATATCAGTTTTATCCTTTGCAAATTGATCCAGATGCTGAATGTGAAACAATTTCATATATCGTCGTTAGCTTATTATCGTACCCTTGCACTATATCATAGATATAATAGGCTAACTGACAGCTGCATAACGACTCAAACTTTTAAATTTAGAAAAATGACCTCTAATAGTTTACATGAAAAACATAGTACTTACCGTTACTGTATCATCTGAGAATGTAAAAAACATCGATAAAGACCCCAGAAAAGCTGTTTATTAGACTGCCCAGGGAAATTAGTATAGGCAAAAGTGTGTATTGCTTGGCACACGTCTTATGTTTGGTACATACTTTATTTTTTACTGAGCAGATTTTATTGTCTCCTTTAAGTTGCACGTAACCTACGGCATCATCACCGCATGATTCCCTCGTAGATGTATAAGAAGAAATACAATATTAAATAAAATTATGATACATGACTTTTAAAAGAGAAGATCATGTAATAAGGATATTACTTATTCTTTCCTTTTTTATGTCTATCATTGTATCACACTGTATTTACATAAATCTAAGTTGTTCCTCACCTCAGCATAACAGAAATCTTGTGCTGAAAGCAAACAATTACCAACCACCAAGGTGTCTATTTTGATCGTCTTTTTTCATTGAGAAACCGATAACTTTTTACGTTGATCAAGAGTTTTTTTAGAAATAGTTGGAGAAGACAACGTTAGTCCATGAGTGACATACGGATTACGTTCGCCTGTTTACAATTTGTATGAGGTCACATCATGGCCGATAGTATTTTTTTCAAATTGGACCTATATATCCATATTGCGCTTCCAAAAATTGAAATCGATGTATTTCGTTTTTCTAAGACAAAATACTGTAAGAAATACTCACTTATTCTATGAAATTATATGATTCAGGCAGCTTATTAACAATATCTTCATTTTCAGTTTCGGGCGTATGATGATGTTTAAATTCGCTGATCTATTGAAGACATTGTTGTTCCTGATATATTTGCGTTGAAAAAAGGAAACCAACTTTCAGTTTGAAACTGCGCATGTGTTCTTAGGAATTGTGTAGTAGGCCAGCATAATAAGATGTTTTCTAAAAGCAACGTGTCCTGTATGCGAGTCCAGAAACCGTTTTCCTGGTAATTCTGTAGCGTGCAGCATCATACGCCGGCTGTCAGAACAATATTCGTCTGGCACATTTACTTCAATATCTGCAACATTTCGTCCATACAAATAATGTCCGGTGCACAGTCACTGCAGATTTTTGTTCCCGACAAGGGCACATGACGCGCCACATGTTCCAGGCCAATTTTCTTTTAATGAAAGCGTAAATAATCCAATAGATGCTTAGATAAATGCATTTATGTAAAATGTAAAAGTAATAGTTTAGTTGAGACCTAAGATTATGAAATGTTTGTATGGTTTTTTGTGTCGCTCGGTATGATATTTAATTGCAATTGAGGAACTGTTGAGCAATCTCTTGGATTAGTGATACTGAAGAGTTATCAAATATTGCCTCAAAAGTGTCCGTAAATGGAGTTTTTGATGCTGTTATTTTATTGCTTTGTTATGGGGATCGTTATTCGATGTAAGTTTGCACAGTAGCGGGCTGTCTTCCGCTTTCCATCATGAAAATGAGAAGCTCCGGTATTGAAAGAGAATAACGGAGAGCTTAGGTCGCTAGGTTGTTTTTCTTTATTCAGCGATGTTGCCAAAATTTTGATTCAAATAGAAAACACAGTTTTAAGTCTTTATATTGTTATTTTATATTGAAGTACTTGGGATAGGGCAGGCAAATGGCCTCCACGGCTTTGCTGGCACTCTTTTGTCGAAATTTTTCATGTCCTTGCTACATAATCGTGACTGAATTTCGTTGATGTTCCATTTAATTTCCTCTTGTAATGCACAGGTAGTTGTGGGCTTGTTGACATAGAACTTTGTCTTTAAATAACCCCATAAGAACCCGCTAGCACGAAATTTTCATTAAATATTTATTCAATATTAATTTAATAATATTTTTATCTTACTTAAATATTTGTTACCTTAAACAAAAATTTAATAAATATTTGGGATGTAATACAACATTGCTTTTATAAAATTCATCAAATATTTACTTTTCAATCAACGGAATATTAAAACTCCATTATTTAGAAAATATTCATTAAATATTTTCGGCTACGGCGCATGTGCGTGTGACGCCAAGCCACCAACGGCATAATGGCAAGCCGACCTGAGCCGACCCGTTTGCCAGCATCCATTTAGCATGTGAGTTTCACTATGATAGAGTGCTTCCTGTGTACCTCCATTATTTGAGTGGTTATTTTGTGGAAAAGGGTGTTTTGCGATAATTACATAGCTTAATTTATCTGACTAGTAAGCACTATTGTGCCAGCATAAAGGTATTTACAAGACCATAAACAACTAGCGTTGAAGTGTAACAGTTATTTGCGATTTGGGATTGGTGGATTTATCTTATAGTAAGATGGATACGAAAATTATATTCATAAGATTCCAATGAAAAGTCATATAATCACAACTTTATCGAGATACATCAAAAATGCTTTTTTAATATCTTAATTATTATTATTATGTTTGTCATAGTAGGGGGCAAATCGTCTATAACTATTTTAAAATTTTTATGTTAAACAGCGACAATACAAAATTTAAACCGTCGAAATTACTATATTCTTGTTCCTTGAATTATAATATAAGATCACAAAATAGCTATGGCTGAATTAGTCCCCTTACTACTGCAAAAAAGTCACACTTCAAGTGGTCTATTTTTAAAAACCTTTTTTTTGAAAGTTGGTCAAAGGTTCCATGGACATTTTTCATCAAGATATCTAAAATAACATACCAAATTTTCTTACAAATTGTTGAGCTACTCGGAGTAACTCAACAGTGATCAGCACCAATATTGTTTCACTGCATTTTATATTCGCATAAATACACTTTCTATATAGCAGTTCTTGAGAATATCTCTCTCAAACAAAAGACCACTGGACAGCAGCATATGTATTCAATAATACTTCATAATTAATAAGTTTTTTTTCATAGGGGTGTATTTGCAAAATGCAGAGGAGGCTTAGAATGTTTTTTTGATGTTATTTTTCTAGTAAATTAAATCATTATATCTAGAATGAGTTTTCTTTATAAACCCAATTTTATAAAAGCATACCTACAGATTTTGCTAAAATAACCAATGAAGAATTTTCTACATACACTGAAAATATGTATCAGATTAAAATTTGAAAATCTGTTGCTTTATATACCTATTTCCTAAATGCATGTTTACGAAAAATATAAGATATTTCCCCAAATTATAAAATTGATATTTACAAATCCTCATATATCTTCTAAATATTTGGAAAAAATATGACCAAAATATATGAATTATATAAACTACAAATATATATACATATATATATACATAAAATGAATATTTTATGAATATATACTAAGTGACATATAAATCCGAACACCCAGTTTAAATGGTTTTATTTTAATAAAAGTTGGTGAATGTATTTATCTTACTGTAAATAACAAGTGAAAAAATTTTCAGCCTTATCAGTTGGACATTCCGGTTTTTATACTGCTTTTTTTAATTCACTAACGCTCTAGAAATGAATATTTCAGCCGCAGTAAAGAATCAACGTTGGCGGATTTTGGTTCTTGACATCCTTTACGATCGGTTACGATGCCTAGAGTACGGAGACCTGTACGATTTCGTCAACTTAGTGAGTTTGATAGCGGCCGTATAGTGGGACTTCGAGAAGCTGGACTTTCTTTTCAGGCAATTGCAGTTAGAGTGCAAAGAAGTGTAGACACTGTAGTTAAGTGTTGTCAGGCATGGCTTCTAGAAGGCCGTACGTAAAGAGCCAGCGGCACTGGACGCCGCCATAGAACAACAGACCGTGAAGATCGCCGCCTAAGATTATCGGCCTTAAGGGACCGTTTCTCCACTACCAGGTCTATTGCAACGGAATGGTTTGCAGCACACGGAAGACCTATTGGCATGCGAAGTGTTTACCGACGAATGAGAAGTTTTGACTTGTTTTCATACCGGCCACACTGGGTCCTCCCTTTAACTCGAGAACACCGACGTAATCGCCTTGAGTGGTGCAGACAACGGTCACTCTGGGGTCAGGAATGGAACAGTATTGTCTTTAGTGACGAGTCTCGATTTTGTTTAGGCATGCACGATGTTCGTGCCAGGGTTAGAAGGCGACGTGGTGAAAGGAGGAATCCACAGTTTTTTGTTGAAAGACATGTTCATCACACTGTTGGAGTTATGGTTTGGGGTGCTATAGCTTATGGTTCCAGGTCACCTTTAATCTTCATCAGAGGTAACATGAACGCGCAGCGTTATATCCACGAAGTTCTAGAACTCCATCTTTTACCCTATCTTGACACCTTGGCAGATCCAACTTTCCAACAAGATAATGCCCGACCACATGTTGCAAGGGTCACAATAAACGTCTTTCAACATAATGATGTCACATTGTTACCATGGCCACCAAGATCTCCCGACTTATCCCCAATTGAGCACGTGTGGGATATGATGGGTAGGAGATTGCTCAATTTGCAACGTCCTCCTCAGACTCTAGAAGCACTTCGAGAGGATTTGGTAGTTGCCTGGAATGAGATACCACAGGAGGACATTGACCACCTGATCAGAAGCATGCCTAGGCGCGTTGGAGAATGCGTAGCACATCAGGATGCATCTACACATTATTAAAGGTCAAAAGGCTTTAAAGCAGTGCAATCATTTTGAAATTTTTATCATTTACTTATTATGCTTCATTAAGTACTTATACAAAATTTTATTAAAATAAAACCATTTAAACTAGGTGTTCGGATTTATATGTCACTTAGTATATAAGAAATATATTTATTAAATATTATAATATCTGTCTCTACAAATATTTAACAAACGTTTTTTTTAAATATTTAGTATATATTTAATGCTATCGGGGAAGAAATCTCATAGTGTTAAATTACATGATCTAGGGGGGCAATTCTGATCATCGAAGCGGGAAAGTACACGACCAGCAAATGTCTCTTAAATTGCTTCACTGGCTGTATTTAATTTTGCAGAAAGAACTATGTTATCATGTCGCGATATCGAGCACCAGTAACAGTTACTGCTTCACCAGTCCCATTTTCAAAAAGCTATGGTCCAATGATGCCTCCAGCCCAATATCCGCACCGAACAGTGTCATGTTGTGAGTGCTTTTGTTTTTCGACAATTAAACGTGGGTTCTCCGAACCCCAAAAATGGCAATTTTGGTGATTATCACGGCAATCAAGGTGAAAATGTACTTCATCGCTTAGTATGATTTTGCTCGAAAAATCACCATCCACATATTTATGTTCAATAAATAATCCATTCCACGAACTCTGTTCGCTGTTAATATAAGCTTCAGTTGTTAAGTTAATTGAATTTTGCTATCATGGAGACACAGATCTTTTGTGAATATACGCGGTAGAGAACTTCTTGAAATTTGCAATTCTTATCCATGACGCCGAATTGACGTTCCTGGGTTTTTACCAACACTCTCACTGCTTCGACGTGGACATTTGAACGGCTTGTTTTTAGACGACCAGTCTCCCTGAATGTTTCAATTAATCTTTTCACAGTTGACGAGGGTAAAACACTATTCCGGCCATATATTGTTTAACATTTTCGAACTACGGATGCTAACGCGTTGCTGGCTCCTACAACGATCCATTTTTACTAACATTAGGGCCAATTTCACCAACAACGGCCCGTTATTCTTCACCTATACGGTAACAGACCGTCAGATACAGCGAATGAGCTTCAAGTTCCAATCAACAAATTTTAGCAAAAAAAAAGCTATGAAATGTTGAAAACAAAATACTGTCAAAGTATGAGATGACAACTTGTCATTGAAACATCACCAGCTTATTGAATATTAAGAAATTACATATAATTCAGTCAAAATTTTGAGAAATGTTTGATTTTTGAATTAAATTCATGTTTTAATTACTATTGTTGATTTTTTATTCATGTTTATATTATTTTCTTCAACCGATATGTGATACTGGGTTTTTTCCTATAAACCTCTTGCAGATAGCCATTAAGCACCTACTTGATGACTGGCTCTACCAAAAAGTTCATAGATATTGCTCGTTTCCAAACATTCATTCATTTACTTGCCGTTCATCAGAACCATTATGGCACCTTAGATTGACATTCCCACAAAACCATTCAGGTTTTTTGATAACCATACATCCATAAAGTTGAATATTTTTCGTTGTTCAGGAACTGAACAAACATCCACACTATATTCACAGCGATTAAGAAATTCCCAAATATATGCCTTAAAGCTACCAGCAAACCTAAAACTTGCAAAAAACTACAAATTTGCCATATTTTTTTTTCACGAGTACACATTCTAGGTTATATTTATATTAAACATTATTTGAATACAGCTGATTATTGCATTTCAAGGAGTGACACATGTGTGGAATCTGTCAACTCTTGGTACCAGTCACAAAACTTATACTCTGAAAGTTTAATACCATGCTATTCAATGACAACACGGTGACAAGTGTGATTATCAGCGGCCATTTTGTGAGGGTGCGACAGGGTTGCCAGATTGTGCATTAATATCCCGTTTCACCCTCCTGGTCCCAGTGGAGTAAGTTCCGCCAACTGTTGAAATATACTCTAATATGCTTTATAAGACTATTCGTGACATTTTTCGCAAAATCATTGCACAACACTTGAAAAAATGCAAATGAGAATTTAAAATTATTTCCATGACGACTCAATATAGCTCCGTCGGTACCTTGGGTTATACATCTTGACAGTAGTGGTGTTCGATACGATCCTATATTTAGAGGTATCCATACATTTCACGAGTATCGTCATCTTTCGATCGGGACTGTGTCAGAAAGGGTGACTGCCATTTGGCTGCGACATTACCCTGCCAAATCAGACATATCTTTCATCATTTTCAAAGAAATTGTACAAAATCTTCAAATTTGTGAAGCTAGCGAGTTTCACTTCATACGTTGTTACCAGACATGCCCAAATCATCAGTTGCTGCCGTGATATTCATCCCGACCACTGCATCTCCACGGCTAGGCGACCTGTATGTTAAATTTGTATTGATCGGGCAGCGGGTTATGCTATAAATTATATGTCACAGTGTTGGTGCACTGATTGCAACGGTTAGATGATACCAAAAATATTTTCATCAATAGATCTGTCCCATTCCGGATCGAACAATCTACCAAAGATGCTTATAATCATGATACCTAGTAAATTTTCACGAAAAAAATTCAAAACCAGCAAATGTAAAAGAATCATTTCGCACCCTACACCACGGGACGTGATCGTCGTTAGACTTGGCAACCCTGTGAGTGACAGATAGATATAACCGCCAGTCAAAAAAGCAAAATAGCCAAACAATAAATATTACTAGTTTTTTTGATTTTTGGACTTAAAAGCCATTATGTGTGAAACATTCTTCATAATTTTTTGTCTATGTCCATAGTAATTGCATTATGCATCAGGGAGATGTAGGGATTGACACGTCTTACACATATTATCTGTGTTTTAGGATGGAGAGGACATAATGTTTTTATTGCTCTAAAAAAATTCATTAACCCATAAATTAATAAATCTATTATGATGTAAAGGAAGATGAGGAATTGGATGGAATGTATTTTATATTCTATTTTCTTGCAAAATACAGACTAATCCACACAATTCAACAGTTATGTAATGATAACTTTCAGTATATTGAAGTTGGTAAATTCGAGAGTGCCATGCATTAACAAACGTCCAAATCTGCTGCCAAATTTAACAGCTAGAAAATCGACCTATTATTTGCCGCATTCCCATTCGCTGAGGGGGATAACGGATTGTTAAATGTAAACCTATAACATATATCAAAATACATGAAAGTTGTCCTGTTTTTACTGTACAAAAGCATCATGTTGGAATCAAAAAGTGGTCTTGTTTATAATACAGTCGAATTTTCACGATTATATTCAATATTTCAATAGAAATCACTAATAGTCAGAGACCTTCGACAGCTTCTGTCAAATTGCATTTCGATAAGCTATTTTCCCATTGGTCCATAATATTAATGTTGGTGAAATCGGCCCTTAGCCTCTCAGCTATCGAATTGTTTTATATTTTCAGGTCTGCCTACAATTTACTGCAAACATAGCGGCATATTCAAATCCTGCGTTAATTGTAATTAACGCCATAATTATGGGATACCCTTTACAATTAAATGAAAGAAATACGCAATGTATTTGGAGCTTGATATTTGGTTGACCGTCTGCGCGCTACTCAATCTCGATGTTACGCTGGGCAAATGAAACCATAGATGTAGAAACGAAAGCGTACTAGGCAGCTCGTTGGTCTCTTTCAAAATGACACTAACAAGACATTAGTAAATCTATACTCAATATACTGGGTATACATACATAATTATATGTCGATCCCTCGTAAAGTCATAAAACACAAAATAAAGACACAAGGGCCTCTAAAAAAACGCTTCGGAAAGTCACCTTTTCTTAAACAACGCTTAATTTAAAAACTTCATAGAATTCAACAAAATTGGATTGACTTAATAACTAGCTTAAGCTCCAAATAGTAATTTTCATGGACAGAGACAGCCTAGACCCAATACAAAACTGCAACAAGTTGTTACACTCCACATTATATCGACTCAACGATAATATTTTTGGGAAGTATGGATCATCATTAATAACAGATGTACCCTCTATAAATTGAACCGCTCTTGTACCAGTACAGTTCTATTAATTTCGGCACCAGACACAGGATGCTGGTTACGTCTTTTTGGAAACTTAGTAATTTTGAGAAAAGATTCTTAACTAGCGACTCTAAAAACAACAGCATATAAATTTTCAGATTATTTGATTCAGTTTAAGTTAAGACTCACTTTTCGGAGGTGTCTGCGATAGGACCGCTATTGAAACAATACTGTTTTTCTAAAACGGCAATTTTTTTCTAAATCGAACATTTCTTCTAGCTAAGGTACTTGTATTTCCAAAAACATTATTTTTGTGCTATTATGACTTAGGGTACATTAGACGTTCATAGAATCTCTCATCTTTGCACACAACCTTATCGGATCACATTACTGATACTCAGAAAACAAACAGACTGAAGATTTGATGTTTGCTCACTTTATTAACATAATAAATAAATAAATATATACAAAACAACAGAATCAAATTCTACAACGATTTAATGGTAATAGTGTCCATAAGATGGCGCAGCATAAGCTACAGGGGCTGCTAGCTTAGCGACCACAGGAGCTGCGTACTTAGCAACAACTGGTACTGCGGCTTTGACAACTGGGGTTCCTTGCTTGTGGACCACTGCGTTGAAACCGTTGTGTTCGTCAGCAGTGTATTCTACAATACGCTTGGTACCGTCAGCTTCAACCAAGGAGTACATGCCTTTGACTACGTCTCCTTTACGGGTTTCATGTTGTTCTTTGAAGTCACCTGCAGAAGAAAAATAGTATATATAGTAATAGTACAAATTGGTGTGTGTTATCAATTTTGAATGCTACATAGTTACAGCCATGATACAAATTAGATGACGCTGTGAGAGTTAGGTTGGCGGTCATGTACTCGTATAAGATTATAAGCTGCCCGAATCTATGAAATCTGTCTTTTCCCCATCTGTTTTTGACGATTTGACCTCCAGTTATACTAGCGCTAGCTAGCAGGAGTTAAATGTATTTTGGGGAGCTCCGGTGTGCCACAAGGCTCCGTACTGGGGTCCTTCTTCCTAAAGAGTCCTCATCCACCAATCAAAAGAGCTTATATACGCGATATACTCGTAAGTTGTGCCGTGTTATAAGCCAAAACTGACAATTTGTATAGCACTGTATGACCAAAGTAACATTTTCTTCCAAGTGTCCTCAAAATAAAAAAAAAATCTTGTTTCACGATCATTGGTAGGGCATAGTCTACCCCAAATATGTTATATTCGTAATAAAAGGTCATTTTTTAAAAGTACAGAAGATTTTCCAGCTTGCTTTTAATTTGAGAAACTGGATAAGTTTGAGTTACTCATTTTGTTCCCCAAGGTTGAAGCGGCTACTTTATGAATGAAGGGATAGCCTCTCAAGTAGCTTGAGTCTGTGCTTCGCAGGCAATTCTGGACAAATGGACCTTGAACCGTTGTATGCTTAGGTGCCTTTATTGTTTGCCGGCAATGAAAATCTTGAAAACTGTCATAATACGTAAAGTAAAACAAGTAAATGTAAAAAAACATTTGTGATTTGGACATACGTTGAAATTAAGGCCTTTGAATATGCAAGATTAAGCAGGCTTAGTGTATCAGCTATGTTAAACCCTTACAGCTGGTCACGTATAGGTATGGCAATGAATATGATTAAAAAAAAGTATTGCGAATTTAATTTCTTTTTGGAATAATCTAGGAAAATTTTCTTACGCCCTGATATTATATGGTTGCAGAAAATGTAAAATGAAATAAATGAGATTCTTCATTCCACAAAATATCTTCATATTCGCAGAAGTCTGGTAAACTTCTATTCGTTATTTCATACCTGAATATCTACAGCCCTTATTACCCCATCAGATTGTTTATATTCAATAAGTTATATTGCCGTAGTAGTCGCAATTCTTACACCGTCGATGTATCGTTGACCGCTTCTCAGCTGATTAGGTAAAAATACGTCACGTGAGTGGTCGCCCGAGAGCTATCAGCGGCTAGTGTGTTCCTTATATACAAAAGCAAATATATAGGGTAATATATGTGTGAAATATGTCTAATAGACTAGTGTTAAAAGCTGAAGTATATACCACTGCGTAAAAAATTGTGACACACGCTAGTAGCTACACTGTCTAATGAACTGTGACAGCTCTGTATCGATGAACGTTTGTTTATCACTCACCAGTGTGAGGATCCTGCACGTTGTAAGCGAATTCGTAATGAGCTGGGGCATAGTATTCCTCATGTTCATGGTGGTGTGGGGCAGTGTAGGCTACTGGAGCAGAATATTTTACAACTGGGGCGGCATATTTAACAACAGGAGCGGCATATTTGACAACAGGTACGGCGTATTTGACTGGGGCAGCGTGGTGAACAGATACAGGAGCAGATACGCTGGAATATGACACTGCAGTTGCATCAGAGTAGTGCTGAGCATGGTGAGGTTCGTAACCGATCACACCAGCATTGGCTACAGCTGCAAAGGCTACGAAGATCACAAACTAGAAGAGACAGAGACCCATTAAAAATATTATGTGCACTTTCTATGTAAATTTGGAAGACATTAAGAAGCTATCGCAATAGCTCATATCAGATATAAAAGTATGAAGCTTTTTTGGATATCTTAATTTTAGCACATAATAGCATATAAAACAATGGGCTTATTTATAAATATGAGGTTATTCCTTGATAGGTGTTTCGTCCATTTTTGGTTTTTGGAAAGCAAAACCAATTTAAATGTCTACCAAACTATTGTTATAGCTCAATTACCACTGAGCTTACAATCTTAGGTATCATTTAAGTTATGCAACTCCAGCAGATTTAAAGAATATAATAGACCAAAGGAACCACCCTGTTGGACAAACTATCTTTGAAGATTTGTTACCAGCCGTTCGTTATATATTGTAACGAGAAGTGTTGAGAACGTTATCCACTTCTAAAAGTAGGATAGTATCGATAAATGGAAAACAAATACCACAAAATGGTATTTTGTATAGAGAACAATACTTACTTTGAAAGCCATGTCTGCTTGTTGAATACACAGAATGTGATAATGATAAAAATTTGATTACAGACACCTTATATACTATAGAGTAGAGAACAGGTGTGATTTTACCTACCCATTTGCAATAAAAAATACTTTCGCCGGTACAAACGCTGTGACATGTTACGATCGTTCTAATTGCGAAGCATAACCTAGACCCAAATTACAATATTTGGATCTAATCATATGATCAGCAATCTTCAGCAATTCTAATTATTAGATAACATGCGACGAAAGGAATTTTAGACCGGACTCGGAGATCTTGTTGGCGCAATTGGCTCTTTTTCAGTATAATCTAATTCAATACAGCGTTTTTCCAGCGATATTTTGTTTGATTTACACCTTGATGATGTTCTGGAAGGTTTTTGAGGTGTACGTCTGCGTCTGTATAATGAATCTTTCACTTGGACTTCATAAAACGTGGGAACAAATGAGAGGCAAGATGGTAGGTCTGGTGAGAAAGGTGGCCGTTCAAGCAATTTGAAATATAATTCTTATATAAATCTGACATTTTCCCTTGAATATTTACAGCCACCTTATCAAGAAGGTCACAGTATTCCTCTGCTGTTTTAGTTTTACCAGTCTGTAGCCAACCTAGCAATAATATCCCTTTTGCATCCCAAAAGTAGAAGCCATAATATTTTCAAACGATCCGACAACTTTGCTTTGCAGTTTGATATCGTAGTTTACTAGAATTCATTTTTGATCCAAACTTAGCAACTGCGGCACACCCCCTACCACTAGCTTTCTAGACCCTAATTCGTTCTGCAAAATATGAAACACAATTACGTAAAAAGTCGTTAGTTTATCATCAACGCATATACTATATCATAGAGTGAATCAACAATACCTTCATTGATAGCAGTGTTGGGCGTCCACTGTGTGCCTCGTCACGAATGTCTGCATGATGACGCACAGGAGTCTATTTATTCGAAAACCTGGCAAAAATTGAAAAGAGGTAGTATTGGAAATGAATGTATTTCCAATGTTTAAGATAATAGCTTAAACAATAAATTGGACATGGAAACAAAACTTTGCTCACACTACCTTCAACATGGACGGCCTTTTACAGAAAGGAACCAATCCAGAAATACAATTATGAGCAAGTGGGCTTTACAGTTTTGACAATGATAAAAAATTCACTTTACACCAAAAATGATTTTAATTAATGGCATACTAAAGGCTCTAAATATGTGTATATACAGGGTGCCGCATCGAAAACGAAACAGAAGCATTTACTGGCAGCTCAGTTTTCTTTTAGAAACGCTCAGACCGGTCGATTTTGTTTTCGAGGGGGACACAAATTTGGCAAAAAATCACGTTAGCACGTACAGCCCCCTAAGCGGGGGAGACACTGCCCCCAAAATCTTAAATGGAAAGGGGGGGTCGAGTGATACCTTATTTTAAAGGTCATTCAATTCCCTTTATAATGATATAAAATTAATGTACTTCAGTTCAGTAGTTTTGAAGATTTATTGATTTAAAGCTAAAATAAAACTAATATCTTGGGGGCCATTCAATGGCATCTCTTCTACCAATCCATCGATCTGGAAACGTCTGATCTAAATATTGTTGAACACGTAATGCGTAATGTGGTGGGGCACCATCCTGTTGGAACATCATCCTATTCGCAATGTACCGCCGATCATTCTGACTTTCAATGATGGCTTTTAATGCAGGATCTATGGCGTCTTCCAGTAATTCCAAATACATTTCACCGGTCAAGTTTCCAGGTAAGAAAAAAGGACCAACTAAATGATAGCCAAAAATACCAGCCCAAACATTTAATTTTGGTGGCTGCTGTGTATGAACCTCATGATACATTCTGGGATTAGAATCGGACCAATATCGGCAGTTATGACGATTTACTGCGCCATTTAAGCAAAAGGAACATTCGTTGGAAAAGCAAGTGTTGAATAGAAAATGTTCATCGTTTATAATTCGTTCACTCATATCTTCACAAAATTGTAATCGCCGATCAAAATCGTCGTTATTAAGTTCTTGTACCACGTGAATTTTATACGGATGAAAACTATGGGCCTTTAGAATCCGTTGGACAGTACGTCGACTAACACCACACACAGTCTCCAATTTGCGGGTACTTAACGTGAGATCTACATAAACTTGCCCTAAAACCCCCACTTCTATTGCTTCGTTCCTTATGGGATTTTCAATATTGCGCTTTTTATTGGTGACTGACCCAGTTTCCCGAAATTTAGCTACAAATTCTAGAACATATTTTCGATGCACGTTACAATTCTCATGCCACTCATTAAATATTTCTGCTGTTCTATTAGCGCACTGATTATTTCCGAAAAATATATCGATATTTTCAACTCTTTCTGCTGTGGAATATACCACGGTTAATTTATGTAATAAAGAGTTACAAGTTATTTTACCAACAAAGTTTGGTCACATCAATCGCAAGCTATGTACTAAATTCCTATTTAAAATAAGTACGAGATATTTGCTTACCTTTCTTCAAGAAATAACTTTTTTGCCACAAAAAAAGCTCCAATAGCTATTTTCAACAACAAAATGATAAACACACCATGGGCGTAGTGGAGAAAAGTATTTACTTATTAAGTAAATTCTTTTAGTCAAATTTCTTCTGAAAGTAGTACAAACTGAACTGATGTACCTATTAAAGTCTACTTTAAGCTCTAAATCAATAACTCTTCAAAACTACTGAACTGAAGCTCATGTATTTTACATCATTATAAAGGGAATTGAAAGACCTTTACAATAAGGCATCACTCGACCCCCCTTTCCATTTACGATTTTAGGGTTGGTGTCACCCCCGCCCAAGAGGCTGCACGTGTTAACGTGATTTGTTGCCAAACTTGTGTCCCCCTCGAAAACAAAATCGACTGATCTGAGCGTTTTTTTTTTTTTTAAAACTGAGCTGCCAGTAATTGTGTCTGTTTCGTTTTCGATGCGCCACCCTATATAGTAAGAATAAGAGTTGACCGAGGACAGAGCTTTGTAGACCACCATGGAGTACTGAGCTGGTTGACGATATGCAGCCATTGTATTTCACGAATTGTTGTAAGTCTTACAGATTCCAAGGGCAGGGCACTACTTAAATCGAAATAATAAAATGATAGCTTTACTGGCAGTAAATGCGTCTGTTTCGTTTTCGATGCGCCACCCTGTATGTAATATAGTATTTATATGCTCATAATAGATGATTTTCCTGAAATCTAGGTTTTTCATGTTTAATGGGCTAGTTCCTGCCTGCAAAAAGCTGTCCACTGTATTCTGCATATGAGACACTCTGTAAAAAGTTTACTTGGAACTTCGAATGCTAAGAAAGGCACTGCTGACATACACATCCCAACTAACAATTATCACTCCTATTAGAGTTGCAAGAATGATTATACAGTATTCCTTACACAGCATTATATACTGTAAGAACATGGCAAAACTCTCTTACAACAGCTATACAAGCGGAATGGGCACACCTAATAGGACACTTCAGTCATTTAAGAAGTTGTATAAGGGCTGCAGGTAACAGTTATACAACAAAAGTGTAAGCCTCTTGCAGCTGCTATTGGACATTTGCGTCAGTGCAAGATTCAGTTTTTGTCAACTATACAGCTGTTCTGTTACGTGATTCTACTTTATTGCTACCAAACTATTTCTTATGTATTGTATAGACGAAGTGGAGAATATATAACTAACACAATACAGTCATCTTGTTTACTTACATATCGGCCATTGTCAATTTCATAGACAGATATATGATAAACTTCTACACTGTGATATAGGGCTATTGAGTTACTTGCGAATCAAATTTTATTGTGATTATCGTGCAAAGTAGTTACGCAATTTCTACGGGCTTCGTATTTGATTCATATTTTGATAATAATCAAAAGTATATCTAGATTTTTAGGAGGAAAACTGAACTTATCTGCGTTAAATCTTCCACCAATCCTATATTTGGACACAATTACACTAATGTGTATTATTTTATATCTGTAATTTCGAACTGAAACATAATTATTTAATATCAAATATAGGAATAAATGTCTGCCCAATATGGCGGATGGTTGTGCATAATCATGGCATCGTCCATGTTGTCTTTAGTTAGAATATTTTGGTGTTGCCTGCAGGTGTTATACAACAATTTGACAAATTTCAGAAATTGAAAACCGACAGAGTAGAATGATTTACCTAGAATTTGTACCAGATCTATATCTTCTGTTTGAACAGTTGATAAAAACTTTTTAACCAATATGCATGCGTTGTTTGTCTTAAAACATTGGTTGACAAAAATATGACAGCAGAAAGTTAGGTTATGGTGAAGTTGTATACCAACATATTTAGCATATGTGCAGCGTTTAACAATTACTAATGAACAGTTGTATAAGTGCTTCCGTTGGGAGCAATTTGTTGGCTGAAGTAGTAAATTTGCACAGCAAAACAACAAGGCTCAGGTTTGTTTTATAAACGTTACCATGGATGCCACAACACAACCATTTTGACTAACCTGCAAATATGCCGTATAAAATAGTTGTATAAACGTTTATGCAACAGTTAAAAATGTTTCCTATAAGGTGTTGTGCAACTATGATATAAGAATATTTTAAACACCTCATTTTAGAGCAAATATGTTGCAGAAAGCAAATTTGCATTCCACTCAACATTAAGCCAGCATTTTTTTGTTCAGGCAACAACAATAGAGAGCTTTTATGGCTGAGCGGTTCTTTTACCAAAAGCTTATAGCACTACTTTGCTAGTTGGAATGTCAATTACCACTTACGACTCTGGTGAATTTCATGGGTATTCCTGAAGATGCTTCTTAGTTCATTCGAATATTAGATGAAAGGTCGAAGTGTATGAGTGTTGCGATTTTGTGAATAGTGCCCATATCAAGTTCAGGCCAAGGTTTGATTGACCTTATTATTGTGCAGTACTGCATGTCAAGGTTTTTCTAATCATGGTACCCTTATAATGACGATATTAATGATATGAGATACGTTTATCAACAGTGAAGATAAAGTAGCGTAAGTTAGAGTCAAACATCTACAGAGGTGTGACGAATCCAAATCCTGGAGGGGTAGTTACTGATCGGTTTCCTTTGTGTGAGGAACGTGGTTTCCTAGGTCTGTCTGACCACCTAGCTTCTAGTCTGAAGGTATCTCATGGCAGGATGTGAATACGGATTGTTACTTTAGAGTTAGCATGTTGCTCGGTGATATCTGAATTAGAGATAACATCGGAGCTTTTGGGTACTGACACCGCAATGTAATATCCTGGTTTCTGGACTGCTTTTCGTAACAGTCAAAAGCTTGCCAGATCTGCCTAAGCACCAGATTCTTAAGGTATCGGTATCGGGCCTGAATTCCATGCGGTAGGAAGCTAGCGTTCCTCCACGCAATGTGTTATAGTTTCCAATAAATGAATAGATAGTAGAGTTATGCATGTCATGAGTCGGTAGATTATGGAACGTACTCAAGGGGTTTTTCTCTGTATAGACTTCATCTTTCGCATGACGTTACGTCACCAAGTAAGTCGCTTTAAATTATACTGAAACTGAAGCCTTGTTAATTTGTTTATGTACTACCCTCGTAATAAAGGTGATAAGGTACAGGGTAGTACTTCGAACGCTTGTAAGGTGGGATTGCTATTTTCTCATTTTTTTCATTATTCTTATCCTATAAACACGAAGACTATTAAATTTGAGGTTTTTGGTCATTCGACATTGCTGCCTAACGTCAAAATTGGAGAGCTTCTGTATCATCTGTTGTGTTTTGTATTAAGCATATTTGAACATCTGGAGATTACAAACTTTGATTTGATGTGATAGAAAATTGTCGCTGTTGTTGTTTTTCTGTACAGCGTGAGCTGAACTGATTACTATTTTTAGTTTCACTTTTTCATACTAGTATTATTCAAAGAGGTTTTAATTGGGTTCCGAAGTATGCCCCATCTAGCATAAATTATGATTGTGAACCTTGAAGTGCTGCTGGATAAAATGTATTGTTACTTTTGCAAACAATTGAGAAATGTAACTCTATACTGCCATATTTTGCAGGAGGTTGAATACCGTAATTAAACTTTTTCAAATTTGTACTTTGAGTGATCTCAGAATACTCTTCAAATGACTTCTTAGAGACAAACTAACCTGTGATTTTGATTCAACGACCACAAAACTTTATGTAGCACGCGTCTAGTCCTAAATGTTGGGCTTATTTTGCAGTAGTCATTGAGGTGACCTTGAAATAACCTTCAGATGCCCTTATAGTGTCTGACTGATCTCTGATTCTGACTCATTAACCAGAAATAACAGATGGCATGCGGTTGGACTTAACTGTTTGGATTCTTTTGAAAAAGTCCATGATATGAAAGTATAAGTGACGTAGAAATTGTCTTTTTTGCCAGTTCTTCGAGGTTCTAGACCACTGTGCGACATTTAAATTTAGTGATCTGTTAAAGTATTGTTGATCCTGACATATTTGTTATAGCATTATAAAATTTATATCCGTTCAGTACTCTAACAGAAATTATTCAGCCTACACTACTACTCATTTTCTAGGACAATACCTAGTTCTTCTACCTCAAATCGTTGAAGAAAGACGACCAATTTAAAGTTTGAAACTGTGCATGGGTTCTTAGGAAGTGTCTAGTAGTCCAGCATAAAAATAAATTGTTTTCCTAGTAGCTCGAGAGCGGTCGCTTTAGAGAAAAGTTGGAAGAAATATTCTTTGTTCTTTGTCAGAAAAAAGAAAATAGGAATCGCTGATTTTTAGTAGCGCAAAAGCCGTATTTTTCCAATTTAGCTTAAGTTGGGACGGGTGTATGTTGGGCAACATCTGTCTCCAATTTGCTAGAATCGAAACGCACTTAACAGCGTAAACGTGCCGCAACATACCCAAATTGTCAAAATAAACGTCTGGACTACTATGTTGCACAAAACGCGAGCGGCACATTTACTACTATATCTGCCACATCTTATCCATACAAATTCCGAAATGTCCGCAGCTCAGTCACTGTCGCAGACGCTTGTTTTGGAACATGTCCAGGCACATGATGCGCCACATTGTTTGGACCAATATTCTTGTAATCGAAGCGTAACTAAGCCAGTATACGAGTATATATGGGAAGCAGACTTTCACAAAGCGTTATGCTATGACCCACATAAATTGAGGAAAGTGGAAACTACTGCTGTGACAACATGCGTAGCTGCAAATGCTTGATTTTGGTGAATCAAATACCACGAAAATAGATAGGCTTTGATGGTGAAGGAGGATTACCTGGAAAACAAAGAAATTCCATTTTTTTACCAAAAGTAGATTCTATTTGATGCACTTTGTTTGTCCGAAGGTGAAATAAGTCCTTCTGTTTGGGAAACGGTAACTTTTTTTTTATACCGAAGCAGCCGCGCAGACAGAAGCCCAATTGCCGGAACACCGCTGCTGCTATGATGATCCCAAAGAAATTTTATCAATACGATTTTTGAACTGCCTAAGGTTAATAGAACTGGGAAAAGCCCCCTCTTGTAGATTATTCCACAATCTCGACACCCTCGGGACAAAGGAGCGGTCGTATCGGCCGGTTCTGGATGTACGAAGTTCGACACGGTTAGGATGGGACGCCAAAGTTAGGCGGGTCTGTCTGGCAGGCACATCGCGCGACGGCATCATGGAAGAGAGCTCCGAGGAGCAAAGCCCGTTGGTGTAACGGTAGAAAGAGCCAGATCGCCGACAGCCCGCCGTGCGGAGAAAAGTACTTCTTAGCCCTAAACAGATAGCCTAGCTTTTTTCCAGCAGCTGCAGCTATTGACGAGATGTGTTCGTGCCAGATCAGGTCCTCGGTGATCTGGACTCCGACCAGCCGAAATGAATGGCTCTTTGGCAGAACTCGACCATCCATCGAAACCGGGTGAGCGCAGGGACGCTTCTTGATCGTCAGAGTACAGTACTGCGTTTTGGAAGCATTGAACTGTACAAGATTGTTGCGTCCACAAGCAGTGATAGCCTCCAGGTATCTTGTCAGAGAGGAAGTCATCGCTAGTCTTCTTTTTTCCAACTCAGCGGCAGAGATCGGCTTGTCACTCTGAATTCCTGCATGTAGAGTGCTGTCATCAGCGAAGCTGTGGATTGGGTTGATCGTGCAGGAAAGGAGATCGTTGATATGTAAGAGAAACAGTGTCGGAGCCAAGACCGATCCCTGGGGAACACCCGCGTTGACGTTGTGGGATGAAGAGGAGAACCCGTCAATTACGACGGATATCTTGCGGCCAGAGATAAAGTCAGCCACCCATCTGCAAAGCTTTTCTGGGAGGCCATAGGATGGAAGTTTGCTTAAGAAGGCAGCGTGCCACAGCTGATCGAACGCTTTCGTGATGTCAAGAGCAACGACATGAGCCTCACCATAAGACTGGATGAGTTTACTCCACAATTGAGTGACGTAAGCTAGGAGGTCCCCTGTGGATCGTTGGTGCCGGAAACCATACTGCCTGTCGCTAATCAAGCCGTGACGTTCGAGGTAGTCCAGAAGCTCGCGATTTATGCACCTCTCCATCACCTTACTTAAAACAGAAAGCAGAGCTATAGGCCTGTAGTTGTAAGGGTCGGTCTTACATCCCTGAAGATATCTGGAAGAGACGCGAAAGAACTGGAGCAAGCTCCGGTGCACACCTCTTCAGTACAATGGCAGGAATCAAGTCCGGACCAGAAGCTTTGTTGATGTCGAGCGACAAGAGCACTCGTCTTACGGTCTTAGGCCTGAATGTTACCTCCCGCATAGTATAGGGAACCCTTTGAATTGACGGCACATGGTGGAGTTGGCAGCAAAGATCTTGGCTAGCACTTCCGCCTTGGCCTTTGAGTTGAATACAATAATGCCATCCTGACACATGAGTGGTGGAAGGCTACTGTGTGAGAAGTTCTTTTCAATCTGCTTGGCCAGCGTCCAGAAAGACCGACTACCATTGCGCTGCGACATTACCCTGTGCCTAACTTTTACATCATGCTGGTTTCTAGCGTTGCGAACCGCTGCTTTATATTTGTTTCTGGACTCAACGTCGGCTTGTCTGTTCTCTACAGTGGGGTTTTGTAAGAAGGTTCTGTGGGCCTTGATGTTCTGCTCGCGAGCAGCGCCACACGATTTGTTAAACCAGCCGTTGGACCCTGGTCTAGGCACTTTCACTGTGTGAGGGATGTATTCCTCCATTCCAACGTGGATAATTTCGGTTATCGAGGAACAGACAGACAGAGTCAGTGAAACAGACATCTTTCCAAGGAAAGCTAGAGAAGAAATCTCTGAGCCCCTCCCAGTCGGCATGTCCGTAATGCCAAGTTTTGCGGCCTGTACGAGTTTCTGCTGCCACAGCGGGTTCTGACCGAAACCTAACCTCCACAACACCGCGGTCTGATATACCTAGGGGGGACAGCACAGCAGTGCTGTAAGGGGCAGGATGCGTGGTCAGAAAGAGATCCAGCAGGCTACTGGCGTGTGACGAGACGCGGGGGAAAAAGTAGGACTCGTCACCAGCTGAGTCAGCCCTTAACTTAACAACTTAAGTCAAAATACCTTTATTCCATTTACCGATGAATACAATCTTATAAAAAATAGGCTTAGAGAAAAATATTCAAACTTTCACTCCACCATCATCCTCAATGCAGTTACATACTTCTTGGGCATTATCTTCATCATTGTCTTCACTATTCTCTTGTAGCTCTTCAAGGAGCTCTGGAAAAATAGGACGAAGCCATTGCAATTCCTCATCCTCACGCCATCTTTCTGTGGATAGCTGCACCAAAAGGTTATGCAGACTTTTCAACTTTGTCCTTTTTATTTCATGATTCAAAGGCAACCTTGGAAAACTCAAGTTTTCAATCTTCTTGTTTTTTTAACAACGTCGTCAAGTACTTGGCGTTGGCATCGTCATTTCTGTAAAAGGTTTCTGTTTTCACCGCTACATGTTGTTTTGAAGTCCGTTTTATCAAGATTCGCTTAGCATGACTGATTGATTCGATTTTCTTAAAAGTGGACAAAGCGGATTTCAGGTCATATATTTTCCAGTCAGTCCCAAGCTTTCGAACCAATCCGACTTGAGAATACAACTCCCAGTATTTTTCTGGTGACTTTAGTGTGCTATGGGACCTAATAAGCTTCTCACATCGTCCAAAAATGCGATCCGCTGGCAGGTATGAATGACCTCTTATTGGAAAAACCATTCTTATAGATTGCAGGCCTTTTGGTGCTTCTTTATGTAGCCACATCATTAGCATGTAAACTATGTGACTGTTCTTGTTTTGGCCTCCACATTCATCAGAGAACAACGTCAATTCTTTCAAGTTTTTTGGAAATTCAGTCTTTCTGAGAAAATCATAAAGAGCAGAACCAACTTCTGTGGCACCCCTTCCTGCTTGGTGTTCTAACCATGAGTAGAAAATTGGTCGCTTGCAAGGTATGTCTGTGATACAGAAAACATACAAGGAGAGTTGCTGTGCATAGAATGCCTCTGAAATCGGTACTTTAGGGAGAGGTTGTACCTGCTGAAGATCGAAGCAGAATACCCTGCCGTCTTCAGATTTTTCCTTCATTATTTTAAAAAACTGCTTTGCTCGTAACTTATGTACTCTTAAATTTGTAATAACAGTTTGCTTTTCGCGTTGGCCGTTCACCATAGAGAGCAGATTTAGGTGCCGCGTACAGAATCCACAAACATCGGTCGCCGGTGTACCGGATCCTATGTTAAAGTCATTCGAAAAAATGCGACTAAAGTACTTGTAATTTACTTTATAGCTTTCTTCAACGCTATCATTGTATAGCCTATGTAGTATGGTGATATTGTACTCTGCAGATAAATATATCCTTTTAGATTTCGCTCTTCCGTAGTGACTCTCTTGCCCCTTTAAATTTGCGATGAATGCTTTCACTTTTTTGCGCTTTTCCACATTTTTCTGCGAACGTCTGTCACCACCACGATTTTCAGAAATACCCGATCCAGCTTTCATTTGCCTAGAAATATTTTGTATGCATTTCTGACTAATACCAAAAATTTTTAAAAACATTTTCTGACAAATTCTTTTCTTGCTGTTGGAGCTGCACACATTGTAATGCACAGTAATGTTGCGGTTTCTAGTAAAGCTTTGGTCTGAACGTTTCTTTCTCCTAGGAGTTCCAATTTCAGTTAAATGAGACAGTTTCGTATCTTGCTTAACCTTGTCTTTTTGTGAATAAAACTTTTGTTAGATCTTCGAAAGGAATATCCTTACATGAAAGTTTTTTATTTCTGCCATGCTTACAGGAGACTTCGAAACCATCAAGGTTGGGATCAGGGTCATCGTATCTAGGAATAAAACCGCAAACTATGAGAAAATTCCCCAAATAACATAATTTACTATATCTACCGTATTTCTTTCTGCCGCTGCCGTGATGTTGCACCCCATTTTCGTTTTCTACTGCCTCTTCATCCATAATAGTGGTCCGACCGATCTAACCCACTCGATATCACTATGCTAACTGAAGCAAGTTACGACATGATTACAATCTTGAGACACGTGTCCAAACAAAAGGGTTTACTTGCTGCTCATCCAAAATATACTGGACAAACAAAAAGCGTTCATGCACTAACTGGCTTATCAAAGTCTATTTGTTTGTCCAACGCAGAAAAAAATAACGCTCTTTGAAAGTCTAGACGTATTAACGGGTGTTATATTTATCATTTAAGGTCGTTTTGGATGTCCAAGGAGCGGTTGACAAATGGAGATGAACCTATACATTTGATCGCCATCTTTTGGCCAATTTCGTAAAAACTGCACTTAATGCTTTTTGAAAGTCTGCTTCTCATATATACATAACATATATGGAATGCCTGGATTTATGAAAAACCGACAGTTATGTTCATTCCTGGTGCGCACTAAAAGCTTCTAGTTGCTGATGGTTAAATGGTATCCGAAAAAGTGTTACCGAATATAATGAGCAAGACTGCACAAAAGAACGAAGCATACTAACGGGAGCCAGAAGGGAGCTCAGACTATTTTATTTAAGGCGCCTATATAATTGCTAGCAAATTCTTTTATACGATATTGTAATGAAATACTGAGTTTAATCCATTGCGAAATATCTGGCCGAATTTTAATTGGCAATAATTGAAGTCATTAACTCGCCAATGTTAACAACATGTTAGTGCATAATATTTGTAGAATGACCATCGCCGGAATATTTTGTTGTTTGCAATATTCCGATGTCACAACTTGTAAAATGTAAAAACAAGGAGATCATTTGAGACCTAAAATTATGAAATTTTTGCATGTTTTTTTATGTCGATCGTTATGATATTCAATTGCAATTAAAGAACAGTTGGGCAATCTCTTGGACCAACGATCCTGAAGAGCTGTCAAATGTTCCCTCAAAAGTGTCCGTAAATAGAGTTTTCAGTGGGGTCATTTTGTTTCTACGTTATGACTTTCATTATTCGAACCAAGTTTGCACACTAGCGAGCTGTCCCTCCGTTCTCCGTCTTAAAAACGTCAAGCTCCGGTATTGATAGGGAATAACGGAGAGCTTATATCGTAAGGTTGTTTTCACTTGTGCAACAGTGTTGCCGGAAAAGTTCAGTTAAAATGATTTCAAGTTATAGTACGTATTCATTGAAATATAATTGAAATGTGAGTTGGAGATTGTAAATGGAAGAAATAATCAATGTATTGAATAAATCAAGATTTGTTTGTTTTTCATTGGGGCATTTCATGATCGTGACCGCTAATTTAGTGTCCGGACTCAAAAAAAAGTTTTTGTAGCTAAACCAAGTGATTTATGACGTATTTCGTGATTTACTATGGGAATTAGTGATTGTTGGCAATCATCATATTTGGAGAGCTGCTGTCCTGATTACACTGCCCTACCTATTGGCTATACCTCCGCAACGGCATATTTACACACTAATTCCAAGTTTGCTAGATATACTTGCTAAGCTTCAGTTTGCCTTGGTCTAGCTACGTCCATGTAAAACTGGCCCACATGCCTATCTTTTATATGCGAGAGAAAAAGAGTTTGGATTCTTCCGACAAGATTCCACAAGTTTCTATTAAAAAACGCTACTGGAACTCAACTTTTCTCGAACAACGTTTTATAATTCAGAAGCTTCATGAAATTCAACAAAATTGGAAGCTTAGTAACTCCGGTTGGTCGAGTTGTAATTTGATGTTTCTTACACTCGGTGGTCATACTGGTTTAATTTCCACACTTGGTTAACACTAAACATTTTCATTCGTTATTATGAGGGTCGCTTTTCCGATACTACGAGCCCCTTCCCATTTCAGTTGGCCCACTTCAAGATTTGTACCAAAATATGCCTTCATAAACTAAACATGACGAAACTATTTACTTCTAAAACAATTTATTTCATCAAAAACATTTTAGATACAGTCTAGTCGTAAAACAGACATATTTGAAGCAGGATGTTGTAGAACCTTTTTCATCTCGTGCCACAAAGTTTCAATAGGTGACAGATCTGGACAGCTGGAAAACCATTTCAAAAGTGGTACATTATTTTCTTCCATCAATTTTATAGCCTTTTTTGAGGTATGGCACGCTGCACCATCTTGCTGAAACACAAAATCTTGGCCGGATGTCAAACTTTCTTGCATCACTGGTAAAAGCGATTCTTCTAAAATTGCCAAATATTTGTTTGTATCCACATTTTCATCAATAAAATGTTTTCCTACTCCTTTTTACCGATTTTTCGTTTGCAGTGGAGTTAATAGTGGCTTTTCTTTGGCCTATAAACAAGTTGTGCAACTTTAGGGTTTTTACTTCACCTTTTTTTATAAGAAAAATTACCTTGCAAGTGCTAAATCCCAATTTGTGGGCCTATGAGTTGTGGACCTCGAAATTCTCTCTCTGCTGTAATAGCAACATGTGTTATTTTTATGCTGCAAATTTGATTAGGGAGTGATAAAGTTGGTGCTTTCTACTATATATTATCAAAAGATCCATTGTTAATATTTTAGACCTATAACACCCTGCTACATCTTTATTGTTTGATAAGAAAAAAACTAAGATTTCAATAGTTGGGTCAACTGAAGTGGAAAGGGGCTCGTATTGTGTTTCTTTACGAAGATCTTAGCACGATCATGCTGCTTTGTCCAAGCGTGATATCTAATTTCCCCGATTTAATCGTTTCTACCCGTTCCGTGTTGGGTTTACGTTCTTTATTTTTACTGACAGAGGTCTTTTTGTTTCTTCGATGTATATCTCTCCGCATCCTTCTTTCAGTCTTTGTGAGGATAGTGTGAAGTGTGTGTCTCCTGAAAATCAAGTGTCGATTTGGTGTCGTCTTCCTATTTTTCTGGTCAAAAGATAGTAGGATTAGTGTATGTTGGAGTTGATTCCGCGTGTTTATAGTGTTGTTGGTGGTGCTTTCTTTCAGAAATGTATCAGCCTTATCGGATCACATTACTGATACTTATAAAACAAACAGACTGAATTTTTCATGTTTGCTCACTTTATTAACATAATAAATAAATAAATAAATATATACAAAACAACAGAATCAAATTCTACAACAATTTAATGGTAGTAGTGTCCATGAGATGGTGCAGCATAAGCAACAGGGGCGGCTAGCTTAGCGACCACGGGAGCTGCGTACTTTGCAACAACTGGTACAGCGGCTTTGACAACTGGAGTTCCTTCCTTGTGGACCACTGCGTTGAAACCGTTGTGTTCGTCAGCAGTGTATTCTACAATACGCTTGGTACCGTCAGCTTCAACCAAAGAGTACATACCTTTGACTACGTCTCCTTCACGAGTTTCATGTTGTTCTTTGAAGTCACCTGCAAAAAAAAAAAACTTAAGTAAAAAATGGCGTGAGGATCGAGAGACGAGGAGTAACTGCAACTCCAACTTTTGACCAAGAACAGATAAAAGTTTCTGATTACCAATTTTGAATGCTACATATTTACATCCTTGATACAAATTAGGTAGTGCTACGAGAGCTAGGTTGGCGGTCAAGTATAAGGTTATAAACTCCCTTAATCTATCAAATCTGTCTTTTTCCGATCTACATTTGATGGTTTGACCTCCAGTCATACTAGCGCTGCCTAGCAGGAGTTGAATGTATTTTTGGGAAGCTCCGGCGTACCACAGGGCTCTGTAGTGGGGCCCTAGCTCCTAACGAATCCTCATTTACCAATCAAAAGGGTTTATATAATACCACACGATATACGAGTACTCGTAAGTTGTGTCGCATCATAAGCCAAAACTGACAATTTGTATAAATAACACTGTTTAGCGAAAGTAAAATTTTCTCCCATGCGTTTTCAAAATAAAAAAAGTGTTGTTTCAGTATCATTGCCAGGCAAATATATTACATTCGCAACAAGAGGTCGTTTTTTGAAAGCACAGAAGTATTTTTTCAGCTTGCATTAAATTTTGAGAACTGGATTGAGTTTGAGTTACACATTACACTGATACCTCCAGAGCATTTTGATCCATAAGAATAAAGCTACTTGATGAATGTAGCGATGCCTCTCATAAAACTGTACTTTCCTGGCACGCTACATATAGGTAAAACACATTTTTCATTTGGACATAAATTGAAGTTATGGCCGCTGACTACGCAAGATGTACAGGATGTTATTTAAGCACGTAGACAAACTATATGAGATGATTCTTTGAGTAAGTTCAAGATAAAAAGTTTATATAAACATTGGTCCAGAAATGCTTCATCTTCAAGATACAGAGTGTTAAAAAACTCGGTTTTTCCTAAATATCTTGATAAACTTTCAGTCGATTTTGTTCAAATTTAGCAGTGGTATCAAGGGGAGTAGGGGAGTAATTTGGCCCCAGTTAGTTTGAAATTATCAAGTCCAGTGCGGTCCCGAAAAACACCATAGCCAATATCTTAGACAAAAAATCTGTGCGCCACTTTTTTCAATTTTTCTATTTTTCTTTTTCGAGCTGAGCAGCTAAAACTGCAACTTTTTTGTCTGCCAAATTTTTCTATCTCGCTTCGTTTGCGAGAAAAAAAAATAAAACATAATAAAACATTGAAACCACCAAACTAACATTAGACGAGAGTCATCTCTTGAGTTTCTTCGCACATATTTAAAACTAATTTCGATAAAATAAGATAACATATAACAATCGCTTAACGTAATAATTTATAACAGCGATATAACTGCTACTCAAACAAATCTGGCTTTGACATAACAAAGCAGTGCTTATTATTTATATTATTTGAACTGTTTTTAAGAGTTACTCTAACCAATATCTTTGACAAAAAAATTGGGCGCCACTCACCTTTTTCAATGTTTCAATTTTTTCCGAAGGCGCTGGAAATACAACTTTGAGCAACGCCACTTGCAAAACAGTGCAACAATAAATAATGATTTGTAAATATTTTATGTTCATTTGCTCTACCGAACGCAGGTATAATCTGAGCAAAAAAATTCAAAAGACGACTTTCCTCTAACTTAATTATCAAAAACATGCAATAAAGCAAAAGTTGTATTTTTAGCTCCTAAATTCGAGAAAAAATAGAAAAATTGGAAAAATTCATTGAAGCGCAAATTTTTTGCCAAAGATATTGGTTAGTGTATTTTCAGGGAGACCACTGGATTTGATGATAATGGAAACTAAATCAGCCCCTTACTGTCCTTAATACTACTGCAGAATTTGAACAAAATCGACAGAAAGTTTGTTAAAATATTTAGGAAAAACCGATTTGTAAAAAAAGTTTGACACCATGTATCTTGAAAACGAAGCATTTCTGTGTTTATACGAACTTTTCATCTTCAAATTACGCAAAGAACCACCTCCTAAAGTTTGTCTACATACTTTACTAACATCCTGTATATGTTGAGCCCTTATAGCTGCTGTTGCATATATAGGAGATGTCGATGAATATGATTAAAGAAAAAATTATATGATTAGAGAAAAGGTACCAGAATAGACGAGATACTTCATTCCACAGAAAATCTCGATATTCGCAGAAGACCATTGAATGTCTATTCGTTATCTAATACCTAAATTTCTGCAGCCCTACTTTTTTTATCCTATCAGATTAATTTATATTCAATAAATTTTATTGCCCTAATGGTCTCAAGAAAGTAGTCTTACATGACCTTTTCGCAGCTGATCAGGTAAAAATTTCGTCGCGTGAGCGTTACCCCAAGAGTACGCAGCGGCTAGTGTACATCATAAACAAAGTAAGGGAAAACGCGAAGGGTAATATATATGTGAAATATGTCTAGAAGTGTTAAAAGTTGCGATACAATTAGGTAGTGTGGCATCTAGGCCACACTACCTAATTAACTGTGACATCTCTGTATCAAAAATTTGTTCAGTACTCACCAGTGTGAGGATCCTGCACATTGTAAGCAAATTCGTAGTGAGCTGGGGCATAATATTCCTCATGTTCATGGTGGTGTGGGGCAGCGTAGGCTACTGGAGCAGAATATTTAACAACTGTGGCGGCATACTTAACAACAGGAGCGGCATATTTGACAACAGGTGCGGCGTATTTGACTGGGGCAGCGTGGTGAGCAGATACCGGCGCAGATACGCTGGAGTACGACACTGCGGTGGCATCAGAGTAGTGCTGAGCATGGTGAGGTTCATAGCCGATGACACCGGCGTTGGCTACAGCTGCAAAGGCTGCGAGGATCACAAACTAGAACAGACAGAGACGAATTGAGAATATTCTTAGCACTTCTCAATATATGATGGCAATATTTAGGAGAAGATTACATGGAAATAGATCCTAGTATTTAGATATAGGTCCTAAGAGAAGAGACGCTAAAAAGCCTTGACCTCAGACATGCACCTGTAGGAAGAATCTTAGACAATAGTCAAAAACTATTATGAAAAATTGAAAGACATTAAAAGCTGGCTAAATAGTTTCACGCAGATAAAAAATATGCAGCTTTTTTTTAATCAATAGCATATACAATAATTGACTTATTTCAAAGTATGAGGCAACACTACGATGTTATTCCTTGATAGGTATTAAGTAGATTTTCTGGTTTTTGAATAGCAAACCATTATTATAGCTAAATTTGCACTGAGCTTACAATTTTAGAAATCACTTAAGTTACACAATTCCAGCAAATTTGAGTAATCGGGTAATTGCTATATGAGACCTAAGAAGCAACCCTGTTGCTTTTCTATTAATAAACATGATCAATATTTTATATAGTTGATGGGATCTTACTATTTTTAAAATACTTCCTATTTGATTTGTTACCAGCGGTCCGTTATATATTGCAACGAGTCTATAAGGGATGAAGATGTTATCCACATGTATTTATAAGTAGGTTAGGTGAATAACGTATAAATAAATGGAAAACAAATAATGTAATAGGTCATTTGTAACCGAAAATGGTAATTTGTATATAGAACAGTACTTACTTTGAAAGCCATGTTTGTTTGTTGAATAGACAGAATGTAATACTGATAAAAAATCGATGACAGACAACTTATATACTATAGAGTAGAGAACAGGTGTGGTTGTACCTACTCAATTGCAATAAAAAATACTTTCGCCGGTACAAACGCCTGTGACATGTTACGATTATTCTAATTGCGGGGCATAACCTAGACCCAAATTACAATCTAACAATGTGATCAGCAATCTTCAGCAATTCTGATTATTAGATAATATGACCCGAAAGGAATTTTAGATCCGGCTCGGAGTTTGATCTTGTTGGCGCAATTGACTATTTTTTGCACAACCTTGCTCAAAATTTGCCCCTTGCAACATCTTATTAGGAGTTTGGATTAAACACACTTCTTAAACGAACTACAACAGTAAACTTATATCGGCAGTATGTTTCCTTAAAATAGTATTTTCTATGGCGAAATACAAATAGCGTTACCAAAATATTTAAAGCATACTAGCTTCAAAATACTATTTACCACAGCTAGGTACCTTCAGCTAGAGAAGGGTATTTTGCTGCGTTATACAACTCCAGTGGAAAATCGGATCGTTACCAGTACCATGTCATTAATGCGGTCACAATAATCCTAGAAGTACCGAAGTGCCAATGTCTGCGTTTTTCTTTGCCAGGTGATTTGAAATTTCTGGACTCTGAACATAAGATATTTTATTTGATTTATACCTTTACTGGAGTGCTTTTTTGGAAGCTTTTCAAAGTGTGAATGTACGTCTGCGTATGTAATGACTCCTACACTTGTACTTCATAAAACATGGAAGCAAATGAAAAGCAAAATGCTAAATCTGAGATTGTGAAGCACACCAACGGAAGTTTAAAGTGATGTAGGGTTCAAAAAACATCCAAGAAGTTATTTCACACTAAATCTCGGAACAAGATATTCCACATTTGTTCAGACAAGATAGAACATCCCAACTAACAATTATCACTCCTAAGAGGACACACAGCATTGTATACTGTAAGAACATTGGCAAAACCCTCTTAGAACAGCTATACAAGCGGAAGGGGCACACCTAATAGGACACTTCAGTCATTTAAGAGGTTGTATAAGGGCTGCACGTAACATTTATACAACAAAAGTGTAAGCCCCTTGCAGCCGCTACAGGACATTTGCGTCAGTGCAAGATTCAGTTTTTGTCAACTATACAACTATTCTGTTACGTGATTCTACTTTATTGCAACCAAACTCTTTCTTATATATTGCATAGACGAAGTGAAGAATATATAACTAACACATTACAGTCATCTTGTTTACTTAGATATCGGCCATTGTGAATTTCATACCCAGGTATATGATAAACTTCTACACTGTGATATAGGGCTATTGAATTACTTGCGCAGCAAATTTTATTGTGATTATCGTGCAAAGTAGTTACGCAATTTCTACGGGCTTCTTATCTCATGCATATTTTGATAATGATCAAAAGTCTGTCTAGATTTTTATTTTATTTTTAAGATGGAAAACTGAACTTATCTGCGTCTAATCTTCCACAAATCCTATATTTAGACACAATTACACTAATGTTATCACTTTATATCTGTAATTTCGAACTGAAACTTAATTATTTAATATTAAATAGAGGAATAAATGTTTGCCCAATATGGCTGGTGGTTGTGTATAATCATGGCATCGTCCATGTTGTCTTCAGTTTATTAGAATGTTTTGGTGTTGACTGCAGGTGTTATACAACAATTTGACAAATGTCTGAAATGAAATACCGACAGAGTCCAATGATTTACCCAGAATTTGTACCAGATCTATATCTTCTGTTTGAACAGTTGATAAAACCTTTTGAACCAATATTCATGCGTTGTTTGTCTTAAATCATTGGTTATGGCATTTTAATGAAAATATGACAGCAGAAAGATAGGTTGTGGTGAAGTTGTATACCAACATATTTAGCATATGTACATCCTTCAACAGTTACTAAACAACAGTTGTATAAGTGCTTCCGTTGGGAGCAACTTGTTGGCTAAAGTAGTAATATGCACAGCAAAACAACAAGGCTCGGGTTTGTTTTATAAACGTTACCATGAATGCCACAACACAACCATTTTGACTAACGTGCAAATATGCCGTATAAAATAGTTGTATAAACGTTTATGCAACAGTTAAAAATTTGTCCTATAAGGTGTTGTATAACTATGCTAAAGAATATTTTAAACCCCTCATTTTAGAGCAAATATGTTGCAGAAAGCAAATTTGCATTCCACACATTAAGCCAGCATTTTGGTGTTCAGGCGACAACAATAGAGAGCTTTTATGGGTGAATGGTTCTTTTACCAAAAGCTTATAGCACTACTTTGCTAGTTGGGATATTGTTAGGAAAAAGTGTATGTGCCTTTACGAATACGGGAGTACATTATATCATAAGTACTTCCAAAATTAAAATCAATTTCGAATAAGATATCGAACGACAATTTTTCATCAATTTTTTTGTCAGTCTTCTGATCCTTGCTGCACCACGATTTTTCACGACTTAGGTCTTGAAGAAAACAAATTGGGAGAGTCGTCACATCTATTCAAGGACCTCCATGCTCCCTACGGGCCTAAGACTCTGAGTCATTCCTACAATTGAAGGACGCCTTTATGACCTACTTGATGTTTGTCATTTGTGTTATCAGCCTGAAATGTCTTAAGATTCAAAACATAATCTCGCAATAGAAGAAACGTAGAAATACCCCAGCCTTTGTGAAGGAGAGAAACGACTATGAAAATCAAGGAGGCCATAAAGGCGTCCTACAATTGTAAAGTTTAAGCAGAGAAAGTCAAGCAGTATTGTGTAAACATACATGAAAACAAAGGACAATCCTGAACATGTCCGCAATAAAGTAACAATTGCAGAAATAAAAAGATTAATAACCTGAGCGATGCACGTTTCTGCTTATCGGCTTCATCCGGCCTAAATAGATGTGCATCGAAAAGACTGAAATGAAAACATACGCCCATTACATCTACATTTTAGTGTAACGTGAAGGAAAAAAGGATGGGAAGGAAAATACAACTAGAAGCTACCAACGTTGGTTGATACCTCGTAAACATACGCCCATTACATCTAGATTTGAGTGTAACCTGAAGGAAAAAAGGATGGGAAGGAAAATACAACTAGAAGCTACCAACGTTGGTTGATACCTCGTAAACACGAGGTCTTCTGACTGAAGCCATAGATGTGCCTGCTGGCTCTTGTTGGTGGCTTCTAGTTGCATTTGCTTTTCCAACCTCGTTTTCCTTCAGGTTGCATCCGTATCCAGATGTAATTGGCATATGTTTTTACTACGGTGTTTTCGGTGTACATTTGGACCTGGACATTCCAATAAGTACCGATCCTTCTGTCTCTGCTCCTGCTCGTTTATTACGGACTAGCCCACCCTTATTCGAAGTTTAATGGCACTTCAATCACTTCACACCAAAAGAAATACTTTGCAGTGTCCTTTTTCTCGAGTGTTTCTTCAATTTGTTATTTCTTTTCTAATATAGCACAAAACGATCTCTTGTCTGTTTATCTGTTATCATTTTTGTCAACGGGCAATCTCTGCAACGGAACAACAGGATGCACTCGTAGTACAGAAAAAAGCTTTTAATAAGGCTCAGAACTTTTTGAAAAGTTCCAGACTTACTAATCAAATGTTTTTGAGCTCTTTGGATCATTTCTGGCTAAGGACGAAACAATGTCGTTTATGTTGCTTCGACTGCTGTAGTGATGTGTACTTTTATTCACCTATCACATCAAAGGAGAAGAATTTTTGTTGAAGGTGAAGTTTTTAATTTTCGCTTCGTACGCCACGATATATATAACGTGAGACGTAGTCATTGTCGTTTAGACCTGTTAGGTGAAAAATAAAGCTTCCTACTTTTGTTGGGCACTTCGACAAAATTCAAGCAAAGAGGACTCTTTATACTTTATTAATCTCTAGCTTTCAATTGACGCTGCCGTCTTCATCAGGAGAGTCGTATGTCTGATTGTTGCTAAATGTTATTAACGTTTAGGTTGAGGGAAACAACCAGTAACCTAGTGAATGCTGGATACATGATACATTCGTCAAAATTAATATAAGCCTGTGCCTACCATCTTGTGCAGCATCAAGTGGTTCACGATGTAATTTTAACTTTCGTTTTAAATATTTTTAATCCGTTTTAATTTGTTCCTGACATACAGCTGTGTGTAGTTTATATTAATTCTGACGAATGTACCATGTATCCAGCATTCACCAGGTTACTCGTTGTTTCCCTCAACCTAAACGTTAATAACATTTAGCAACAATCTCACATACGACTCTTCTGATGGAGATGCCAAAGTCCATTGAAAGCTAGAGATTAATAAAGTATACTGAGTGACATATAAATCCGAAGACCCAGTTTAAATGGTTTTATTTTAATAAAAGTTGGTGAATGTATTTATCTTACTGTAAATAACAAGTGAAAAAATTTTCAGCCTTATCAGTTGGACATTCTGGTTTTTATACTGCCTTTTTTTAATTCACTAACGCTCTAAAAATGAATATTTCAGCCGCAGTAGAGAATCAACGTTGGCGGATTTTGGTTCTTGACATCCTTTACGATCGGTTACGATGCCTAGAGTACGGAGACCTGTACGATTTCGTCAACTTAGTGAGTTTGATAGGGGCAGTATGGTGGGACTTCGGGAAGCTGGACTTTCTTTTCGGGCAATTGCAGTTAGAGTGCAAATAAGTGTAGACACTGTGGTTAGGTGTTGTCAGGCATGGCTTCGAGAAGGCCGTACGCAAAGAGCAAGGGGCACTGGACGCTGCCGTAGAACAACAGACCGTAAAGATCGCCGCCTAAGATTATTGGCCTTAAGGGACCGTTTCTCCACTACCAGATCCATTGCAAATGAATGGTTTGCAGAACACGGAAGACCTATTGGCATGCGAAGTGTTTACCGACGAATGAGAAGTTTTGGCTTGTTTTCATACCGGCCACACTGGGTCCTCCCTTTAACTCGAGAACACCGACGTAATCGCCTTGAGTGGTGCAGACAACGGTCACTCTGGGATCAGGAATGGAACAGTATTGTCTTTAGTGACGAGTCTCGATTTTGTTAAGGCATGCACGATGGTCGTGCCAGGGTTAGAAGGCGACGTGGTGAAAGGAGGAATCCACAGTTTTTTGTTGAAAGACATGTTCATCACACTGTTGGAGTTATGGTTTGGGGTGCTATAGCTTATGGTTCCAGGTCACCTTTAATCTTCATCAGAGGTAACATGAACGCACAGCGTTATATCCACTAAGTTCTAGAACCCCATCTTTTACCCTATCTTGACACCCTGGCAGATCCAACTTTCCAACAAGATAATGCCCGACCACATATTGCAAGAGTCACAATACACTTCTTTCAACATAATGATGTCACATTGTTACCATGGCCACCGAGATCTCCCGACTTATCCCCAATTGAGCACGTGTGGGATATGATGGGTAGGAGATTGCTCAATTTGCAACGTCCTCCTCAGACTCTAGAAGCACTTCGAGAGGAGTTGGTGGTTGCCTGGAATGAGATACCACAGGAGGACATTGACTACCTGATCAGAAGCATGTCTAGGCGCGTTGGAGAATGCGTAGCACATCAGGGTGCATCCACACATTATTAAAGGTCAAAGGGCTTTAAAGCAGTGCAATCATTTTGAAATTTTTATCATTAGTTATTATGCTTCATTAAGTACTTATACAAAATTTTATTAAAATAAAACCATTTGAACTGGGTGTTCGGATTTATATGTCACTTAGTATATAAAGAATCCTCTTTGCTTGAATTTTTTCGAAGTACCCAAAAGGCGGAAGCTTTATTTTTAACCTCTATGTATATACATGGATAACTAAGGTTGTATTGATAGTTCGACATGAAATGTAGTCACGTTCTATGGGCATCCCGAATAATGATTAAATCTTCTTAGGCCATTCCTTCGGCGTTGCCTACTTACAGATATCACAAAGCGTTTTCTAACAAAGCTCTAAGAACTGTAATTTTTTTGTAAAGTTCCCAAAACATCTTCCGTAATTTTATCAATAGATCAATAGGTTAAATGCACATCGTCAATGTCTCTTAGCGCCTTTTTGTCACATAAAATGTGTTGAAGATTGGCGGATACAACAGAAACGTATAATACCGCGTGGAATAAAAAACAATACCCTGCAGACACGCCATTGTTCAAATCCCAGCATCCTTGAGATCAAGCTTAGGACATTAGCGCTTAAGTCAATAATATACTCTGATTTAGTGAAAGGTTATACAAATGTGTCTTCCGCAGTGCCCCTACTACCGAAATTTCATAGGATATTCGCCATGGTATAAATTATATGTCTGTGGACTATTTTTGTTACATTGTAATCTGGTTTGGATACAGTTGAAAATGGTGTTCAAAGTGAGTATTCGATTTTCTGTTATGGTTGTTGTGCGTGTCAAGTGGTACTTTTAATTAGTAACCGGAAGATCTGTATGCAGTGTAACTACTCATCTAGAACAATTAATTATTTTATTGATCAATTTTAGATGATATTCTTAACAATACATTCAACAATATGAAAGTAAACACTTTTATGTTAAACCTTTCTCGGTAGAAAATGTTATTAAAAAAGTCGCGAAGCAGTTGAACGATTTTTATGTGATTTTTGAATGAAATTCAAAGCATTTGTATTAAGCCCAGTCAGCTTCACACTATGCATTTTCCAAAAAATATTTTATTGTAAGATACCTGACATATTTAGGTAAGCCGAAGAAACAGGATAGATTTTTATAATAAGTTATAAAAAAATACCCTTAAACTGGTCCAATAAGATTTATGAAATATTGACTAAGTTAATTAATTTAATTGAACGACGTATTTATGTTTTACATACGAAATAACTAAAAGGCTAAATCTTGAAAATATGCTGATGAAGTAACCCAGTCATACTGAATATTTTAATTGTTATAATTGCGTTTTTGTTTCCAAATTCGTAGTTTAAAATTGAGTTTCTGTTGATCTTTGTGGTATTTGTACTTTTTTTTTCAATCAACACGAAACAAATTTAAATTTTAATCTAATTTCCACTACTTTTTTCTAAAATCTTCTCAACAAGTGCTTGTTTGAAAGTGCTAAGATCTCATATTATTTTAACTTATGATATCTATACTTTTGTCTTTTTTTACTCAGTATCTGGCAAGTCTGAAATTTATTTTTTGCATAATGAGGAAATTTTGAATATTTTTCACATATACTCACAGACTTCAAGATTTGGAGAAAGTAATTTGGGATTTTGAATCTCATATATTGTTAATGTTTTTTCTATGGAAAGTATCTAAGATATGCCAACAGCCGCATCTGGGATCGTAATATACTAAGTGACATATAAATCCGAACACCCAGTTTAAATGGTTTTATTTTAATAAAAGTTGGTGAATGTATTTATCTTACTGTAAATAACAAGTGAAAAAATTTTCAGCCTTATCAGTTGGACATTCCGGTTTTTATACTGCTTTTTTTTTAATTCACTAACGCTCTAAAAATGAATATTTCAGCCGCAGTAAAGAATCAACGTTGGCGGATTTTGGTTCTTGACATCCTTTACGATCGGTTACGATGCCTAGAGTACGGAGACCTGTACGATTTCGTCAACTTAGTGAGTTTGATAGGGGCCGTATAGTGGGACTTCGGGAAGCTGGACTTTCTTTTCGGGCAATTGCAGTTAGAGTGCAAAGAAGTGTAGACACTGTGGTTAGGTGTTGTCAGGCATGGCTTCGAGAAGGCCGTACGCAAAGAGCAAGGGGCACTGGACGCCGCCGTAGAACAACAGACCGTGAAGATCGCCGCCTAAGATTATTGGCCTTAAGGGACCGTTTCTCCACTACCAGGTCCATTGCAAATGAATGGTTTGCAGAACACGGAAGACCTATTGGCATGCGAAGTGTTTACCGACGAGTGAGAAGTTTTGGCTTGTTTTCATACCGGCCACACTGGGTCCTCCCTTTAACTCGAGAACACCGACGTAATCGCCTTGAGTGGTGCAGACAACGGACACTCTGGGATCAGGAATGGAACAGTATTGTCTTTAGTGACGAGTCTCGATTTTGTTTAGGCATGCACGATGGTCGTGCCAGGGTTAGAAGGCGACGTGGTGAAAGGAGGAATCCACAGTTTTTTGTTGAAAGACATGTTCGTCACACTGTTAGAGTTATGGTTTGGGGTGCTATAGCTTATGGTTCCAGGTCACCTTTAATCTTCATCAGAGGTAACATGAACGCGCAGCGTTATATCCACGAAGTTCTAGAACCCTATCTTTTACCCTATCTTGACACCCTGGCAGATCCAACTTTCCAACAAGATAATGCCCGAACACATGTTGCAAGAGTCACAATAGACTTCTTTCAACATAATGATGTCACATTGTTACCATGGCCACCAAGATCTCCCGACTTATCCCCAATTGAACACGTGTGGGATAAGATGGGAAGGCGATTGCTCAATTTGCAACGTCCTCCTCAGACTCTAGAAGCATTTCGAGAGGAGTTGGTGGTTGCTGGAATGAGATACCACAGGAGGACATTGACCACCTGATCAGAAGCATACCTAGGCGCGTTGGAGAATGCGTAGCACATCAGGGTGCATCCACACATTATTAAAGATCAAAGGGCTTCAAAGCAGTGCAATCATTTTGAAATTTTTATCATTTACTTATTATGCTTCATTAAGTACTTATACAAAATTTTATTAAAATAAAACCATTTAAACTGGGTGTTCGGATTTATATGTCACTTAGTATATTATCCGAACTTGATAGGTAGTGCTGTCTGAAACTGTTGAAAATAAACAAAAAAAAATTATTCTAGAATAGGTCTTGTTCCTGCTTTTCCTTCACGTGACTTTAGGACAACATTAAATGTAAAAATGCATAGTTACATGGTTTTGTACCTCCTCGAGCAAAAGGGTTTCTTGGCCGGATATTTATTTTTAATGTTGATGTTGATGTTTAATATTTTGTGTGACTCTCAGGTTATTGATTACTTACTCAAGTTTCACAGATTGTCTTAATGATTTTGGATCCTTTGTCTTACGTGATGAGAACTAGAACATAGTGTCATTTGAAAGTTTCAAACCACTTCGTGACCTTAAAATGTCTGAATAATTTCGAGATAATATACTGAATTTCATTTTTCCAGTTCATTACCTTCGCTGCCCTCCTCGCAGCGGCCAACGCCGGTCACCTGGGCTACGCCACCATCGGAGGCAGCCATGACGCCATCTCAACCTACTCCACCCACCAGCACCATGACAGCCCCGCCCACGCGCACGCATATGCCGCCCCAATCCTGGCTCATGCTGCCCCAGTTGTACACTACGCCCATGAAGCCCCCGCCCATACCTACGCCCATGCTGCCCCATTCGCCTATGCTCCACAAGGTAAGATATTAATAATGGCCTATGATACATGATACATGATACATGATACAAGATGATTTCCATCTTAAAATTAAAACGTATCACACTTCTTAACAAAAACGTTTTTAATAAAATAAATCTACAGAAATGACAGATTTTTAAGACTTCGAGATTATCTAGTTCTACTACATTTCGGTACATACATATATTATACCATCGAGGAAGTATTGTTTTTGCAAAAAAAAATCGGAAATCAGATATTACATCATCTATTCCCGTCAGTCTGTCTACTAACTAACCCTTGGAAATTACCGGTTGGATATCGATGTAATTTTCACAGAAAGTCAGTACTGTGGTGATACAGTTTTTTTATATTACTCGAAAAGAGCGTATAAAATCCTATAATGTGGCGGAAACCGCAGATCAATACCGTTATTCTTTATGGAGATATTACCAAAAATATGCTTGAATTACTACTGGATAAAAATAAAATATCAAGCTATATGTATCAATGTGGTACGATTTCAAGATATCTTACTTGGAAATTTATTTTTCGCTTTTTATAACCTATAGGAGTCGTAAGCGTCGCCTGATATATGAAAAAAACATACTTCAAATATACCTCATATTTTAATTCTTGGCCACTTTTGTTATGCAATGTTTCAACAGATGCTCTAAGTAAAGTCGTTGCTGAGATATAGCGGGTATCCTCTACTGTTGGGTCACTTCGTACATATCGTGTAGCGTCCAAATAACATAATGTCTCATTCTTGAAATGTTTCGCAATTACAATACTTCCTCGCCAATAAGCGTGGGAAGTAAAAGGTAGTGACAAAATCCTATGCATACCTCGTTTAAGGAGACCATTATTGATCTCAAATGCGTCTCAGATTGTAGAAGTTCTGGCCCTTCTCAAACTAGGTATCGAGTGTACTGTTAAAATCTATCGTTGGAGTTTTTAACACTAAATCCTTCTAATTTCAGCCCATGCCTATGACGTCCACTCAATCGCCCCAGTTCACGCCCATGCCCCAGTGCATGCCTATGATCACGTGGCTCCAGTCCATGCTTACACAGCCCCCATCGCCGTAGCCCATGCTGCTCCTGCTCATCTGGAGCTGGACCACCATCTGGAGCACCACGTTGAACCATCTGCCCCAGCTCACTACGATTTCGGGTACGCTGTCAGCGACCCACACACCGGAGACGCCAAGAGCCAGCACGAGTCCAGAAGAGGTGATGTTGTTCACGGTAAGATTCTCGTAGATTTGATACTCGGGTATGCTAAGGGTACTATTTTCAAAACATGGGGCAAAAACCCAAGTTTTGGTTGTTTGGACTATTATTCTATTTCGAATTCACAGGGTAAACAAAATGTTCGTGAATTAACATTTTTATTGGTAAGGATTGCGTTTGAGGTATCTCAATCTTCAAAAAATATCCATAATAACCAGAATGCAAGTGTACAATCTCCTGGTCATAGCCAGTAGCCGAACTTTTTCTAACACAAAAGGGTAATTTGTTGTTAAATTATATCGTTGCCTAAAATTACTTTATTGCTCGTCAGTTCTTGGCAAAACCGTACATTGGTCGTTGGTTGGGTTAAGAGACATCTGACTTATGCGCTACTCAATTTTCGGGATTACTCTCCTATAATGCGAAACTTTTAATTTAAACAACTCAAGTGAAAAAAGTTACTTGTTGGGATCTAAGTCAACAAGACACAACACTAATCCATCAAGAAAACTTTAGAACCTTGTACTCTATTTGGAGATATTTATTTTGAACTGTGTCTCATTGTTAAAGGGCGTTTCCTTCACAGAGGCGACCAAGTGGTGTCATAACTTCCATTCAGATGTTATTTATGTGTTTTTGCACCTTACTGAGTTTTGCAGCATACTCTGCTTTCTATTTGTGGGCTTATAGTGCTTATAGAGTAAATGCTCATGGGATTCTTCATTGTCATGGACAAGTTGATATTACCCTAGCAAGCCCATTGCCGACCAATTTGAAAAAGTCCTCATTTGATCGACAGGCACTAATTCAGGATAGGTCAAAATAAAGAATACATAACGTTGTCTATCTGTATTCCTTCATTCGAGTCAGTCTTTTTACTGTGAAATGCAAATTACCGGAACAAAATATAAATGCCTTTTTTACATAAAAAATCATGATTCTCATAATTTTTGATGAAGAGTAATGAAACAAGGATTCATCAAGTTAAGGAGGTTCCTCTTGTATATAATTCCACAATCTCGACACCCTCGGGACAAAGGAGCGGTCGTATCGGCCAGTTCTGCATGTACGAAGTTCGACACGGTGAGGATGGGACGCCAAAGTCAAGCGGGTCTGTCTGGCAGGCACATCCCGCCGCGGCATCACTAAAGACCAGTGATATTTACTTATACAACCGATTAGCTGTATAAATAATCACAGGGGCAATCGAAAATTGGCACGAGGTGCCGTGTACACTGCTATCTCAAATGATGTATGGAAACAACATAACCAAACAAAAAAAAACACGAAATTTGGCCCGGCGTGAGATCAGCGATGGTTCAAGGGATTTTGGGTCAGTAATCACCATCTAAGAAGAGAATATTTTCGTATAGCGCTGGCACAAAACACATACACACATGTTTCCTATAAACATAAGAACAAATTAAAATCAAAGCTCTTAAAAAAAGCAACTCAACAACTAACTTTATATGTCGTTTTACAAGAATAAAATACTATACATCTTTAGCTATCATAGCTTAGAAATAATTATTATGATATAGTGTGGTCCAAAGCCCGGTCAAATGCCACTTACATTTTTAATTTTACCGCCATTATAAAAAAATAATTCCATGTATTTCATTTAGTTCACTCATTCTGGATCACCTTGTATGTTGATTTTTAAGCTATTTAGATTTGTATTCATTCGGTTTTATTGTCGCCTATGATCACTATTGTGATGTTGTTGTTGTGTTGTTCCACTGTTTAGAAATGTAATTAAGATTTTATGTTGTTATCTTCAAAATGACTTCCTTCTGAAGTCACACAGCACTGGAGACAGTGCTTCCATTCCTCATAGCAGTGCTGGAACTCCGATACTGGAATAGCTTTCAGCTAGTCGGTTTCAGTCGCTTGAATGCCTTCTACTGTCCCAAAATGAGTTGCCTTTTCCAACTCCAGGAAAATGAAAAATTATCACAAGGATTCAAGTCAGGCTAATAAGGAGGCTGAGGAGCCACAGGAATGTTTTTTCTGGCCAAAAACTAGTTTATTGACATTGATGTGTGACAAGGAACATTATCTTGATGCAACATCCAGTTGTTCTTGATCTGACGAACGATGGTGAGACTCAAATTTCTTCCGTGATCACTCTGACTGTCAACCGACGATCTGAATGCACAAGATCCCGGATTCTGTCGATATTTTCATCGGTACCTGAAGATGACGGCCTTCTGCTTCGTGGTTCATCTTCAATCGACTCTCTTCCTTCTGAAAACAATGGGCTCTTGACAATCCACTATCTCCGTAAGCCTGCTAAGTAAGAGTTTCAGTTGCACTGTGTCCAAGTCTGAGCCCAAACCTGATAGCACACCGTTGTTTGAAACTGATAGCACTCAGTTTTAGAACACAATAGAAAAAACTGTTTCACAAAAAAAAATCGCTACGGACAACCAAACGACTCGAGCGAGTTCAAACTTGTACTGTACACATGTTCCCCTGTCTCCACACCAAGTGTTGCTAGTTCGAACGCTACGTTGCCAGTCTCAACGCGTAATTTACAGACCTCGCATTTAGGATTTCATACTTCTTTTTCGCTATTTAAATTGAAACTACATATATCTACTATATCCACCGACACCGTTTCTTGGCTTCCAGGTAGCTACTCCCTGGTCGACTCCGACGGAAGCAAGCGTACCGTAGAATATACCGCCGATGACCACAATGGTTTCAACGCCGTGGTCCACAAGGAACCAGCCGTGCACCCAGCTCCAGTGACCGTGGCCAAAGTGATCGCCGCACCAGTCGTCGACCACCATGATTACGGTGCCCATGCGTACGCTGCCCATGCGCCAGTACTTGCTGCTCATCACCAATGGTGATCAGTGAATTCGTGCCTGATATGTATAGAATATTTATTTGCAAACAATAAATGATTGTGAAAATATAAGCGTCTCTGTCTACCCTTGTCCTGAGCTGTTTTGTATTTGAACGTGTGTTGTTCATGAGTAAATAATAATAATATAAGTTTATTCACGTATAAAGTATTACAGTTTATTGAAAATAAATATGCATATATACGCAAATAAACTGAAATAATCCCACAGAATAATTTAATTCTTGTGCGCGGGAAAACATTTATCATAACAATTTTTGCTTAAAACAGTTAAATACAATCAATACATAAACACAACATGACCATAAAGGTAAGTGTAATAATATTATATTCAAATACTAGTTTCTTTTCATTTAAGTGACTTATTCTATTTCATGTCGATTATTATACTATTAATAATGTGTGGATGCACCCTGATGTGCTACGCATTCTCCAACGCGCCTAGGCATGCTTCTGATCAGGTGGTCAATGTCCTCCTGTGGTATCTCATTCCAGGCAACCACCAACTCCTCTCTAAGTGCTTCTAGAGTCTGAGGAGGACGTTGCAAATTGAGCAATCTCCTACCCATCATTTCCCACACGTGCTCAATTGGGGATAAGTCGGGAGATCTTGGTGGCCATGGTAACAATGTGGCATCATTATGTTGAAGGAAGTCTATTGTGACTCTTGCAACATGTGGTCGGGCATTATCTTGTTGGAAAGTTGGATCTGCCAGGGTGTCAAGATAGGGTAAAAGATGGGGTTCTCGAACTTCGTGTTACCTCTGATGAAGATTAAAGGTGATCTGGAACCATAAGCTATAGCACCCCAAACCATAACTCCAACAGTGTGATGAACATGTCCTTCAACAAAAAACTGTGGATTCCTCCTTTCACCACGTCGCCTTCTAACCCTGGCACGACCATCCTGCATGCCTAAACAAAATCGAGACTCGTCACTAAAGACAATACTGTTCCATTCCTGATCCCAGAGTGACCATTGTCTGCACCACTCAAGGCGATTACGTCGGTGTTCTCGAGTTAAAGGAAGGACCCAGTGTGGCCTGTATGAAAACAAGCCAAAACTTCTCATTCGTCGGTAAACACTTCGCATGCCAATAGGTCTTCCGTGTTCTGCAAACCATTAATTTGCAATGGACCTGGTAATGGAGAAACGGTCCCTTAAGGCCAATAATCTTAGGCGGCGATCTTCACGGTCTGTTGTTCTACGGCGGCGTCCAGTGCCCCTTGCTCTTTGCGTACGGCCTTCTCGAAGCCATGCCTGACAAATCCTAACCACAGTGTCTACACTTCTTTGCACTCTAACTGCAATTGCCCGAAAAGAAAGTCCAGCTTCCCGAAGTCCCACTATACGGCCCCTATCAAACTCACTAAGTTGACGAAATCGTACAGGTCTCCGTACTCTAGGCATCGTAACCGAACGTAAAGGATGTCAAGAACCAAAATCCGCCAACGTTGATTCTTTACTGCGGCTGAAATAATCATTTTTAGAGGGTTAGTGGATTAAAAAAAAGTAGTATAAAAACCGGAATGTCCATCTGATAAGGCTGAAAATTTTTTCACTTGTTATTTACAGTAAGATAAATAAATTCACCACCTTTATTAAAATAAAATCATTTAAACTGGGTGTTCGGATTTATATGTCACTTAGTATATTTAACAAGAATTTTTTTATTTCAATTCTGAATCTATTTTTATTTGAAGTGGATTTTATATGGCTTGGTAAAAAGTTATAAAATCTAGCGGAGAGGTAACTGAAGCATCTTTAACCTACATTTTTTGTTGTAAATGGTGTAATTCTAATATCCTCGACTTTACTTCTTGTTTCATATTTGTGGTCCAATGAAATGAGGTTTGTTTTATTTTTGAACAAGTTACGAAAGTACTGTAATCTTGCTTCAGGATGTCTCGAAGGTATTTGACAAGGTGTGGCACAAGGGCCTTCTCTATAAACTAATTCAAAAGGGATTTCCATTTTGGCTCCTAAAACTTTTAAAATCCTTCCTTGAAGGTAGGAAATTTCAGACCAAAATTAATAATTTCTTGTCGACAGTACGGCCCATCAGGGCCGGCGTCCCTCAGGGTTCGGTTCTAGGGCCAATCCTTCACTCACTTTTCACGCATGATGTCCCTTGCCCTAGCGACTGTGAAGTCTATCTATATGCTGATGACACTGCACTGGTGGCCCAGTCACGTACCGGGAATCTGGTTCACGACGGGTTACAAAGTGCGGTGGATGAGGTATTGGAATGGGCAGATCGGTGGCTAATCAAAAAACGCAGGCAGAACCTGGCAGAATCACACTGAAGCGTTAAAAACTAAATACCAAATTACTTTTCGGCAACTCTACCCTTTACTATGTAGAACCTCAAAATTAAGTTTGGTTAACAAAGTTCAGCTATACAAGAAGGTCATCAGACCAGCAATCGCTTACGCATGTGCAGCATGGTGTTTTCTCGCCGAAACAAATATGCGTAATCTGCAGGTTTTGCAGAACAGAAACTTGCAAACCATCACCAACGCACTAGATCAAGACCGCAGGTAATGACAACATATAGCCTGAGATTTTGAACACACTGAGAAATAAAAGGCTTCTATTTTTACTGTCTAGGTATAGAAAGTGTTGGAGACAGAGTAAAATATCGAAAGATTGAGAGATTTGTATCCATATTTAAGAAAGGGGATAACAAATTGTGGGAGAATTATAAGGGTGTTACTGTGCTCAGTGTGATAGCTAAACTATATGAAAGGATATTGTGTAACAAATTGGTCTCCTAGGCTCTCAGGCTGGTTTTCGTAGATGCTTTAGTGTACAAGATAATTTTTTTGTATGAAAACATATATGCAGGGTGGCGCAACGAAAACGAATCAGACGCAGTTATTTTTTTTTTTAAAAACGCTCAGGTATAAAATTAATGTACTTCAGTTCAGTAGTTTTGAAGATTTATTGATTTAAAGCTTAAATAAAACTCATATATCAATAGATCAATACATTTGGCAGCAAAGTAATTTAAAAATGAAGAATGAACTGACCCGTTAGGCATGCAAGTAAATGTTGAAAATGGCCACCATGACTCTCCATGCAATAATAAAGATTTTGCTCAAAACGTTGCCGCACATTTTGCAATATATGAGGAGTAATTTGAAGGCACTCATTCACAATTCTTTGTCGCATGTCTTCTAATGATGTTGGCTGAGTAGCATAGATTTTGCTTTCTAAATGACCCCACATAAAGAAATCAAAGGGTGATAAATGTGGCGATCTTGGGGGCCATTCAATGGCACCACTTCTACCAATCCATCGATCTGGAAACGTCTGATCTAAATATTGTCGAACAGGTAATGCGTAATGTGGTGGGGCACCATCCTGTTGGAACATCAACATATTCGCAATGTACCGCCGATCATCCTGATTTTCAATTATGGCTGTTAATGCAGGATCTATGGCATCTTCCAGTAATTCCAAATACATTTCACCGGTCAAATTTCCAGATAATAAAAAAGGACCAACTAAATAATCTCCAAAAATACCAGTCCAAACATTGATTTTTTGTGGCTGTTGTGTATCAACCTCATCATGAATTCTGGGATTAGAATCGGACCAATATCGGCAGTTATGACGATTTACTACGCCATTTAAGAAAAAGCAACATTCGTCGGATAAGCAAGTGTTGAATAGAAAATGTTTACCGTTTATAATTCATTCACTCATATCTTCACAAAATTGTAATCGCCGATCAAAATCGTCTTCATTAAGTTCTTGTACCAGGTGAATTTTATACGGATGAAAACTATGGGCCTTTAGAATCCGTTGGACAGTACGTCGACTAACACCACACCCAGTCTCCAATTTGCGGGTACTTAACGTAGGATCTACATAAACTTGCCCTAAAACCCCCACTTCTATTGCTTCGTTCTTTATGGGATTTTCAATGTTGCGTTTTTTATTGGGGACTGACCCAGTTTCCCGAAATTTAGCTACAAGTTCTAGAACATATTTTCGATGGACGTTACTGTTGTCATGTCGCTCATTAAATATTTCTGCTGTTCTATTAGCGCACTGAAAAATATTTCGATAATTTCAACTCTTTCTGCTGTGGAATATACCATGGTTAATTTATGTAATAAAGCGTTACAAGTTATTTTAGCAACACAGTTTGGTCAAATCAGTCGCAAACTATGTACTAAATTCCTTAAAAATTCCTTTAAAATAAGTACGAGATATTAGTAGATACTGGTGCACTCTGGGCGCCCCCCACCACTTCCACTTTTTGGCCACGCCCACCACATCCACCGCGTGCTCTGATTGGCGGATCAAACGGCGGGAAATTTGAACGGGGTTGATGGTATATGTTGATTGGCGGGAACCGCTAGATCCACCGCGTGCTCTGATTGGTGGATCAGACGGCGGGAAGTTTGAACGGGTTGATGGTATATGTTGATTGGCGGGCCCCGTTAGATGGCGCACCCGACCGGAAGTGATTCAGACAGCCGACGATAGTAAGGTGTAGTATAACGTCTATGCGTAAGCGATGTGACTCATTTCATGTTTTGCGGTAAATATTTGCATATATAGATCGATAAAAGCCCATGAATAATGATATTTATAGATGCAATTCTGCGGATTCAGTTTAAATGGAAAAACGTATAAAATTCGCGGGAAACAATGCGTATAGGATGATCTCAATAATCAACACGTCATATTCAGTGTGCATATAAAAATGGAATTGCTCATATATGTGGTGCATACAGTTAATGTTAGTTAATTTTTAACATTGATACAATATTGAAAACATAGTACAGTCTATATTGTGTATCTAATAAATTCAACAAGGCAATCACCTACGTCGCAAATGAGGTTAGGTTCAGGGCAGGTGTTGTCGTAGCGGTGATATGCAAGAAGTACCGGGCGGGGCTGTTAAGCATGGGTGAATGGGCAGGAAGCGCAGGCTGTCAACGAGTTAATACTGACCAACGATAACAGCGGTGACCTTGAAACACTGTGGTCAGTTAAAAAGTGGTGGGGGTAAAATCGAGATTATAAATACCTATGAATCACCGCAAATTATCTTGTCAGTTATCTGCAGCGAACAGACGTGCTCAGTTCAGATTTAGTCGCTAGTTAACGTTTTAGTTTTTAAAAAATGGAAAAATTCTTCATCGTTAAGGATTCTACTAAGAAGATTAAAAAATTTAATCTATATGGGCGAGAAGTGGAATTTAAAATACGACCTATCCCTAAAGACGTCGAACCTGTGGGATGGATCAAAGACGCTCTGGAGGAAATAGTAGCCAAAGGAACTGAACATCTCCAGCCCAGTGATCAAGTTGGATTCACTTTCTGTTCCAAAGACTTTACCCGCGGTCAAGGATGGATAGCTTTTAAATTGTTTTCCGACGTTTCAACTGAGGACATATGGGAGAAGATATCTTCCATCTATCAGTCAAATTCTGTGGGGTTGAATACCGAGACTTTTTGCTTGGGTATTACGTCCGTAAGGTTGCCTGCTGGTCGTGGTAGAGCTCAGAATTTCAATACCTTTGATGAGGAATGCGCCAAAAGAAAAGGCATTATCACCGTTAAAAACACCGATAATTTGTGTCTCCCACGAGCCCTTGTCATCGCCATGGCCCATTTGAACAAAGACAAAGATTATAGCAGAATCCGCCGTGATCGAGGAAAAATACAAGGACAAAGAGCTGTACAACTTGTGGAAAAGGCTGATATTGTTATCAATGAGGAGGGGTGTGGAATACCTGAACTTCAAAAGCTACAACGATATCTGCAAAACTACAAAATTGTTGTATACAAGTTTGGGTGCAAAGGTCGTGACGTCATTTTTGAAGGCGTGTCCGCTGGTCCGACGCTTAACCTAATATATCACGAGGGGCACTACAGCGTCATAACATCCCTCACTGCTGCCTTTTGCTGCAGCTTTTTTTGTGAGAACTGCCACATTCCGTATAATACTAAACAAATTCATAGATGTGATAAACAATGTTATGCTTGTAAAAGATCTCCGGCCTGCCTGAAAACGAAGCACATCAAATGCAAAGAATGTAATAGAAGCTTTTATGGACAAGAATGTTTTAACGCTCATTTACCATCGGTCTGTTCTAAAATTAAAAGATGTGTAGACTGTTTTAAAGTTCACAACGGTAATGATCACATCTGCGGATATATACTTTGTAAAACATGTTATAAAAATCAACCAATTGAACATATGTGCTATATACAGCCTGACAGAAGTATTCCTAAATCAAATGATGTCTTATTAATATTTTACGATTTGGAAACCCGTCAGGAGAAGGAATTACCCAATGGATCTTTACTGCATGAGCCAAATCTATGTGTATTCAAACAATGTTGTGAATCATGTACCGATAATCCTATATGCAAGAAATGTGGCCTTCGATTACAGATTCTTCGATGTCAAGACGTCATTTCTCCATTTATGCATCATATTCTGACACTTCGTAAAAAATTCAAGAAAGTCATTGTACTGGCGCATAATGGTGGAGGATTTGATCATCAGTTTCTACTTCGTTACATTTTAGAGAAGACTAGTCTGTACCCGAATGTAATTATGAGAGGAACAAAATTAATATTGATGGAGGTAGGAAATGTAAAATTTCTGGATTCTCTCAATTATTTTCCTATGCCTCTAACTGCTCTACCCAAGGCGTTTGATTTGAAAGAGCTAAAGAAAGGATACTTTCCACATTTATTCAACACTTTGGCTCATCAGAATTATGTAGGGCCAATTCCAGCGCTCGACTTCTACGATCCCGACCATTTAAAGGAAGACGCTCGGGAAAAATTATTAAAATGGCATGGCGAAAGACAAGCGGAGGGATACGTTTTTCATTTTCAGAAAGAAATCGTTGAATACTGTATCTCCGATGTGGAAATATTGACACAGGCGTGTCTCAAATTTCGAGACCTGATGAAAACCGAAACCACAGTCGATCCCTTCCAGGAAAGCACCACTATTGCATCATGCTGTAACAAAGTCTTTAGACGCAATTTTTTAAAACCTGAGACGATCGGGGTAATTCCAAAAGGGGGCTATAGATGGCGTGAAAATCAGTCAAAAATTGCCATCCAATGGCTGTTGTGGGAGGAACATCAAAGAGGAATCAAAATTCAACACGCCGCTAAGGGTATAGAAACCATTGTTAAGGGACATAAAGTAGACGGTTTTTGTAGCGACACAAATCAAGTGTTTGAATTCCAAGGATGCTATTTTCACGGTTGCCCTCGATGTTTCAAATACAACAGAAGCAATCCTCTGCATAATGATCCGTTGAATACATTGGAAAGTCGATACGAACAATCAGTTAGCAAAGTAGAGAGACTCCGAAGCCTTGGACTAGAAGTAATTGAGATATGGGAATGTCAATTTCGAGGAATGCTAAACGATGAAATTAGAGCCTTCACAGAAGCACATCCATTGATAATCAATTTACCGATTAACCCCAGAGACGCTCTCTACGGGGGACGTACAGAAAATATCGTTGAATACTACAAGATCAAAACAAATGAATGCATAAAATATGTCGATATATGTTCCCTGTACCCCTTCATCTGTAAATATGGAAAATTTCCGGTGGGTCATCCAAAAAAAATTTACGTAGGTGAAGAATGTGTTACAGCCTCTCTGTCGCAGATGTCAGGACTTATTAAATGCCAGATTCTACCGAACCAGAACTTATATCACCCCGTTTTACCGTCAAAAATGAACAACAAATTGATGTTTGTTAACTGTCAAAAATGTGGTGAAGATTTCGTTCGAGAAGAGTGTCAGCATTCTATTCAAGAAAGAAGCCTAAAAGGAACTTGGGTGATAGAAGAGGTGCTCAAAGCTATTGAAAAAGGTTACCAGATTATAGAGACTTACGAAATATGGGAATACGATACAATTCAGCTCAGTAAAGACCAAGAGGGGTTATTTAGCGGAATGATGAACAAGTTTCTACAAATAAAACAACAAGCTTCAGGATGGCCCAAACATTGCTTAACGGATGAAGAAAAAAACCGTTATATTGATGCATTTTTGGATAGAGAAGACATAAAGCTGGAATTTTCAAAAATTATAGAGAACCCCTGTTTGAGATCGTTAGCTAAACTTATGCTGAATTCCTTTTGGGGTAAATTTGCTCAAAAAGAAAACCAAAACAAAACCTCAATAGTCAGAGACTGTGGTGAATTCTTTGATATGCTGACTAATCCTTCTATTCATGTAAATACAGTTCTCCCGGTAAACGAAGAAACCCTTCTCATAACTTGGGAATTTAGAGAAGAGGCCTATGACGTTTCTTCAACGGTTAACGTTGTATTGGCTTCATATGTCACGGCCCTAGCTAGACTAAAATTATATTCATTCTTGGAGAAAGTGGAAGAAAGGGCAGTTTACGTAGATACAGATTCATGTATTTATATCTCTCGTAAGGGATTAGACGACATATCTACAGGCGACTTCATAGGTGATATGACCGATGAGCTCAATGGGGGTTTCATATCAGAGTTTGTTTCTGGAGGACCTAAGAACTACGCCTACAAATATACTACTTTGTCTGGAGAGGAACAGATCGTATGTAAAGTAAAAGGCATATCACTCAACTACAAGGCATCCCAAGTAGTCAATTTTGAGAAAATAAAAGACATGGTGCTGAAGAAATCTGATCCTGTTTCTGTACTTTCTCGACAGCTACGACGTACAAGAGAGCATGCAGTAGTAACAGTTGAGTTTCCTAAGGTATACAAGATAACTTCAATGAAAAGGAAATTCTATGAAGATCATACCTCTGTACCATTTGGATTTAAGAAAATAAAGTATTGATTTATTAATGTATGTAAATATTTTTTAATAAACATGTAAAATAAAATGTATGCAAATGATTTTTTGTTTTTTATTTCCCGCCTAATTGAAAAATATTTTTGCACCCGAAATTGTTCAGCCTTTTTACTCCATATAAAAATATTTAAAAGTATGCATTGTTATTATTAAACGCCTGCAGTAATATACACCAAAAAAATTGAGAAGCAGTGTAACCATGTGGAACTTTGTATAATCACAAAAAAACATATCTTGGAAAATAAAAAATACAGCAGATTCATAAGCAGTGTAGAGAGGAAACTACGTAAAAGTAATCGATTATTACTAATAAAATAGAGTTTTGAATTCCTATTTTTACAATAATAATCATTTTACTATCTTACGTGTTGGGCACTGCACTGCACGGGTACCAACACTGTACTGCACGGGCACGAAAAATTGAGAAGCATGATAACCATGTAGAACTTCGTATCACTACGTAAATGGTTATTACGAAAAGTAGAAATAAAAACTATATTTTCGATAATAGCTATACTATTTTTTATGAGCACCGAAAAAATTGAGAAGCACGATAACCTCATAGAACTTCGAAACAGCACCAGAGACAACCGAAGGCTACAGAAAAAAACACATACTGAAAAGGCATAACATCTATCAGCGCTGGTATCCGATAATACTGTTTCCTTTGACATTCGTTGGGATATGAAAACACATATTTGCTTCCCACCGTTATAACGGAAATAATAGTTACTGCAAAAGCAGTTTCACGATAAGACCATACATTAATCTACAAAGTTGATAATAAAACATATGTACTATTAAAATGCAGATATTTTTAAAATTATACAATTAAAAAATCAAAATAATATATTATAAATGGTAGGGGATACAGGGTAAACACCGAAATATACTTAATTTAGAATAGTTACTTATAATCTCCTCAGTTCTTTGGTCAGCCGTATCGACAATTTACCGGTGGGTCCTCTATTTTTGTGCATGTAAAAGGTTAGACTATGGCGCTAGCAAAAAAAAAACAAAATGCAACAAAGTAGAGTCACTTAATATTCTTGTTGAAATTACGGATAGAATATGGTAGAAAGTAACAATCAGATATTGTAGAAGCCATGTAATTGTTTAATTGTTGAGGAAAAAGTATTTTTCATACGCTGACCATGTTTATGTCCGCTTGGTACGCGACCAGATCTTTTCCAAACCTTTGCCCGTAGGGTTCATGAGCCTACAACCAAATGTGTCGTCGAAGGGGCATTTTTGGCCAAATTCGGTCGAAACCGATGCTGCGTTCGTACCCTAGAGCCTACGAACAGTGACTCAAACTTAATTTTAATTGATATGCAAAGATCTGGCTAGAATGCTTGAGCTAGTGATTATATGCAATTTATCGGTGACGAGCTTTCCTCTAGCATATCTTGATTTATTCAAGCGAATCAATGAGAAACTAGTGAATAAAATTACCTGACAGCCATAGTACAAGTTGGTATATCTACACCTTCTCTTACATTTGGCGCCACTAAAATGTTAATCTCGTTGTTTCTAAAACGATCAAGTA
>CAVLJG010000004.1:96751120-96929177 GCA_963669975.1 Acanthoscelides obtectus
ACCAGGTCCATTGCAAATGAATGGTTTGCAGAACACGGAAGACCTATTGGCATGCGAAGTGTTTACCGACGAATGAGAAGTTTTGGCTTGTTTTCATACCGGCCACACTGGGTCCTTCCTTTAACTCGAGAACACCGACGTAATCGCCTTGAGTGGTGCAGACAACGGTCACTCTGGGATCAGGAATGGAACAGTATTGTCTTCAGTGACGAGTCTCGATTTTGTTTAGGCATGCACGATGGAGTTATGGTTTGGGGTGCTATAGCTTATGGTTCCAGGTCACCTTTAATCTTCATCAGAGGTAACATGAACGTGCAGCGTTATATCCACGAAGTTCTAGAACCCCATCTTTTACCCTATCTTGACACCCTGGCAGATCCAACTTTCCAACAAGATAATGCCCGACCACATGTTGCAAGAGTCACAATAGACTTCTTGATGATGTCACATTGTTACCATGGCCACCAAGATCTCCCGACTTATCCCCAATTGAGCACGTGTGGGATGTGATGGGTAGGACGTCCTCCTCAGACTCTAGAAGCACTTCGAGATTAGTTGGTGGTTGCCTGGAATGAGATACCACAGGAGGACATTGACCACCTGATCAGAAGCATGCCTAGGCGCGTTGGAGAATGCGTAGCACATCAGGGTGCATCCACACATTATTAAAGGTCAAAGGGCTTTGAAGTAGTGCAATCATTTTGAAATTTTTATCATTTACTTATTATGCTTCATTGAGTGCTTATACAAAATTTTATTAAAATAAAACCATTTAAACTGGGTGTTCGGATTTATATGTCACCTGGTAAATTTGATATCCGTCCTATTTTGACATGGTTTGTCTCGCTTTTCGAGGCAAGGATTTCCATTTTTAAGATTTCCTAACCTGTATCGTTGCAGTGAATCAAGCTTTCGTTCTGAATGTAATGATTGATGATGGGATCGAATGCGTCATGTTATGTTCATTTGTGTCTATATTTTTGCAACTCCATACTGAGTTTAGAAAGTGATTGAAATGATGAGACTTTTTTCCAACTCCTCAAAAGTTTTCCAATTGTTGACCTCATCGCTTTAATTTTGATCACCAGCATCGCCCTCATATTAATCAAGAATACAGATAATGGCGTCAACATGATGCTTTAGCTTTAGTGCAATATTTACCACCCATATACTGGATGTTTCAGATTTGACTCTCATTAATGGGATGGGGTAGGAGTTACGTCGATTAAATGGGTGCAAAGTTGGGTATCGAGTAATAAAGAAAATAGAACTTACAAAGATTCACAATAAAGAGCGTTCCCGTTCATGATTGCATTTATTCTTTTCTGACCTTTGAGAATTCAAAATTAACATTGCCATTTTGTTGCTCTACAAGATGACATAATCAGAATTTCAATATGACGTTTCGTCCCTTATCCTCACAAACTTTATTTTGCCCTAAGGACGTCAAATTAAATTTTTGCGCAGTGAATAGAGGTTTTGATTCTGTTTACTAAGAATATATGTATATGACATTGCCAAACCTTTGTTACTTTAACCATAAAAGACCAATATTCCCATACGTGGTCTTGTAAATGACACTTTATTACACGTTTAGTCGATAACGTCACCAAATAAACATGCTTAGGTTTTAAAGAAGCTTGTTTAAGGAACACTAAGATAACTTATCTGTTTATTGATTATAACAAGCCATCAGTACAACGCTAAGTGGTCTAGAACACTGAAAAACCTGACAAAAAATTCAATTTCTATGACATTTATACAATTCTCAGCACAAGAGGGAATTTTGAACTGCTGATTTCAAATCTGAAGCTAGTTTGTCTCTATGAGGGCATTTGAAGGTTATATCAAGGAAGCTTTCAAAAAAATTAGATAAGTTGAGCCCAAGTCCGAATCAGAGATCAGTTACTCACTATGACGGTCAAGGTGACTTCAACAAATACACAATCAGTCCAGCTCTTGGGCCCAGACGCGTGTCATATAGGTCACCTAGTATAGCTCAGAGATCACTTTGACTTCAGGAAGGGCATTTTGAGTTCAAAAAGTTGAATAAACCGTTCCCGACCACATACCAGTGGATGGCAGTATATTAGGTTATATTTCTCAATAGTTGCAAAAGTTAGCAAAAACTGACACACTACGTATTTCAAGGTTCAAAACCATAATTATTTCAACTAGGACAAAGGCCGAAACTTTATTAAAAATCTATCTGAATAATACTAAAATAAAGAAGTGAAGCTAAGAATAGTAATCCGTTGAAAACATCAATAATCACAGATTTACTTTACATCAAATGAAAGCTCGTACTCTAATATTACTCATATTTAGATGTTCAACCCAACTAACAATTAGCCCTTATATTACAGTTGCAAGAATGATTATACAGTATTCCTTAAACAGCATTGTATACTGTAAGAACATTGGGAAAACCCTCTTAGAACAGCTATGCAAGCGGAATGGGCACACCTAATAGGACACTTCAGTCATTTAAGAGGTTGTATAAGGGCTGCAGGTAACAGTTATACAACAAAAGTGTAAGCCTCTTGCAGCCGCTATAGGACATTTGCGTCAGTGCCAGATTCAGTTTTTGTCAACTATACAACTATTCTGTTACGTGATTCTACTTTATTGCAACCAAACTATTTCTTATGTATTTTATAGACGAAGTAAAGAATATATAACTAACACATTACAGTCATCTTGTTTACTTACACATCGGTCATTGTGAGTTTCAAGAACATGTATATGATAAACTTCTACACTGCGATATAGGGCTATTGAATTACTTGCGCAACAAATTTTATTGTGATTATCGTGCAAATTAGTTACGCAATTTTGAGCTTCGTATTTGATTCATATTTTGATAATGATCAAAAGTATGTCTAGTTTTTTAAGATGGAAAACTGAACTTATCTGCGTTAAATCTTCCACAAATCCTATATTTAGACGCAATTACACTAATGTTTATCACTCTATATCTGTAATTTCGAAATGGAACATAATTATTTAATATTAAATAGAGGAATAAATGTATGCCCAATATGGCGGGTGGTTGTGTATAATCATGGCATCGTCCATGTTGTCTTTAGGTTATTAGAATATTTTGGTGTTGCCTGCAGGTGTTATACAACAATTGACAAAGGTCTGAAATGAAATACCGACAGAGTCGAATGATTTGAATCGAATGAGCTAAGAAGCTGAATCCACGCCTGCTTATAAGAAACGTTAATTTGGATGGTCTTGACAATCCTGATGATTTGATTTCGAACATAGCTTCTCTCAACAACATTGATGGTTCTCTACTTAAGTTTGTCAGTAAGCTCAAAACCTCCCGCGGAATCAACATCGTAATTGAAGTCACTCCTACTCTAAGATCGGAATTATTAAAGACAGGATTTTTATACATTGGTTGGAAAAAGTCACCTATCTCTGATCACTTTCGCATAGTAAAGTGTTTCAAGTGCTGTTCGTTTGGTCATTCTGAAGCATCTTGTAAAGCTGATCTGTCCTGCCCAAGGTGTACGCGAAATCATAAAATCAAGGAGTGTAACTCGAGCGCCCTACAATGCGTAAATTGCCTGAACCATAACAAGGCAGTGGCGGCTCGTGCCAATTCCGTGAGGTAGTGCCAGAATGGAAGCCATAATTTTGAATCGATTCAAAATTGTAAAGAATAACTTATAACTTACCCCTGATAGTTAGTGGTCAAAGTTCTTGAGGTTCAATAAATCTATATGTCCAAAAAAAAATCAAAATAAAACTATTTACACACGCGCACCAAATTATAAAACAAGTGTGGAGAAGTACCTATAACTATAGTTTTCTATATATGAGGTCCATTCTTCTTTCTTTTTTGGTAGCAAAGTTTTCGATTACCTTATTATTAAAATATTCAATGCCACTAACAAATGTTTTTCTGCAGACAGCATTCCTAAAGCACTAAGCCTTTCTTCCTTCATTGTGTTTCTGAGGAAAGTTTTAATCCGTTTCAGCATTGAAAAAGAGCGTTCTGCTTCAGATGTTGACATCGGTATAGTGATTAAAATACTTAAGAGCTTAAGAGTTTCTTGAAACGTACAATTTAATCCTTCCTCGTTCATAAAATGGATAGTGGAACAGCTCCAGAAGTAGTACTCAATTCTTCTCTCTGATATAATACTTGTAACTCAGTTTTAAGCCTGTTTTTGTCTAAAAATGAAAATTGTGTGCATGTGTCATTTAAATGTGCTTCAGGAAACTGATGTTTATAAACAGAAAACTTTTCAGACACAAATAAATTAGAAGCAACTAAATGTCCAGAAAAGTTAAATCTTGTTCTTATTTGCGATAATACTGCATCGCATATTTCTAACGCTTCCCGTTTTTTGCTGCCTTCTTCAACTTGCCTTTTTTTTCTTGCCGGTTCATCAGTTTCTCTCTGCACTCGTTCAATCTCGTCAATAATGCTATCCATTTGTTCTCGTATAGTTTGAATTGCTGCTTCAAAATTCTCTAAATCATTTTTGACCTTAACAGAATCGGTGCGTACTTTTTGTAATTGGTTAAAGACAATTTCAACATGTGGCATTATTTTATGGAAAATACTTAGCCAAAATACAAAATTTGTATCTTGCAGCTTTAATTTGTACCCACTGGCTTGATTAATCGACGAAGAATCGCGTGAAGTACTTTCTATATTGTCCATAACTTTAATCAGGTCTTTCCTATTTTCATAAACTGTATGAACACCTCGTGACTGAAAATTCCAACGTGTTTGGGAAGATCTTGGCAATCTGCGATTAACTATTTCATCCAAAATTTTTGTTCTTTGAGGAGACGTCGAAAAAAAAGAGCACAATCCAGATAAATTATGGAAAAATATTCTAGCCTGCTTATTGACAGAGCATGCGCTTGTCATAATTAGATTTAACTGGTGTGCATAGCAATGAACATAATTTGCAAGTGGATAAGTTTCCTTAATAATTTTTTGAACGCCATTCAATTCACCACTCATAACAGACGCACCATCATGGCTTTGAGCTATTAATTTGTTTGGATTTTGATCTAGTAATGGATTTGCAACATTTAAAACGCATGCAGCGATAGATTTGGCATCGTGTCCGTCGGGGACGTAAAATCTCCAAAATCTCTCAACTGGTTGTCCATTACACAAATATCTGAAAATAATAACTAACTGAAATTCACAGGCTACGTCCGTCGTTTCATCGGCAATTACTGCAACAAAAGGAGAATTTGCAATCTCCTTCTTAACTTCTTCATGATAAACATCTAGCATGCACTCAAGAAGCTCGTTTTGAGTTGTTTTTGAGGTACCCTCAAAAAGTTTGGCACTTTGAATATGGACTTTCAATTCGTTGTCTAATTCGGCGCTAAAATTCACCAGCTCCTTAAATATGCCTCTGTTTTCCGAATTTTCCTTTTCATCATGACCCCTTAAGGCTAACTCAAATGCTCCACAAAACCTTATACAATTAATAATTTTATTCAATACATATCGATTCTTATCCACTTGATTATTATATTTAATTAGATCATTGCGATAAGCCGAATTGAGTTGAGTCCTTATATTTAATTTACCAAGAATAGAAAAGCTAAAAACATTATTCATATGGACTTTAGATTTTCGTGGGTCTTCATTTTATCCCATATATGTATAAGATCGTCTGTACCTTTTTTTGACCAAGTCTCGTCACCTCCAAATAGAACACATACAAAACAAAATAGTTTATTCGTTTCTTCACAACCACATATACAGCTGTTTTTATCATACACATTTTTATTAAATTTGCGACAGCGCGATTTTTGTCCGCTACCACTTTGTTTCTCAATTTTTAAATCGGGTATTGGCCGTCCTAATTCTTTAATTTGCAGTTTTTGATCCAGCGAAAAACCACTAAGTGAGTTTTTTAATATCCCGATTTTATTCATTTTCACTAGTTTTAATAAAACAGTAAAAAATATGATCACAAAACAGAGCAGTTCATTAACACTAGACGTACAAAAACAAAAACGTTATTTCTCACTTTTCAGGTAAAAAAAGACCGAAATCAGCACTAGACGTAATCATAACCAAACGACCGACCGAACAAAAACACCGCCGATATCATTTGATAACGAATTACGACTGATGATGTGCCTGGCACAAATTATACTTGTCTTTCGCTATTCACCTCATATAAACATGTCATGCGTAGCGTTATCTCTGTCGCTCGTATGCGATGCTGGTAAAATTTCTCTCTTTTTATTTGGACCGGCCCTAAATTGGCACAAGTTGATGACGTCAAGGTCAAGGCATGCTCGTCTCGTCGCGTCGGTCGGGTGCTTGCGGTGTTGTCACGTTGTCAGTGTTGTCACTTCATATAATTTATACCAAAAAAAATGAAAAAGCAGAAAATAAAGTAAAACATTGAAGATTGAAAAAATATTCTTTTTGAAGAAGACAAGGTAGTGCCATGGCACCGTGGCACTACCTCACGAGCCGCCACTGTAACAAGGTATAAAAGAAGATTCTACCAGTTGATCATTCGGCTAATTTTCCAAACTGTCCTGTGTTTCTCAATTATGTTCAAACTCTAAAAGAAAGGGTGGATTATGGCTAACACGATAAAAAGTGTCTTGAAACTATGTCACTTAAATGTGCGTTCTCTAACAGCTCACTTTAATGATTTTGCCTCTCTTGTTCAATATAAGTTTGATGTTGTAGCAGTCACTGAAACATGGCTGCATTCCTGTATTGACAGCACTGTAGTCAATATACCTGGGTATAATTTCTTCCGTAAGGACCGTGGGAGCAGAGTGGGTGGCATCGGTTTCTATGTTAAATTAGATATTAGCACTAATCTTATCCCAGTTGAGCTCGATGACTTTATAAATCCTCTTGAAATGTTATGCTATAAATTTAAACTGCACGGGTCCAGTATATTAATTGTTGTTATATATAGGCCACCACATTGCTCTATACATCAAGCCATCGAGTGTTTAGAAAATCTTATCTCATTTTTCACTCCCCAATATGACAACATTATATTCTTGGACGATATGAATGTCGACTTGCTTGCTCATAACAACATCCTCAGCAGCTGCTTTGATTCATTCAATTTCATCCAAGTCATTGATGAGCCTACACGTGTTACAGCCTTCAGTTCCACATTACTTGATCCAATATTTGTTAGTGACAATACTATCGTCAAAAGGTCAGGGACACTCAATGCAGACTCAATTAGTGATCATCGGCTCACATACTGTGATATTTCCGTTTGTTATAAAAAAATGGAGCCTAAATTTGTAACATATAGAAATCTTAATAGCATTGATATTCAAAGTTTTAAGACGCAGATTGCATCAATGCAGCTTAATGACATTTATTTCGTGAATGATGTGGATATTAAAGTCTCTATTTTTACTGGCCGTCTTCTTTATCTATTCGATCTATACGCTCCGCTACGTACAGTACGTGTCACAAAACCTGCTGCGCCCTGGCTCACTCCTAACTTGAAAATGATTTTTCAACTCAGAGATGAGGCATTCGCTGTCTATCAGCATAACAGATCTGATCAGAATTGGGCCAGCTACAAAGATTTGATAAATTATGCCCTTGCATCGCTTAGAAGAGAGAAAAAAGCATATATGTCACGTTTCCGGAATCTTAACTCTAGTCAAGCTTGGAAACACCTGAGGAGGATGAATGTGGTAGCCCAGAAACATGTTGCGATACCTCCCAGTCTCCTTGAGCCTAACATTTTAAATAATTATTTTCTCTCAATTTTCCAGACAGCTGCAGCTGATCCAAGTTTGATTGATAGTGTCTCTAACTCTTATAGCGATAGACGCCATACACCGGATGCACCTCTGTTTGCTTTTAAACTCCTTACTCAGCAAGACATCGTCAATATAATCTCTCACATTAAGTCTACGGCATGTGGCTCTGATGGTCTAACTTTAAATATGGTTTGCTTATGTTTGCCTGATACCATAGACCATATAACTCACATTATTAATGTCTGTCTCGAAACAGGTTACTTTCCTGCCAGTTGGAAAAATGGTATTATTATTCCAATAGCTAAAACTAATCATCCAGAACAATATTCGGATCTCAGGCCAATTACCTTATTATGCTTTCTATCAAAAATACTCGAAAGAGCTGTCTACTCACAACTAGTGGAGTTTTTCGAACAAAACCACTTATTTCCTCTACATCAGTCAGGTTTCAGAGCTGGTTACAGCACTACTTCGTCTTTATTACATCTTACTGATTCCATCATTCACAATTTAGATTATCACATCAACACAGCTTGCTGAAAGTCTTGTGTTGTCTGTCATTTCTTACTCTCTTGTTCTGTATTACCCATGTTTAGACTACGTCCACAAAAGAAAACTCCAGAAAATTCAGAACAGCTGTTGTAGGTTTATTTTTGGATTGCGCAAGTTTAGTCGCATCTCAGATAAATTCAAAGAACTCAACTGGTTGCGAATTGATAAGTTATTTTTATATCTTTTGACCGTCTTCACGCATAAAGTTCTATTATCTAACAGACCAGCTTACCTCGCTAGCAAATTAGTTCACCGAGGTAGTTTTGTTACCAGAGCTCTTAGATTTAATGCTAATTTTAATATGCCTCCTCACAATACCTCGGTCTTTGAAAGAAGTTACACCTATAATGCTGTCAAGCATTACAATGCAGTCAACAGTGGCTATCGATCCAAACAGGTTGTTTCTTTCAAGAAATTAATAAAAAGTCAGCTGCTGGAGTCCATTTAGTTCAGTTTTTCGTGTGCTCATGTGATTTTTTTTTGTTTTTTTTTGTTTGACTAGTATTTTTGTTTCAAATTTAAAACTCTCGCAATGCTATCTGCATTTATCTCGTGCAATCATTGTTGTCATTCTTATGAATTGTATTTTTTTTTTGTATGTTATTATTTTGTTTATGTGTGTAAGTATTCTTTTTTTCTGTTGTGGGGTTGAGTGTAAGAGTACTTGTCTGGCTAAACTTCGCCTCACTGCAGTTAATAAAGGCATTATTATTATTATTATTATTATTATTTACCCAGAATTTGTACCAGATCTATATCTTCTGTTTGAACAGTTGATAAAACCTTTTGACCCAATATGCATGCGTTGTTTGTCTTAAAACATTGGTTATGGCATTTTAACAAAAATATGACAGCAGAAAGTTAGGTTATGGTGAAGTTGTATACCAACATATTTAGCATATGTACAGCCTTTAACAGTTACTAAACAACAGTTGTATAAGTGCTTCCGTTGGGAGCAATTTGTTGGATAAAGTAGTAAATTGCACAGCAAAACAACAAGGCTCGGGTTTGTTTTATAAACGTTACCATGGATGCCACAAGACAACCATTTTGACTAACGTGCAAATATGCCGTATAAAATTGTTTTATAAACGTTTTTGAAACAGTTATAAATTTGCCCTATAAGGTGTTGTATAACTATGCTATAAGAATATTTTAAACACCTCATTTTAGAGCAAATATGTTGCAGAAAGCATATTTGCATTCCACACAACATTAAGCCAGCATTTTGGTGTTCAGGCAATAACAATAGAGAGATTTTATGGCTGAACGGTTCTTTTACCAAAAGCTTATACCACTACTTTGCTAGTTGGGAAATATTTTCAACACACAAAACAACGGATGAAGCACGAACTCTCCAATTTTGTCATGAAAAAGTAGTGTCTAATGATTCACCACAAACTTCAAGTTTGGTAGTGTGCCATGGTAAAGGTAGTATAAGCACAGTGTTGATTCTGTGGCCAATTTATTATTCAAGGTATTAACATTTACACTTCGTTTTCTCAATTTTTGACAGGTATTCGCATAGATAGAGCATTGCGCCACGGAATGCTACTTGACACATCAGCCGTGTCATTTAAATGCGAGATGTGTGCATTATATTAGATATGACCGACATGGAATGCGTTCAACTAGCTGAAACATCAAAAAATCTTTTATTTAATATAAATGAATGTTTCTATGGGTTTCCCATTTTATTTGAATTATTGTAATTGCGTGCTGGCTCTCGGACTGCTACCAGCTGTCGCGCGCTCATGATGTTCTCTTGCTTTATTACAACAAGTAAAAATGGCTTGTACTGCTGCCTGAAAGTAATTAGTTAAGTGTACTCCGCAAAAAACTGGCTAATTGCTCGTTTTTACGAATGTTTCGCTTCCAGGAAGGTTCCGGTTTTTTTAATTCTCGCGAGGATAAAGGACTGATGGATGATAGGAGATTACTGATGAATGTGACAGATGCGAATATTGGATTAACAAGTAATTTCGCCTTAGTAAAAACAAAATGAGTAATGGAGTTGTCAGGGAGGCTTGGTTGCAATTAGGTATTTTGATGAGTTCTGAGGGGAGCATTTTAAAGCTGTGGTTTCAAAGCCCGATAGTGACAGTGTGTAATTTGTTTAAGGAGCACAGAGTGATAAGGAAAAACAGTGACAATCTTTCCAGGACAGAAAGTAACTCAACATTACATGAATTCAGAATATCTGATATTTGTCCAGTACTCAGGAGTTTCGAAGTTAGAATTACAAACTGAAATGTCGCATGGCAATAATGAACAGGACTATGGGAAAAAGTTAGTCCTCACTCCATTTGACACAATTGATATTCTAAGGGCCAATTTTACCAACATTAATATTTCAGTTGGACCAATTGTTTCAGCTCTTTTTCGGTAGGTATAGAACTATTTAAATTACTTTCAAAAATCACGGAGAATGATGTTATCGGTATATATTCTCTTTTCGGTAAAAATACCGAAAAATCCGGTTCATATTCGTCACTATTTCATTTGAAGCTTTTATTTGTCATAAGATTTTAGCAAAATATAAGATAGTAAAGGCAACACCGCACCCTACAGCCGAGATGACAAGATTGACAAGCTGTCAAGATTGGGGATGTTTAGATCGACGAAAAGTATCGATATGTATCTCTACTCTAAAATATTGGAATAAAATTATCGATATCCAGCGGAAGGAAACAGAGAAAAAAAGTAATCTGAAGTTAGTCAGTCTTTCTGAGACAGTCGGGATCGAAAGATGATGATACTCGTGGAATGTATCGATACACCCAAGTGTCGTGTATAAAAATATCGATCCAAAATATCGGGTATGGGAAGTGGAGCGTCATGGAAATACTCAACAGTAGCGGAGTTTACTTACTCCACTGGGACCAAGGGTTGACGGATCCCACACATGTGTCACTCGTTGGGGAGTTTTGAAATGTAATAATCCGCTATTATTCAAATAATGTCTAATATAAATATAACCTAGAATGTGTACTCAGTGAAACAATAAAGTTATTGCAAATTCTATTTTGTTTGCAGGTTTTAAGTTTGCCGGTAGTTTTACGACATATATTTGAGTATTTCTTAATCGCTGTAAATATAGTGTGGATGTTTGTTCAGTACCTGAACAACCAAACAATATTAGACTTTATGGATCTATGGATATCAAAAATCCTGAATGGTTTTGTGGGATTATCAATCGACGGTGCTATAATGGTACTGATGAACGGTAAGTAAATGAATAAATGTTTGGAAACGAGCAATATGTATGAAATTTTTGGTAGAGCCTGTCATCAAGTAGGTGCTTAATGGCTATCTGCAAGAGGTTTATAGGAAAAACATACGGTAGGTGATATTGAATCAGTAAAATCGCATATCAATTGAAGAAAATAATATCTATAAACATTAATAAACAATCGGCAATATTAAATAAAAACATGAATTTTATTCAAATATCGAACACTTTTTTAAATTTTGACTAAATTATATGTAATTTCTTAATATTCAATAACTGACTCTTGATTTGACAATCCTGGTGAAATCCACCCTTAAAATATTATTATATGAATATAAGCATGTTTTTCTTCTATTCGTCGAAAATTTTTGAATTCCGTTTCACTGAGGAAAGGATTATGGTCGACATAGATACTTCTGGTAGACATCGGAAGAATAACTACAAAATTTTTAACCCAATGTTTGATAAAAAAAAGGTTCCCATGGCGCTAAAGCCATACTTGAAGGTGCGAGGCGAAATCCGGAAACACCGTTGCACGCAGCAGCAGCCGGCCGATATGGAGGTTTCCATTTTTGACTCTGCCAAGTGTGAGATTCCTTCCATAACTCGCCTTTTGTAGGCTAAAGAGATTCAATCCGTTTGGTCTTGCACGTTCCAGTGTGGTTTGAGGTCTTTGGGAACAATATTTCTGGATCGAGTCTCGTAAATTGGGTCAAAAACCGTCTGTATATCGACCTTCATCCTTCACTGTCTTTTACAATGATTCTTTCAGTATTTTAGATTATCGCGAGCGCACTGTAAAATAACATGTTTGAGTATAGTTTGTTGGTCTTGTTGTGGTCATATACCTATGGGAAATTACTTAGAGATATCTGAGAGATGCACATCCATCAAAAATACCACGATCTGTAATATTGGTATCTAAATTACTGTCTTATTTGCCCATGCAAAAATACAGCGGCACCCCTAGCATATACCATTTTTATTGGTTTACTTTAGATGCTAATTTGTTGTCCGATCATAAAATTGTTTGCTGTATCTTAAACATATCCCGTGTGAAACATGAACAAAAAATGATCACCTTCAGAGATTTCTCACACTTTGATGAGCAATCTTTCATTGATGACCTGGCTAGAGTAAATTTTATTGAAATTTGTTATATGAGGAATATTGATGATAAAGTTCAATTTTTCAGTAGCAAGTTAATTGACACCTTCAATCGTCACTCTCCTATAAGGATGGTACGCGTGAGTAAGCCGAAAGCGCCGTGGTTGTCATATCCGTTGAGACAGCTTCTGAAGCAAAAAACGAGAGCATATTATTTATACAAGATAGACAGAAGTCCAGCAAGATTGCAGGTTTTTAGGGAACTTAGAAACCTTGCACTATCGTGCATTAGACATGAAAAAATGGCGTAACTTGCTCACTTGGAAAAAGGGCGTGATCAGAAAAAATTGTGGTATGAATTGAAAAATATGAAAGCACAAACATCTGATAAGCCACGTATTCCAAACCATCTTGCAGACTCGTTCCTTGCAAATAATTATTTCATATCAGTTTTTGATTCCACAAATGCTCCTGATCCCGTTTTAAGGTATTATAACGAATATGTTCCGCATATATTAATAAATTTTCTTTCAGGCTTCTAGAGCCTCATGAAGTAGCTGAAATAATTTCTAGTTTTAAGTCCGATGCAAAAGGTACTGATGGGTTGAGATTGTCTATGATTAAGCTCAGTCTGCCTGTTACTCTCATCTACATCACCCACCTTGTTAATAGTTGCCTTGAAAGAGGTTATTTCCCTGAAGGGTGGAAGCGAGCAATTGTGGTACCAGTTCCAAAAAAATCAAATCCAGATGAGTTTGCTGATCTAAGGCCTATAAGCCTTGTTTATCGAAGGTAGTTGAAAAGGCAGCCCACATACAACTAATGCATTATGCAGAGGAACATATCATCCCATCTGATCAGTCTGCTTTTAGGAAATCTTTCAGTACTACTACTTCCCTCTTAAACTTAGTGGATAATATTATTAGAGCACTTGATAAAAAAATGGGCGTAGCAGTGATGTCAATCGATTATTCCAAGGCATTTGACAAAATAAATCATGAGTTGTTAATAGCAAAGTTGAAGTATTATGGCATAGATCCAATTGCATTGATTTTTTTTCGAAATTATATATCAAATCGATCGCAGTGCGTATCAATTGAAAACAATAAATCTAGTTTTCTAGAAATCTCGTCTGGAGTACCCCAGGGGTCTGTTTTGGGTCTCTTGTTGTTTTTGATATATATTGCTGATCTGCCTAAGGCTGTGAGTTTTTGTGAACTCCAGTCTTTTGCGGATGATACTCAACTGGTCCATTATTTTGATACTGATGATATGGAAATGGCACAGACATCAATAAACCATGATATTCAAAAAGTGTATGACTTCTCGAATAACCACAACCTGTCAATAAATCCTGGTAAAACCAGCCTGTTATTTTTTTATTCGGATCGTAGGAGAGAAGAAATTAAAAGTCGATTAACTATTAAAATTGGATCTCAAAGACTGTACCCGGTTGACGAGGATAAAATTCTTGGCGTGGTAATCGATTTCAAACTTAGATTCACCAGTCATGTTAAAAATCTTTTGAAGAAAACCTACTTGAGACTGAGATCATTATATGCCAATAAAGCAATTTTCAATTATAAGCTAAGGAAAAAACTGTGTTCATCTTTGGTTATGCCGATTTTCAACTACTGTGATATTTTATATTATCCGTGTCTCAATGTTGTTACTAGAAATCGGATTCAAATTGTGCAAAACAATTGTGCTAGGTTCATCTGCGGTTTAAGGCGCTTTGACCATGTTTCTGGTTGTCTTATTGAATTAAACTGGATGATAACAAAAAATATTGTCAAATATCATTACCTTGTTTTTATTCATAAACTAATACTTATGTCAAAACCTATATACTTAAGAGAAAAACTGATCTTTAGGCGAAATATTCATCATAGACATATTAGATTTCCAGATTTGATAACTACACCTATTCACTCCACAACTTTATTCCAGCGTTCTTTCACGTACAGGGCTTCAGTGTTATACAATGCCTTGAGTCCTGAATTCAAAACCATGTCCTTAAATTGCTTCAAGAAAGCTGTCAAATCTCATATTTACTTGGATCCATAGTCTTAATTGTGTACATGTAGCAAACCTTGGTGCAACATGTACCTATGTAATGTGTGTATATGTATGTATGTACATGTGTATGTATATATGTATATTTTGTTTGATATCTGCTACTTAACAACTTGTTTTTTTTGCATGGGTGGTTAAGTGTAAGAGTAGCATGTTGCTAAACTTCGCCACCAAATGCAACTCTTGTTTCTGTATGAAGTACAGTTTAAATAAAGACGATTATTATTATTATTATTATTATTATATTTTGTGGGCCTGTATTATTGTATCGAGTTTGAAAAACAAGCAAGTTATTATAAAAAGAGTTTATTTTCAGCATACTAAGGTAGCATAATGTCCCTTCTTTTTCAAATGCCGGTTTGAGATGACTAAAACACAATGTTATCAGTTTTTTTTAAATGCATTTTCTTCCATTTGTTTTGCATAGTTTCTTCAGTCGTAACTTGTTAACAAATATCAGTACAGCTTTGAAGTTGTATGTCCAGATTCTACTTTTACAGTAGTGGGTGGTAACTTTTATTCTTATCTCTCTTTCTCTTCGAAAAATCTCCCATAAATCGGAATATTCAGTTACAATTTTAGAGCTGTAGTATAGTTAGATAACAGGTTACAATTGAAGAAAAAATGTATATAAAATGCACACAAAATTATTTTTTTTGACAAAGAAGAAGCTCTTCAAACACCATGAAACAATCACACAAAAATTATTAAGAATACTCCTCCAGACAGGCTATTGAAAAAAGGGCCATGCGATATTAAGAACATTTTTCTTGTATCACTGCAATTTATTCCCTGAAATCTGTTTTCCTAATTGCTAGCAATGCTAGTCTACCGCAACATTTTTCGAGATGATATAGAAATTTCCAACTCGGAACAGTCTCGACAACGCGTCCACGTTGGCCAAGCGTATAACGCTTTGTAAAGGCCTGCATTCACTGTCAGTCCAAATGGCTTTATGTAATTTCACTCCATTTTTCGTGGTATTCTTTTTTATGGACCTATTCACGCCAGCAGCAATGCGCACCATTTTTGAGAGGGTCTGTATATTCGTGAACAGTTTCTGGTTATGATTACGTGAAAGACATGATGAAACTACTGTGAGCACGGAGCTCGACGCGGCGATTATGAGCGTCATTGTATTCGTTATCCAAGCGTTGTACTCATAGAATCGTTCAATGTCAAGCATTCCACGTATCTATAACATAAAAACACCTTCTTCCTTGAGAAAGGCGTGAGAACTCTCCTGTCATTTGAAAACATGAAGACTAGCAATGCAAGGTGACTGCAGAATAAGGACGTCTCATTTGTGTAATCGAACATACATACAACATATTGCTGTAAGGAGTCTTTCCAATTCCAAACTCCTTTGTATAAAATCTAATAATAATAATAATAATATTAATGCCTTTATTAACTGCAGTGAGGCGAAGTTTAGCCAGACGGCTACTCTTACACTCAACCCCACAACAGGAAAAAATAATACTTAAACACATAAGCAAAATAATAACATACCAAAAAAAAAAAATACAATTCATAAGAATGACAACATTGATTGCACGAGACAAATGCAGATAGTATTGCGAGAGTTTTAAATTTGAAACAAAAATAGTAGAAAATAGTCAAACAAAAAAAATAAAAAAAAAATCACATGAGCACAAGAAAAACTGAACTAAATGGACTCCAGCAGCTGACTTTTCATTAATTTCTTAAAAGAAACAACCTGTTTGGATCGATAGCCACTGTTGACTGCATTGTAATGCTTGACAGCATTATAGGTGTAACTTCTTTCAAAGACCGAGGTATTGTGAGGAGGCATGTTAAAATTAGCATTAAATCTAAGATCTCTGGTAACAAAACTACCTCGGTGAACTAATTTGCTAGCGAGGTAAGCTGGTCTGTTAGATAGTAGAGCTTTATGTGTGAAGACGGTCAAAAGATATAAAAATAACTTATCAATTCGCAACCAGTTGAGTTCTTTGATTTTATCTGAGACGCGACTAAACTTGCGCAATCCAAAAATAAACCTACAACAGCTGTTCTGAATTTTCTGGAGTTTCCTTTTGTGGACGTAGTCTAAACATGGGTAATACAGAGCAAGAGAGTAAGAAATGACAGACAACACAAGACTTTCAGCGAGCTTTTTTCGGGTTTTAAAATTCAACATGTATCGATTAGAATAGAGGAGTTTCAAACGCAAATACGTTACTCTAGATAAGAAAGAGACATGCCGATCGAATCTCATATTTAAATCAAGGGTAACACCGAGATTCTTGGCGTAATCCACAAAAGGGATGAGTGTCTCATCCAAAAAAACCCAAATCCTCTGCTTCATTTCACGGTAGGAGTTCTTCGAACAGTACAACATTGCAGTAGTTTTATTGGGATTTATCTTCAAGCAGTGTTTGTTACAGTAATCACCGATGTTAGCCAAATCTAAATTAACTTTAAAAGAAACTTCATCAACCTTTGATGGATCGAAACCAAACACTAACTGAGTATCATCTGCATAAGTTTGCATACTACAGTGGACTAAACAGTCTTGCAGATCGATCGTATAAATCAGATATAGTAAGGGACCTAATACTGAGCCCTGAGGAACTCCTGAAGGAACTGGCTCAGAGGAGGCAATTCCCTGATCAGTTTTCACTGTTTGTTGGCGATTTAGAAAGTATGACTCAAAGAACCTTAGAACTATATCTGACATTCCATAATGAGATAACTTACTCAGTAGTATCTGGTGATTGACCATATCAAAGGCTTTCGAGAAATCTAACAGTACCAAGACGGTGTTGATGTGATTGTCCAAATTGTGAATGATGGAATCAGTAAGATGTAATAAAGACGAAGTAGTGCTGTAACCAGCTGTGAATCCTGACTGATGTAGAGGAAAACTCCACTGGTTGTGAGTAGACATCTCTTTCGAGTATTTTTGATAGAAAGCATAATAAGGTAATTGGCCTGAGATCCGAATATTGTTCTGGATGATTAGTTTTAGCTATTGGAATAATAATACCATTTTTCCAACTGGCAGGAAAGTAACCTGTTTCGAGACAGACATTAATAATGTGAGTTATATGGTTTATGGTATCAGGCAAACATAAGCAAACCATATTTAAAGTTAGACCATCAGAGCCACATGCCGTAGACTTAATGTGAGAGATTATATTGACGATGTCTTGCTCAGTAAGGAGTTTAAAAGCAAACAGAGGTGCATCCGGTGTATGGCGTCTATCGCTATAACAGTTAGAGACACTATCAATCAAATTTGGATCAGCTGCAGCTGTCTGGAAAATTGAAAGAAAATAATTATTTAAAATGTTAGGCTCAAGGATACTGGGAGGTATCGCAATATGTTTCTGGGCTACCACATTCATCCTCCTCAGGTGTTTCCAAGCTTGACTAGAGTTAAGATTCCGGAAACGTGACATATATGCTTTTTTCTCTCTTCTAAGCGATGCAAGGGCATAATTTCTCAAATCTTTGTAGCTGGCCCAATTCTGTTCAGATCTGTTATGCTCCTAGACAGCGAATGCCTCATCTCTGAGTTGAAAAATCATTTTCAAGTTAGGAGTGAGTCAGGGCGCAGCAAGTTTTGTGACACGTACTGTACGTAGCGGAGCGTAGAGATCGAATAGATAAAGAAGACGGCCAGTAAAAATAGAGACTTTAACATCCACATCATTCACGAAATAAATGTCATTAAGCTGCATTGATGCAATCTGCGTCTTAAAACTTTGAATATCAATGCTATTAAGATTTCTATATGTTACAAATTTAGGCTCTATTTTTTTATAACAAACGGAAATATCACAGTATGTGAGCCGATGATCACTAATTGAGTCTGCATTGAGTGTCCCTGACCTTTTGACGATAGTATTGTCACTAACAAAGATTGGATCAAGTAATGTGGAACTGAAGGCTGTAACACGTGTAGGCTCATCAATGACTTGAATGAAATTGAATGAATCAAAGCAGCTGCTGAGGATGTTGTTATGAGCAAGCAAGTCGACATTCATATCGCCCAAGAATATAATGTTGTCATATTGGGGAGTGAAAAATGAGATAAGATTTTCTAAACACTCGATGGCTTGATGTATAGAGCAATGTGGTGGCCTATATATAACAACAATTAACATACTGGACCCGTGCAGTTTAAATTTATAGCATAACATTTCAAGAGGATTTATAAAGTCATCGAGCTCAACTGGGATAAGATTAGTGCTAATATCTAATTTGACTTGTTTATACTACCGAATGTCCAAATCTCTTTTATTTACCTTCAAAACAAATACCAGCGCGTGACGTTCAAATTGGCGGGTTTCTATTGGCCAGTGGACCATAAATGGGTAGGTAACGACAAACGTTTAACTTATAAGCTATAAGTTAGTTTATTTATATAATTATTTTTGCTAAATTCACTGGATTATGAAAACTCCGAGAAAAGGTGGTAAACAGCAAACGCTTTTGCAGACTCTAAATGTAATTTATTTTAGGCATCGACAATAACTATGATCCGCAATCATATTTGAATTACTCTGTATAAAGTCATGTATATTCATTGAATTTTGTTATGTCGTAATAATACTATTGATTTAGTCCGAAAAAATCCAGAATTTTGAACTAAATTTTGTCATACTTTATTTTTTACACATTTATACGGCATTTACCCTTTGTACGGCAGTACAGTCTTAGTAGTTACTCTGGTATTTTTGTTCTTTCTTGGCAATAGAATACAAGATATTCCGACTGTGAGTCGAAATTTTTATATATTCAATAAATATGCATTCAGATATGACAGCTATTACAAAGATTCATCGAATTACAGTAAATGGTGAATACCCATCTCTAGTCCAATTAGCATCGATTCACTTATCGAAATTCCCCGCGCGTTTTTCAACGTGTTACGGGTACTCTGCTCTTACGGACGGCTTAATTATTCCATCGACGGCCACTAAAATAAATTTGAATGCATTAAAGTTTATACGCGGATTTCAAAAATGGCCTTGTTTATTCCGCATGCATCGATTTTTTGCTTCGAAAATCGTGGCTTTGTCGCGAAAATGACCAAATTCTACCAACCCGGAATTTGAGAGCAACGCATTTTTATGAACATTCACGCATTAAATACTATATTTTAGTGTAAATGTGACTGGTCAAAACATCAAGACAGGCTAGACCCCATCTTGAAAAAAAATAAATTATGTAGACTGGGGAGGGTTAGATGATACATAGAACTGTCAAAACCTAAATTACGCCAAAAACTACAAAAACCCGGGACAATTGGGTAAAATTAATATTTTTCCCGGACATCTCATTTTCTTTTAATTATATAAGAACATCGTTGTCCTTTTCAATTTTTTTATCAATTTAAACGGATTGTTAGCGATTCATTTAAACAAAACTGACAAAATCGACTTAAACTTGCATCATAACAAATGAAATACTTAAGTCATTACTGATAAAATTATCCTCTTCTGTTTCTTAGGTAGAAATAATAGATTCCCAAAAATCATCTTAAAAGTAGAATCACTACTACTTTACTCGTCAATGTCATTAGTCCTCCAATGTTCAAAAGTATCTGCCAACGATTTGTGGCAGACAGAAGTGAAGGATGGGCTCGTTTGTATGATTAATCATGTTATGTGTTGTTCGTCTTCTTACAACGATATAGTGTAACGCCCTCGTTTAGCTGGGCGACGTGGAGCACGATGTCGGCGTTAGGCAACCAGAGTTACGCTACCGGGCGTCAACGCTTGCAGGCTTGTCCCGTCTGGAGGCACCTGCTGCCATATTCCGTGGAAGTTCACGACTCTGTCTGGAAAACGCTGGAATATTTCTCAGCTCGTAGCTAGCGAACTAAATATCCGACCCGATGGCAGACGAGACACTCACAGTCTAGACTACAGGCATTCGAGCCAGTGCACGTCGAACGCGGAATTAAGACGGAATAATTGTCCAGTCGACATAGTTATACTTTTGTTATAAATTAGTTGCAAGTGTTATAAATTAGACTTTGAACAGTAAAACGGTGTTTTCGTTACAGTACGAAATATTTATTAATTAATGATGTAATACTGGCGGAATACTCAAATGCTACACTTTACAACTCTAGATTACAAAGTCAGTATTCTTAGCAATCAAATGATTAATTTGATAGCATAAAATGTTTTGTCGAAATAAGACAGCACAAAGCGTATGCTGTTACCAAAATCGACCACTGCGAGAGTATGCAGCGTTTGATAGCCGGGTCACCACTGGCAATTTGTGAAAAGTACGAAGCACGATGAGCTAATAAGGCTAATAGTACGTGGATGGACCATTGAATCTAGAATCCCATCCCTAATCTCACCTTACTAAATTGGCTCAGACAAAAAATGAATTTAGTACGAGATCTGGATGCTTGAATTTGCAAGTATCTGTTTTTTTGGTGAAATTTAATCTTTATCAGTAGTAATAGTAGAATAGATAACAGTAGGGTTTCCTGGCAAAATTTAGATGGAATTACCTGTAATTAAATACAGGGTGAGTCTTCAGTGTAGGCTTGGTCTATAGCTCTGCTATTGCGCATAGTATCTGAAAAGATTGATTACAAAAAGTGTAGCCAACACTATGCTACTTACTTAAAAATGCTTTTATCTCTACAGGGTGATTCAATCATGCCTTTTTAAATGGAAGCTCTACTTTTTATTGCCTAGTTCGATACGCCCTTTCAAACAAAGCGATTTGAAATGACATACTATAGGGTCATACTTCCAAAATTTTGAGATATTTGACCATCTACCGAATAAAACACTGAACTTTAGCAATTCGCACCTCCGTATTGTAGCTGGAGTACAGAATTTTCCCTTAAAAAATATTGATCCCATATTTTTTCCCCATCTACCTACTTTTTCAGTTTGTTGGAAAGTTCGTACAGGGTAGTCCAGAGGCCAAAATAAACGATTTTTCCAAACTTTCTGATATAAGGATTATGTGGGTTTTTGTGACTGGTTTTTGAGTTGCAAAAATATAGGGGTACATTTGTTTTAAGTTCGACCTTTCGACTTCATTATATAAGGCTAGGTAGGTTGAATTTATGATGAAAACACGGCAATTATAACGATCTGCAGTTACCAACTAAATTTTATTTTTGTATATTGAAAGGTCTTGTATTGTTCATTCATAAAAAGGCTTGTGGAAAGGAGAAATCAAGGAATGTGAAAGTGCACAGTGTTCCATTTAAAATATTCGTTCTACTTTTGACCACCCTGCATAAACTGTTCAAAAAACTGAAAAACGATGTGGATATGTACAAAGTATGGCATCATAAAAACTGTCTTGCGAAAAATTCAGTACTCTAGGTATAATAGTTGAGGGGGTGCGAGTTGTCAAAGATCAGTATTTTATTCTAAAGATTGTCAAGTATCTAAAAAATTTGGAAATATAAATCTATGTTTGTTTAAATTGCTTCGTAAATGTTATGATTTCCATTGAAAAAATGCGTCTTAGGGACACACAGTCATGAATTACCCTGTAGAGATTTCAGGTAAGGAGAATAATGTTGGTTACAATCTTTTTAATTACCTTTTTTAGATACGCGTACTATACGCAACACTTATCAAGCGCTCCCACACCAAAAACTCACCCAGTATTTAATTATTGGTCATCGTGTCTAAGTTTTGCTAGCCAAGTTTTATAAACCAAAAATAATGTGTCCAGAAATATATTTGCCTTTTTAAACTTGAATAACTTGGCAACAGTGTAACTTCGTCCTTCAATAGTGGATCGATGCGCATTATTTAGTAAAATGGAGCGTTGGTGTGGTGCGCATCGTGCGTTCATTGCTGAGGAATATTTCAAGAACAATTGTTCATACACAATTTCAAGATGATACAGTTTTGTGCTCACTTCAATATTAGGCGAGTGGAGGACGCACCAAGTAAAAATTTAGTGTAATCGTGGGTGAAGAGGTTTAGAGAAACATCGTCAGCTTAAAATGTGAAACGTCCAGGACGTCCAAGGACTGGAGCTATCCCTGAGAATGTTGAATCTGCACGCGCCGCTTTAATTCAAAATCCAAGTGGAACTGTTCATAAAACATCACAGGTGGTTGGATTACTTAAATTATCTTGTCATCCAATTTTAAGGAGAGATTTAAAGCGCCATATCTACAAGATCCAAGTAGTGCAAAAATTAAACCTAAGTGAGTTTATAAACCGTCGTTTTTTCGCCGAAACAATGGTATTCCGTTTTGCAAGAAGCAAACGTCTGAATTAACAATATTCTGTTCAGTAACGCGGCGCACTTTCACCTTTCAGGCGCAGGTAATAAGCAAAATTCTCGCTACTGGGCACTAGAGAATCCAAGGCAGAAACACGAAAGGCTCCTACGTAGCCCAAAAGTTACTGTGTGGTGTACAATGTCGGCTTCAGGAAATATCGGCCCGTTCTTTTTTGAGAACCAACGTGGCATAGCCCAGACTGTAACTACTGATTGTTATTATGCAATGCTTCAGGAGTTTTTGATACCTTCACCACAAGAATTTGATGGCTTTGATCAAGAAACATGGTTTCAACAAGGCGGCGTTACCGCACGTACCTACAGCTCGAGCATCTATAGAAGTCGTTCGAGAATTATTCCCGGAAAAGATCATCTCTCGCTTGGTGACATAAACTGGCCAACTGGGTCTCAAGATCTCACCCCATTACTTTTTTTATAAAAGTAAAGTTTATGCTAATCGGCCTAGGACTCTGCAAAAATTAAAACACAAAATACGGGGAAAAATTAAAGCACTTGCACCTGAATTATGTTTAGCAATTTTTAACCACATGAAAACGGCATTGCAGGAATGTTTCGATCGAAACGGAACATACCTCGACAATATAATCTTTAAAACATGAAATCCCGCTATATTGAGTGTATTGTTGCTTCAATAAGTTAATTTCAAACATCAAGACAATTTTTGTGTTAGCCTTTAAAAAGGGAAATTTATTCTTGGACATCCAGTGCCTGCAGATTCAAGCGTCAGGATCTTAGACTAATAGATCCCTAAAGAACAGCACTGTATATCAGATTCCAACGTCCCTGAATTCCGTGTTTACCCGGAAAATGCATAACCGGTGCAAACGAGCACGTAGAAATCGATTGTATCTAACTCCCCAAAGCATTTAATCCATTCAGTGACGAACAGATTTTAATACACCCCACTTTTGGCTCATAAATAAAACATCTGAGGTAGCACAGGCGCGGAGGGTACACTTTTGAAAAGGGTTATGATCGAACAATTAAAAACGACAAGTAGGTCATACTGGAGATGATTTTGTTACTGTATATGCACATCTTTCTATACAAGGTGTTAAAGTTGTTATTGTATTTTACCCAATACACCTAAAAGCGTGCTAGAAAATAGGTTTTTTAGTATGTGGTAGAAATATCAACGCTTTGTATCTGGCCTTTTTTAGATACTATTTCGTGGATGGTGTTTACAGTAAAACAAGTAATCTTAGTAAGCTGTGCTGGCAAAATGTCAAAATGCTTCAAAGTTATGTCTTTATCAGCATCGACCAAGACATTAAAAAACTGCATGATATAGGGTTAGGAAAATTTCTTTATTTTTCTACTTGACCTGAAGCATTTGTCAGGTCCAGCCCTAGCAATTTTATAGTATTTTAAAATGAGATCAACATTCACAAGAAAAGAAAATTTCCAAGTAAGCAACAGGAAATTAATATCTTGCGGTAGACGAGTATTTGGACAACATTTTTACCAGGATCTGTGTACGAAAGGAAAAGTAAAATATACTCGTATATGCTGGTTGACACCAAAAAATTTTGGAATCCATAACAAAGAAGCCAAAAGACTGCAACAGTTATTCTTAACAGACACACTGTAACTACACAAATCTAAACGTGTTTGATGATATGTTATACCTATGTAAAACGCTGTGTTTTCAGTAGAACTAGATTTATTTGCTGAAAAAATATTCTCTTGCAAAATCGCTTAAGCTGATATATAGTGTGTCCCAGATTCGCTTCTCTATACCTCTATACAGGGTCTCGGCTCCTGTTATACGTACAGCAAAGGTTGAATGAGAAAAGTTTTAGAGAAGCTTAGTGCTTTTGATAGCTGGATTCGGATTTACGATCGGTCAATTGGTTTCGAAAATACCAGCGAAGAACCGAAAATGGCGAAACTTGTTTTTTTGACAGTAAATCAAAAAAGGGTAAATTGATAGCTGTGACATTATTCGGACATTTTTTTAGGAAAAATAAGATAGCCATACATGACATGTCTCAATCGTCTTTTGTTTTCAACCAACCCGCCTCAACTTTCATTTTTCTTATGGTCGTCATATTGGATTTTTTCATTTTTGAAAAGAGTGTAAAATTTCCAGTCTAGTGATGTCTCACAAGTGCATAAAAGATTGCAATGGGTGATTTTTTTGCTAGTATCTGTTTGGCAACACTGTTTCTGACAGACGACGCGTGAATCGTGTCTTGTGTCATTGTCAAACTTGTTCAGTTTGGTCTATAATTTAACCATGAATCGACTTACGAACGAACAACGCTTGCAAATTTGAATTTATAGGCAATTTGGTCGGCCTACTGAGGGAGCTATTCGGAAGCTTGTGACTAAATTCCGAACCCAGTTTACATTATTGGACATTAAACCACCAACACGCAGACGTAGAGTGAGGACTGAAGAAAATATTGCGGCTGTATCCGCCAGTGTTAGTAATGACCGTGAAATGTCGATTCGCCGCCGTTCGCAGCATTTGGGCCTCTGTTACTCCACTACGTGGAAAATTTTGCGACAGTATTTGGGTGTAAAATCTTATAAGATACAGCTGGTGCAAGAATTGAAGCCACACGACCTCCCACAACGTTTCCAATTTGGTGAGTGGGCGCTGGCAAAGTTTGAGGAAGATCCACATTTTTATCGAAAAATTACGAAGCTCATTTCTGGCTGAATGGGTAAGTTAACAAGCAAAATTGCCGCATCTGGAGTGAAGACCATCCAGAAGCATTGCAAGAGCTACCAATGCATCCCGAAAAAATCACTGTTTGGTGTGGATTATGGGCCGGTGGCATCATCGGGCCGTACTTCTTCAAAGACGACAATGGCCGGAACGTAACTGTGAATGGCGAGCGCTACCGTGCGATGATAACAAACTTTTTTTTGCCCAAAATGGAAGAGCTGGACTTGGCTAACATGTGGTTTCAACAAGACGGTGTCACATGCCACACCGCACACGTAACAATGGCCCTATTGAGAGGCGAGTTCGGTGAACAGTTTATCTCACGTTTGGGGCCCGTCAATTGGCCGCCTAGATCGTGTGATTTAACGCCGTTGGACTATTTCTTGTTTTGCCATGTTAAGGCTAATGTCTACAGAGATAAACCAGCAACGATTGACGCACTGGAAGCCAATATTGAAGCATTTATTCGTGAGATACCGGCCGATATGTTGGAGAGAGTGTGCCACAATTGGACCTTGCGCGTGGGCCATCTAAAGCGGAGCCGCGGCCAACATTTACATGAAATAATCTTTAAACATTAAATTATATCGACCGTTCTGTCGACTCAAATAAAGATTTAATCATTTTTTTCAAATTTTTTGTGTTTTTTTTGAAAATCAAATCCTATACCTCTTAAAAAATCACCCGTTAGATGAGTATACCAAAATGCAGTCATTAAATGCTTCAGGTAAACTGAACATTGAAAATGGTTAGTTGGATTTCGTTTTATTATACACGTAACAAAGAATGGTTTTTCTACAATTCAATAATATTAAACGTTTTTAGTTTTGCAATTTATAGGTATCGGTCGCAAAATATATCTGACTAACAACTTGAAGGTACCGAGACACTCTACTTGACTGTACTTTATGCGGCGAAATGTGAGGATGCCAGATGTTATTTTCACAAAACTGTATAATACACATACGTTATTTTACATTAAATCCCGGTTACTCGCGTCCCAAAAAAAGTATGCAAATACACGCGGCTGTAAAACCCTGCAGGCTAAGTCCATGCATACAGAGGCACATTATTATTTTACAGCTCTTTCATGAATGTGCAGGTCACATTTTCCTGAAACCTACCCGCTTAACCGTATAACGCTAAATCAAAATTTTATTCACCCTAGGCTAATACAGGAGATAAAGGGACTTTTAAATGTTTTCACATAATTTTGAAGGTGATACGGGGCATTTACCACCGTCCATAGGCGTAGAAACTGCGTCAGGGCGTCAGCAAGTCAGCGAAAATTCTCGATATAACCCGATTCCTATCAGTAGTGTGCAACCAATCGTAAATACGCATTCATCATTATCGCGAATCAACAGCGCGTTGTAATTCGTGGGGAAAACGAAAGATATAGCACACTCCTCATATCCTGTTAAAGAAACTCTCTTTCTGTATATTACCAGAACGTTCGGGGATTAAACTCCAAATGTCAAGATTTCCTTCTCAATGTAACAATATCTGATTATGACATCATTTGTTGTACTGAAACTTGGCTGCAATCAGGGGTACTCAATGCAGAGCTATTTACAGTCCAGTACTGTGTTTTTAGATCTGATAGGGACTTAGTTAACCTAGAATGTACAAGAGGAGGTGGGGCTCTGATTGCCACGAAAGACTGGTTGAATTCGACTGAAATTGATACAACTGCTGTTAAGAGTGATATCCCTTGTATAGACCTGGTAGGCGTTCAGTTTACCATTCAATATAAAACCACATACATATTTGTGGTCTACATACCACCCAATACTAGCGTTGCATGTTATGAGCGCTTATTTGAGCATCTAGAATCTTTGACATACCTCTCTGGTAATGATGTTTATTTTCTTGGGGATTTCAACATTCCAGAGTTTTGTATACAGAATATCTCACCATCACGCAAATTGAATGTAGTTGACTCCTTTACAGCATATTTTGACTTCTTACAATACAATCAAATTCTTAATATTAACAATAGATTGCTTGACCTAGTGTTCTCCAACAAATCATGCTTGGTGACTAGAGCATACCATGACCTATTGCCCGAAGACTCACATCATCCTCCACTTTGTATTACATTACACAGAAACTCTCGTAGCAAAACCTGGTCACAATCAAATGAGAATATTTCTCTGAGTGGATCCCAAGATACTTCTTGGATTATTACAGCGAGTGCTTACTAGATTTTTCTCCAGTAAAAGCATTCACTTTTACAATAACCAAGCTTACCCTTCATTCCGAAGTTAAACTACAAGTCAATCAACTTGACCCCACTTACTTGATAGGGTTGTTAGTTGATCCTTACGATCAATGTTTTGAACTTCTCTGCCCTCCGCAAACACGCAGTAGTCCTGCTATAAGCCGTTAAGTAAAGTAATCAAGTTTCGAACTCCATTCGAAGTGCAAACCGCATGTCGTAAAATTTACGTTTATGCATGTACATGGCATCTGGATATCTCTAATTGTCCAGATATCTTGGAGGATCCCTTCCATTTGCCTTTTGTCCAGCCTTTGTTTATTCGGGCTACGTGTTCTGCCGCCGGGAGGTCAGAATATTACCCCGGTGATCGGAAACACATTGGGAGTTATACTGGCCTCAAATGCACGGAACCTTGCAAGGAAGCTTTTATAGAATTGAAAATCATGACAGTACCTTCTCTTTACATCTTCACATGTCTGATGTATATAAAGACTAACCCGAGCCAATATACTACCCACAGTGATGTCCACAGTTATAGAACCAGAAATATGGATAAAATCTTAGTACATCATAGCCGTCTCCAAACCATCAGGAACGATACAAACTATTATGAGATAGTTTTTTATAACCTGTTGCCAGACCGTATAAAGAAACTGGATGCGAAAGTTTTTAAACATAAAATTAATGCTTATCTGACTACTAAAGCATTTTACTCGATCAACGAGTACTTGAGCAATAATTTTTCAGACTTGTCGGATTGTTAGCAAATATAACAGTGTTCCTACACCTGGGATCCTCTAGGCTCCTTGAACTTTCTACCAAGTCATCTGGTAAATTTTTATATCAACATTTCATATGTCTTACCATTTTAACGTATATATGTGTATATGTGTATATATATGTATATATGTGTGTATGTGTGTAGAAGTAAACATACGTATTGTGGTTAAATGAATATGCGTGTATCTATGTACGTATATAAATAATAATAATAATAATAAAATGACTTTATTAGGCACATTATATACACTACAACATAATGTGACCTCTACGTAGGCGAAGTCTAGCTCTTGGCTACTCTACTTAACCTACCCAAATACTCAATTGAAACACTCAATCAAAAGAAACTTTGATAAGCAAAAGACGCTTCAAAACAACGAGCTTGATAGCTTCCTAGCATACATATACGTATACACACATATATTACGTAAACTAAAATTAAATGTAAGAATTAAAAACTAACTTTTCCAAAATTACTACAATGACAAATAAATCTAAAAATATATATGTCCTCCTGTTTCTACAACTTATATGGACTTGCTGTATCTGCTTTTATTGAATCATAATGTCATAAGTTGATGTTTTTCTGTCTAATTTGAACATCAGGCTTTTGTCAGACTGCTTTTTGTATTAATTTTTTTTTCTTTTGACTTGTGTAAACACGCTGGTGTACTTAACACAAATAAAGAATTGAATTGAATTGAATATACTAGTCAATACGTAACTCAATTTTCAGTGTATACGCTCCACTATGAAACGTATAGTGCAGTTGAAAAGATCCTAGACCCGTGGTGGTTGATAATTAAAAATATTGCAAATTTCTAGTTTTTCTGCAGGTTTTAGGTTTGCTGGTAGCTCTACGACATATATTTGGGTATTTCTTAATCGCTGTGAATATAGTGTGGATATTTGTCAAGTTCCTGAACAACGAAAAATATTCAATTTATGGATGTATGAATATTAAAAAACCAGAATGGTTTTGTGGGAATATCAATCTAAGGTGCCATAATGGTTCTGATGAACGGCAAGTGAATGAATGAATGTTTGGAAACGAGCAATATCTATGAACTTTTTGGAAGAGCCAGTCATCAAGTACGTGATTAATGGCTATCTGCAACAGGTTTATAGGAAAAAACACCCAGTAGATGATCTTGAATCAGTAAAATCGCATATCAATTGAAGAAAATAATATTATCATGAATAAAAAACCAACAATGGTAATTAAAACATGAATTTTATTCAAAAATCAAACATTCGTTTAAATTTTGACTGAATTATATGTAATTTCTTAATATTCAATAAGCTGGTGATGTTTCAATGACAAGATGTCATCACATACTTTGACAATATTTTGTTTTCAACATTTCATAGCTATTGGTTGCTAAAATTTATTGATTGGAACTTGAAGCTCATTCGCTGTATTTAACGGTCTGTTACCCTATAGGTGGAGAATAACGGACTGTTGTTGGTGAAATTGGCCCTAAAAGAGGTCTCAGAAAATCCCGTGCCCGCTTTTCAAGATATCCAAGGTCGCAAATATCATTGGTTTGTAAAGCTCTCGCTTCCAAAGGGTTAAATGATATTTGCATTTATAAAGAATATTGTAGAGAATAAAATTTGTAATTTAACATATTAATAAATTATAAATTAATAATTATATCTTTGATATTTTTGACAAACCAAATAGATGTATGTGTAAAATATATATCCTTATATAAAAATTCGCAGAACCCAAATGAAGACTTGTGCAATCAAAAAACTCATATATACTATAGATACCTCATAGTAGTACATAACTCAGGTATAGCTTTATTAAAAGTCAGGGAAATGATGATAATAAATTGTAAATGTTCGAGCATAAAAGATATTTAAGACTATTGGTTTTACTGGAGACTGTATAAAACCTCCCCGAATTTGAATTTTAATCATAAAAAATATATGAAACATTACTCTAAATAAAACACTATGATGTTTTTACTCATTCTTTTCAAACCGATAATGTAATTAGGATTTATTAGGTTATAATTAAGCAATGATAGATATTGAAAAAATAATGTATATTTTAGTTATAGTTTTTTAGTTATACGGGATATATCATGAATAACGGTGGACCTTTCATTTTGCTGTATACAGCTAATCGCTGCATGTCTCCGCTCTATATCTCAAAAACGGTCAATTCTATGAAAAAATGTTTGAAGCAAAAGTTGTAGAGAATTTTACTGTCTGCAGTATTCATAATAAATGCAAATACCATTGAACCCAAAGGAAGCGATATCTTTTTAAAAAATCGATTTTTGAGACAACTTTTAGATTGGATGTTTGCAGCTTATTAACTCTCATTCCGAGGATGATCCCCTTTTATGGCTAATACAGGGTGTTTCAGAACTATGGGATCAAACTTGTAGGGGTTATTCAGTGTAACAGTTCAAAATATTTGAGTATAGAGACCCATATCCGGCGCTTGTGTTTTGTTATCTTCAAAAACGTTAACAGATATTGTTTTTTGTAGCTGCATTCCATATCGCCTTAGTCGTGCCATCGTATTTGTGAAGTCTGCAAGAGTTTAACAAAAATTAATTGTTTCTAATGGAAAACTTTACCAATCAAGATTTGGCGAATATCCATTTGGCATACGGAGCAACAAGCTGCAATGCACGAGCAGCAGCGCGGTTGTATCAAGAACGTTATCCCGAACGACATCATCCGGGATACAAAAACTTTATTGCTATTCATCGGCGACATGTTTAAAACCAACATGCATGATACTGGTGTTGCTCGATCCGTAAGAACGGTCGAATTTGATGAAGAGGTCGTTCAGCGAGTTGCCGACGAACCATCAAGTAGCACACGTCACATTGCTGAGGAGATGAATACGAGTAACGCTTCCGTCTGGTGGGTGCTACACGAGCAACAACTTTATCCTTACCATTTCCAGAAAGTTCAAGGATTCCCTTTCACAAGAGATGGTATTTTCAATAGTAGGAATAGCCACGTTTGGGACAAAGAAAATCCTCATGCAATTTTTCCTAGAAAACATCAGCAACGTTGGTCTGTCAACGTAAGGGTAGGCATTGTTGATGATTATTTGATTGGGCCATACCTTCTAGCGGAACGGTTAGCAGGACCTATTTACTGGCACTTCTTGAAGGAAGTTCTTCCAAAACTTCTTGAAAACGTTCTATTGAACGTTCGACAGAATTTGCGGTTTCAGCATGATGGAGCGCCGGCTCACTTTGCTGTACAAATACCTGAGTATTTGGCTCAGCGTTTTGGGCACCGTTGGATTGCCAGAAGTGGAGCAGCTTCTTGGCCTCCTAGGTCACCCGATTTAACGTCGCTAGATTTTTTCCTGTGGGGACATGTAAAGTCTTTGGTTTACGAATCTCCAGTAGAAACAGAGCAAGACTTAATTGGTCGAGTTACAGAAGCATTTGAAATCATTCAAAACGAGTATCAAATTTTTAGTCAAGTCCGCCGAAATCATTTGCGACGTTTAAATCGGTGTATTCAGGTTGGAGGAAGACATTTTGAACAATTATTGTGATGATATCATGTAAAAAACGCAAAAGTTAAATGCAATCCTATTTACGCAATTCATCGTCTTTCTAAATTTTAACGCGTCTTAGGGCCGTAGTGCCGTAGAGACACTTTTCCGGATATGGGTCCCTATACTCAAACGTTTTCTACTGTTACACTGAATAACCCCTAGAAGTTTGATCCCTTAATTCTGAAACACCCTGTATAATTGGGGTATAAGTGAAAATAGAATCTTTTAAGCAGAAAGATGAATAAATATATTGGGTTGTAAAAGCATTTTCTATTATTATTTGAGGCACATATTCCAAGGAGTAATATAAACAATGATCATATTATATTAAAATATTCCTCCTCCCATTTGTCTCAGTTTTGGGTAACAATCGTAAAGTGTCAGAAACTTTCGAACGGCGCAGTAGCTTGCTATAGCTTTTTATACGGACGCAGCCGCGCAGGCAGAAGATTAAATACCAGGGCACCGCGGAGGTAAAAGAAACTCAGATTTTTGAACTGCGTAAAATTAGGAGAACTGGAAAAAGCCTTAGGTAGACTGTTCGACAATCTCGATACCCTAGGCACAAAGAAGTGGTCATACGGGCCAGTTTTGGATGTACGAAGCGCTCGACACGGTTAGGACAGGAGGCCGAAGTCAGGCGGGTCTGTCTGGCAGGCGCAGTAAATCGAAAGCTATAATTTAATCATCTTTATCTTCAGAAACGTCCTTTTGCTGTTTCATTTGTAACCTAGAGGATCAAAATAGGAAGCCCGCTATTATTACTTAACGTTTGAGAATTTCTAGTTTGACTTACGGTCTAAAAACTTGACATGAAGATTGTGGATAACACTCTCGCATTTAATATGTCTGACACGGCGTTCGCTACACTACTGGAAAAAGCACTGGTAGTAGCAGAACCGGTGACACGAAGCCCTAAAGGATCTGTTAGGAGAAAGGTTAGAAAGCAGCTCGAGCCCTACTGAGCGAGGGCTGTGGCAAATGCTTGTTCCGGAAGTTGTTGTATCCAGTATACAACTTCTTCCCGTTCAAGTGATTGTGCACGCGTTAAGGAATACCTCAGTACCGATTGCCGGGTGGCAATACAAGTCCGCCAACGGGCCACTTTAGGTCTATTTAACATCACTAACACGTAAAAAGAAGGTGGTAGACAAGGACCAGTCGACCGAGGCAGTACCCCCGCTAGCTTTAGGGTGTCTTATAAATGTCCGCATGTTTCCACACCTAAGCTATGCAGTCGGTTATCTACCAAAACAAAGAAACTGATGATGATGGATCCCTCGAGCACTAAAAACTCCGGACGTAAACTCACTTCACTGTCGGAATGTCCGGGTGGAGGGTGGGCTCGAGGGAACAACATCGAAGATAAAATTTGTTTTTCCAACATCTGCGGGATCAACAGCAACATTGATGCTGTTCATCACTACCTGCAATCCAATCGTCCCGCCGTGCTTTTCTTGGCGGAGACAAAAATCTCAGAGACTGCACCGATTAACCATCTCAACTTCCCAAACTACGAGGTGCACTCCAATCTGAGAAAGAACGGGGGAGTTGTGGCTTTTGTCCGCAGCAGTATTTCCTGCTCCAGGGATCTTTCTTTGGAATCAGACCGGAAGGACATTCTGTGGCTTCGCCTCAACTCCAAAACATCACCCAAATTTATTTGCTGCCTTTATCGCTCTCCCTCGAACCATAACTGGGATGACCTACTCGAATACCTCGCCGTCCAGATCGACTTCCTGAACATCAATCACCCCGCTTCAGAGGTAGTTCTTCTCGGTGATTTCAATGCTCATAATGAGCTTTGGTTGGGCTCAAATAAGACCGATGCAGCAGGTCGTGCAGTCGAAGCGTTCGCTCTTACTCAAGGGCTGACCCAACTGGTGACGAGCCCTACTTTTTTCCCCCGCGTCTCGTCACACGCCAGTAGCCTGCTGGATCTCTTTCTGACCACTCATCCTGCCCCGTACAGCACTGCTGTCCTGTCCCCCCTGGGTAACTCAAATCACGGTGTTGTGGAGGTTAGGTTTCGGTCAGAAGCCGCTGTGGCTGCAGAAACTCGCACAGGCCGCAAAACTTGGCATTACGGACATGCCGACTGGGAGGGGCTCAGAGACTTCTTCTCTAGCTTTCCTTGGAGAGATGTCTGTTTCACTGACGCGGATGCGTCGACTGTCTGTTCTTCAATAACCGAAATTATCCACGTCGGAATGGAGGAATACATCCCTCACACAGTGAAAGTTCCTAAACCAGGGTCCAACGGCTGGTTCAACAAATCGTGTGACACTGCTCGCCAGCAGAAGATCAAGGCCCACAGAACCTACTTACAAAACCCCACTGTACAGAACAGACAAGCCGACGTCGAGTCCAGAAACAAATATAACGAAGCGGTTCGCAATGCCAAAACCCAGCATGATATAAAAGTTAGGCACAGGGTAATGTCGCAGAGCAATGGCAGTCGGTCTTTCTGGACGCTGGCCAAGCAGATTGAAAAGAACTTCTCACACAGTAGCATTCCACCACTTACGTGTCAGGATGGAACTATTGTATTCGACTCAAAGGCCAAGGCGGAAGTGCTAGCCAAGATCTTTGCTGCCAACTCCACCATGGACGTCCCCACCAACGCCCAAGTGCCGTCAATTCAAAGGGTTCCCCACACTATGCGGGAGGTAACATTCAGGCATAAGACCGTAAGACGAGTGCTCTTGTCGCTCGACATCAACAAAGCTTCTGGTCCGGACTTGATTCCTGCCATTGTTGTACTGAAGAGATGTGCAGCTGAGCTTGCTCCAGTTCTTTCGCGTCTCTTCCAGATATCTTATGAATCCGGCACCTTCCCAGAAAACTGGAAATTTGCTCATGTACAGCCCATCCCAAAAAAAGGATCTAAAACCGACCCTTACAACTACAGGCATATAGCTCTGCTTTCTGTTATAAGTAAAGTGATGGAGAGGTGCATAAATCGCGAGGTTCTGGACTACCTCGAACGTCACAGCTTGATTAGCGACAAGCAGTATGGTTTCCGGCACCAACGATCCACAGGGGACCTCCTAGCTTACGTCACGCAACTGTGGAGTAAACTCATCCAGTCTCATGGTGAGGCTCATGTCGTTGCTCTTGACATCACGAAAGCGTTCGATCAGCTGTGGCACGCTGCCCTCTTGAGCAAACTTCCATCCTACGGCCTCCCAGAAAAGCTTTGCAGATGGGTGGCTGACTTATCTCTGGCCGCAAGATATCCGTCGTAATTGACGGATTCTCCTCTTCATCCCACAACGTCAACGCGGGTGTTCCCCAGGGATCGGTCTTGGCTCCAACACTGTTTCTCTTACATATCAACGACCTCCTTTCCTGCACGATCAACCCAATCCACAGCTTCGCTGATGACAGCACTCTACATGCAGGAATTCAGAGTGACAAGCCGATCTCTGCCGCTGAGCTGGAAAAAAGAAGACTAGCGACGACTTCTTCTCTGACAAGAGACCTGGAGGCTATCACTGCTTGGGGACGCAACAATCTTGTACAGTTCAATGCTTCCAAAACACAGTACTGTACTTTGACGAACAAAAAGCGTCCTAGCACTCATACAGTTTCGATGGACGGTCGAGTTCTACCAAAGAGCCATTCATTTCGGCTGGTCGCAGTCCAGATCACCGAGGACCTGATCTGGCACGAACACATCTCTTCAATAGCTGCAGCTGCTGGGAAAAAGCTAGGCTATTTGTTTAGGGCTAAGAAGTACTTTTCTCCGCATGACCTTCTCACTCTATACAAGGCCCAGATAAGGCCCAGCCTCGAGTATTGCTCACACATTTGGGGAGCTGCCGCCCCGACTACATTGTCCATGCTCGATGCTGTCCAGAGGAGGGCGGTCCGACTGATCGATGACTCTTCTCTAACAGACAGTCTTGGGACTCTTTCGCACCGGCGGGCCGTCGGCGATCTAGCTCTTTTCTATCGCTACACCAACGGGCTTTGCTCCTCAGAGCTCTCTTCCATGATGCCGCCGCGCGATGTGCCTGCCAGACAGACCCGCCTGACTTTGGCGTCCCATCCTAACCGTGTCAAACTTCGTACATCCAGAACTGGCCGATACGACCGCTCCTTTGTCCCGAGGGTGTCTAGATTGTGGAACAATCTACGGGAGGAAGCTTTTCCCAGTTCTACTAACCTTAGGCAGTTCAAAAATCGTATTAACAAAATTTGTTTGGGATTATCATAGCAGCCGCGGTGTTCCGGCATTTAGGCTTCTGCCTGCGCGGCTGTTTCGATATAAAAAAAAAAGTTTTTCCACTCCTAGGTGTACTAGTTGAGGAGTTGAGGTTTCCAGGGGTCAATGGGTGGGTTAATATGGATATGGATCCCCTAAAAAGAAAGTCCCATCACTGATCTGTTAGAAGAAACTTCTTTTTTTGCGTGAAGGGGGGGGGGGGGTAGAGACCGGCTTGTCCACGTCAAATCATGCTCGATTGGCGGACTTCCTCCCTTTTCATGTTTTTACGTTAACCATCGTGTTTTAATCCTTCCCAGCCCAAATCGGGAATTTTCTCCACATGTTAGGAGTGGAACACTCTTTTCTAACAAATTCTCAAGAGTTTTTGAGTCACGGGCTCTCAGGTACCATAGTTGACTGGAGTATTCAGTTAGGCCTCCAGGAAATCATCTACCGTCACGTCCGACAACTTTGGTGGCTCTCTCAATTAAAACTGCCCGTTCCTATTGGAATTCCACTACTACCCTTCTGCCTGAAGCGAGCCAAATAATGTTCCCAGAAATTTTGGACAGACGCCGCTCTGCAGGCTCAAGGGATCATGAGGCGAATTAGCGAAATGCTTGACGTGTTTTTGAGAAGGTAGTTAAATGGTGTTGTGAAACTGTTGATCGGGGCCGGCTTCAGAGCTCAGAGGCCAAGGATGAAATAGACGGTGTCCCAAAATTACATGAACATAGAGGTATCACGTATTTTGTGTGTTAGAGGGCGTCGAAGTTTCTTTTTAAAACACATTTTTTCAGATATTTTTGGTATCTATAGTTCGGTTTGAATGAAATTTGCACAACATGTGGTTTGCTAGATGTACTAATATCTGACGCCTTCAAAAAAATCCGAAAGAGTTCGAGAAGGGTGAAAATTACCCTCACCCCAACAGAAATTATAGCAGAATTTTTCGCAACACTCCCAACGATTTTTTTACTAAATGATCCTCTTATTTACTTCGTTTTTTGACTCATATAAAAACAGGCCATCTTGTACAGTTTTAGAGAAAAAAATGTTTTTCGGAGCTGGTTCTTAAACATTTTTCTTATTACACCAAGTGTTAAAATCTATTAGTTGGCGAAAATGTGGTATGTCATGTCACTGTCAGATTGTTTTTGACAACAAGCTTCTTAAAGTTTAAATTAACGAGTAATCTTTGAGTTTATTTTTGATCCGTACTTTTTTAACTAACGTTTGATTTTCTTTGGTCCCGTTGTTGTTGTTGCTTATTTTTCTCGTTAATATGGAATGTTCTTTTGACCAACAGACTGATATGTTGTTAGTACTTGGTTCCTGAGAGGGTAATCGCAGAAAAAGATTCGTCGAATTCCAAATTTTCAGACTATTGCATGCATAGAATGCCGACTTCGAGAAATTGATAGATTCCAACCTCTAAGAGTGGAAGAAGCTGTTCTTGAAGTGGTCGAAGACAATCCAGGTACCGGCATTCGCAGATTAGAACATGAACAAGGAGGACACTACAGCACTGTTAACACGATTTTACATGAATAGCTCATTTGTTCTTTTCACGTTAAGGCTGTCCAGGAATTTTTGCCTACTGACCATCACTTACGTTTGAGATTTGTACAAAATATATCAGAACGCAGATCAGCTGTAGGCCATTTCCCAAAAAAAATAAATGTTTACGGGTGATTCATGGTTTACCTGACGTGGGGGTCACATGTCTATTTCCTCAACATTATTTCCAATTCTATAGAGGGGAATCGCCTGCAGTGTTAGTCCAAGGCCTGGGAGGAGCTGTTCCCCATTTTTGGTGAATGTTCATTCGAGGTAATTATAATTTTTTTCTTCACTTTGCTAGGCCTATCTTAAGCTCCTACAAACTGGACACACAACCACTTCGTTTAAAAATTAAGCACGAGTCTATCCGTAATTTTATTTTGTGTCATTTCAGGCGTTATTATGTGTAACCTTAGGGTTATACTTTAACCATTTAATTATCTATTGTTTAGGAATTTAGGTTAATATGGAATTCGTCAAAAACTATTAATTTATCAACCTATTTAGTAATAAAAAGAGAGAACTGTCTTGAATTTCTCACTGGTAACATTTATATACCTATATATTATTTTGTATCATTGTATACTAAGTGACATATAAATACGGAGACCTGTAAGATTTCGTCAAATTAGTGAGTTTGATAGGGGCCGTATAGTGGGACTTCGGGAAGCTGGACTTTCTTTTCGGGCAATTGCAGTTAGAGTGCAAAGAAGTGTAGACACTGTGGTTAGGTGTTGTCAGGCATGGCTTCGAGAAGGCCGTAGGCAAAGAGCAAGGGGCACTGGATGCCGCCGGAAGACCTATTGGCATGCGAAGTGTTTACCGACGAATGAGAAGTTTTGGCTTGTTTTCATACCGGCCACACTGGGTCCTCCCTTTAACTCGAGAACACCGACGTAATCGCCTTGAGTGGTGCAGACAACGGTCACTCTGGGATCAGGAATGGAACAGTATTGTCTTTTGTGACGAGTCTCGATTTTGTTTAGGCATAAACGATGGTCGTGCCAGGGTTAGAAGGCGAAGTGGTGAAAGGAGGAATCCACAGTTTTTTGTTGAAAGACATGTTCATCACACTGTTGGAGTTATGGTTTGGGGTGCTTTAGCTTATGATTCCAGGTCACCTTTAATCTTCATCAGAGGTAACATGAACGCGCAGCGTTATATCCACGAAGTTGTAGAACCCCATCTTTTACCCTATCTTGACACCCTGGCAGATCCAACTTTCCAACAAGATAATGCCCGACCACATGTTGCAAGAATCACAATAGACTTCTTTCAACATAATGATGTCACATTGTTACCATAGCCGCCAAGTTCTCCCGACTTATCCCCAATTGAGCACGTGTGGGATATGATGGGTAGGAGATCCTCAGACTCTAGAAGCACTTCGAGAGGAGTTGATGGTTGCCTGGAATGAGATACCACAGGAGGACATTGACCACCTGATCAGAAGCATGCCTAGGCGCATTGGAGAATGCGTAGCACATCATGGTGCATCCACACATTATTAAAGGTCAAAGGGCTTTAAAGCAGTGCAATCATTTTAAAATTTTTATCATTTACTTATTATGCTTCATTAAGTACTTATACAAAAGTTTATTAAAATAAAACCATTTAAACTGGGTGTTCGGATTTATATGTCACTTAGTATAAATATAGGATCGTATCGAACATCCCTACTGTCAAGATGTATAACCCAAGGTACCGACGGAGCTATTTTGCGGCGTCATGGAAATAAATTTAAATTTTCATTCGCATTTTTTCAAGTGTTGTGCAATGATTTTGGGAAAAATGTCACGAATAATCTTATAAAGCATAGTAGAGTATATTTCAACAGTTGGCGGAACTTACTCCACTGTTACCAGGAGGGTGAAACGGGATATTAATGCACAATCTGGCAATCCTGTCGCACCCTCAAAAATGGCCGCTGACAACCACACAAGTCACCGTGTTGTCATTGAATAGCATGGAATTAAACCTTCAGAGTATATGTTTTGTGACTGGTACCAAGAGTTGACAGATCCCACACATGTGTCACTCGGAGAGTCTTGAAATGCAATAATCAGCTGTATTCAAATAATGTCTAATATAAATATAACCTAGAATGTGTAGAAAAATATGGCAAATTTGTAGTTTTTTTTGCAGGTTTTAGGTTTGCTGGCATATATTTGGGTGTTCGGATTTATATGTCACTTAGTATATATACCCTGAGAATAATATAGTGTTATTTTTATATGGTGGTAGCTTCCCATATTGGTTACATATTTACTGAAATTTGAATGACCCATGGCAAGAGGAAGGAATACATTCACTCACGTTGTTTATGCCTGAAGTAAACATCTATCTTCAAGGAAGCATTTCCAGCAAATAGAAAAAAACACGCACAGTCAAAAAAGTGTGCTGGGACTTTCTCGTAGTAGTAGTGGTGGGGAGGTGAAATCTGACAGGTAAGACACCTTTGGCTCTTCTTGGTGAGCTCGAGAAGTGGGACATACAGACATTATTCAGATTTCCTAAATGCTGTGTTTGAAGCTTCTTCTAATTCATAGTTAACAATGTTTTTTGTTGTTGTTGTTCTCCGAACTTGCAGTAGTTATTTAAAACCCTATTCGTACAGCTGTCACCAGCCTGTCAGTGATCGTGTCCAAGATCGCGCCACACATATTCAATTCTTTCTGCTACGTCAGGTCACCAACCACTGCATGAACAAACCTCATATGTCTATAAATCTGATAAGGAAACCAATAACTTAAATTGTTTTGATAGCATTTTTCAGGCAGATACTAGAGCCAGCTAAATATTTTCTGTTCGTTTTAACTTTGCACGTGGTTGAATTCCTTTCCATACTTGAGTTCTGTTTCCATATTTATACGTATATGTCGTTCTATACTTCACTTGCTAGCAAACTTTGTCTGTATTCATGCACTTATGAATTTTGCAGGACTCCCTGGAAACAACTTTTACAAAGGTTTTGGAATATTGGGCGTAGCAGAACTTTCAGCGCATCCGTGTTATCCTACAGTATCATGAGTGCACCACAACCATATTTCAAAGGGTTTTATAAACAAAACGAACGATCGTTCTAATGAAGACAGAATGTGACAATAATATACCTCGAGCCACATTTTTGTGAATAACTTCTTTATATTCAAATTCAAATTCAAATTCAAAATATTTATTTAGACATGAATAAACGTCATAAACAAGGGAAATTCTACATATAGAGCAATGACCAAAAGGACAGTCTCTCGATTATAAAACCGATACATTGGACCCTTTTAATACAAAGAGTCCATGCGAGAAAACCCTGAACACCCTCAAAGTCCTTAAACAAAATAAAAAAAAACAATAAAGAGGCAAATGAAGAGGCGGTGAAACACAAAAAGGCAAAAACGAAGAAAGAATCCCCGGGAGCTGGCAACGGACGCGAAGAACAAATCTATACAACTTGTCAGCGAGTAGGAATGTAAAAACGATATTTTTGCTCACACAAACGCTGCTAAAGTAGCTGGTAATTCTGTAACAACGTTTTTGTCAGTTTTGAGAATGTTTTTGACGATGAGCTTTAAACTGAGGTTCGTAAATTATTCCATAAGTGAACCGCCACGTAGGCAAACGATCGTCGGGAGGAACGCGTTCTATGCCTAGGTACGATATTGTGATTATTTGTGCTTCTCTGGGGACCAGGCTAAGGCACAAGTCTTTCTCTTAAGGTGCTAAAAATCCATTTTTACTATCGATGGCTACATGAGAGCGGAGCTTTGCACAATGAGGTAATTTGGGACGCTGAATATGAATATCACAGTGAAAAATATCTTAAGTGACGGAATTCAGGGTGAAAAGTTGACGAGAAACTATTTTTCTGAGCTAGCCGTAAATTCTAGTGATGTATCTACATCGAATTTGCAATCTACGCACCCGATTTACCCAGAAAACAAGTTTCCATCTCGATCATAGACGCGCAAGGGTTTTTAGAAATTTTTTATTAGTCGTTTTTTGACAAAGTTAAATTCTTGGTAGTATCCTGAAAACGAGGCATTTTCAGACGGAATGGGCCATGGATTCGGTTTCAGCGACCCAAAAAGCCTATTATAAGATATGTTGCGTTCACGTTCCCGACTGACCCATTTTGTGACTTTTTGGTAAGAATACCCCTATACATGGTAATTATATGTTAAAATGCTTTAAATGCGGTTCAAATGACCCTTATTCCACGTATTTTTGGCTGCCCATATCGAATCCGAGGTCGTTTTATATGTATGTGATCCCGTTTATGATGTAGATCTAATTACTTAGCGAAAAATTGCAAAACTAGGCGTTTTTTGCGACTTTAAGGTGCTAAAAATCCACTTTTACTATCGATGGCTACATGAGAGCGGAGCTTTGCACAATGAGGTAATTTAGGGCGCTGAATATGAATATCATAGTGAAAAATTTCTTAAGTGTTATCAGACGGAATTTAGGGTGAAACGTTGACGAGAAACTGTTTTTCCGGGCTAGCCGTAAATTCTAGCGATGTACCGACATCGAATTTGGAATCTACGCACCCGATTTACTCAGAAAACAAGTTTCCATCTCGATCATAGACGCGCAAGGGTTTTTAGAAATTTTTTATTAGTCGTTTTTTGTCAGTATCTTGAAAACGAGGCGTTTTCGGACGGAATGGGCCATGGATTCGGTTTCAGCGACCCAAAAAGCGTATTATAAGATATGTTGCGTTCACGTTCCCGACTGACCCATTCTGTGACGTTTTGGTAAGAATACCCCTATACATGGTAATTATATGTTAAAATGCTTTAAATGCGGTTCAAATGACCCTGATTCCATGTATTTTGGGCTGCCCATATCGACTCCGAGGTCGTTTTATATGTATGTGATCCCATTTATGATGATCCAGACCAGTGGATAGGCCGATCAGGACCTGTATCGTTGCCGGCTAGATCTCCAGATTTGAATCCTATGGATTTCTTCTTCTGAGGTGATTTGAAACGACGCGTTAGCAATACGCCAGTGGAAACTGTACACGAACTTCGACAAAGAATTTTACACCATAGCCAGGAAATGAAAAATGACATCCAAATGCTTTGGAGAGTGCAGCAAGGATTAGTTCGTCGAGCTCGAGAGTGTGTTAGGCAAGCTTATTTTGAACAAGTTTTGTAATTATTATTTCCGTTTATTAGTTTTGTTGCCATCCTCATTTGTTATCGTTAAAAACCATATCAACGCTACTCAGACATTATAAAAAGCAACTTGATTATTATGTTTTATCACCATGGTACAAATAATGGATTGGAACTTTTAAAAACAAATATCTCGAAAACTATTAGCTTTAGATACTTCTAACAAGTAAACCTTTTTTGTTGTGGAAATACGAGAAAATAAGACTTTTTGGTCAGTTGTTCTATACAGGGTAGCACAAAAAAGTTATGATAAGTTATTTACCGAAATAGTGCTGAAAGACTTCTCAAGTAATAAGGAATAATAGAAAATAAAATCGTAACCTTGACACCCTGTACATATCTCGCAAACTATCAACTTTTGGTGTAAGGTATGTTTAAGTCAATTCACATATTATGGTCTGTAGTATCTCCAGTTTAGAGATTTCCCAACTTTTCGCAGACACTCCTCATATACTTTCGGAGCGGAATCTTGATTTGATTGGGCTGAAATATCAAAAAAATCACGTCTAGTCATATTTCTCGAAAAGTGACAGATATACCACATAAATACCGTATAAAATTGTAGAAAATACAATTATCTATAGTGTATTTACACCCAAGATAGAATGGATGCGTGATTGCCAAAAGCAAGGACGGCGTACAGGGCCGCATTCAGGGCTACCTCCGAATGATGGACTACCACCAACGTGTTGTAGAACAAAGATGACAGTATTTAACAGAAACAGAAACTTAACAAATTACTCAAATACACTTAACAACAACAACAGCAACAACCAAGCAAGGTGAATACGAAAACACGAGCACGCAGTGATACACGCGACGGTCGGTGGCCTGAGTGCAACTCTGCCTGCCCTGACCCTGCCCCGCGCATTATTCCTCCAGGCGACCGTTGAAATTTAATGGCGAATTGACCAATAAGAGGCGTTGTCCCCACCTGTTACCGAGAGATCACGCGCTAACTATTATTATTTACATCTCATCTTGAATTTGGATTCAGTTTAGAGAAGTTGTTCCAATAATTTTATTCCTTGAGTCACCGTTTAAGAGATTTAAGTGATCTGTGGACTCTCAGGTACTCTTCTGCTCTTATGCGGCATATATTACGCGCACGCCATCGTCCGTACGATATGAACATATATTTATGTGGAAGCATTGATGTTTGTGACCTAGACTAAAATACATACCACCACAGGGTGTGTCAAAAAAAATTAATTCCATGAGCAACCAAAGCTTTGTATACAGAACAATTGAATGTGAAATGCTTGAAGCCTCAAAAATGTAGGGTATTGATCCGTACCATTCAAACATAACCTAGTATGCTTAAGGTGCGCTCAAAACGAACGAAGTGAAAGTCATATTTTTAGAAAAAATTCTCACCGGCTTTAGGCCTTTATGTTATTTGGAGCGCAAAGTTTTCTTATATTTCTCTGGAACGGTAGGAGTAACCACAAATTAGCTTACACCAAAATTGTAGAGCAAGCAATTTTTTATAAATCTTGCCCGAATGCTTGAATGCTTTTTCGTAAGTTTATGAGGTCTTTGATCTATAGGATCCAAGCTACTGCTACTAGCCCTATTCGGCTTGTTTTATTGTTATCAATAGTTTTATACGAACTGAGATATAACAGCAGTGATATGTGCGACATGTTCTAGCAGAAAAGTACCTGAGTGTCCGCAGATCACTAAATCTCAAAAACGAAGACCCAAGGAACAAATGTACTCAAAAAACTTTTATAAATAATTATATTCTCAACAATTTTTGTATAAGATATTTGTGTGGCATCTATTTCCCTTCTAGAGCAATACGAGAATATGTAAAACTTTTGCCAGTTCTACCCAAATAAAACAAGGTACCGCTACAAAGATATATGAGGAGCTCTATACAGGGTGTTTCAGTTTATTGTTGCATAACTTTAAGATTCGATAGAACTTTTAAAATTAATGCATAAAGTCTATATAAATATTTGTCGAAAAATGCGTGGCTTCCGAAATACAGGGTGTTTAAATTTACTTTCTAAAATTGTTTTTTTTTTAAATATTTTGAACAATATTGGATGTATAACAGTGAAAATTGGTATACAAGGGTTTTTTGGTACGACAAAACGAACCGTGGGCATAGTTTTACTGTAGCCGCTAGAGGGCGCTCTCTACTGTACCTGTAGTGTATTAAAATGACCGAAAAAATTTTCTTAGTGCAATTTTTGGCTTTTTGGATAAATAAGCTGATTCCTCGCACTTTTCAACATAAAAAAGCTCTCTTGTGAATTTTCGTTGTAGTTAGCCGTTTTTGAGATATTTCGGTTTTTTAGGTTCGATGCATTTTTAATTATTTATGATAAAATAACGTTAAAAAGTTAGTATCTCGATAATTTTTAGAAGTAGGCTGTGCCTGCAAATATTTTTGAAATTGAAAGCAGAATAAGGTTAAACGTCAATTAGTTGACAGTTAGTTTTGTTGTCTGTTGAAACCTGAAACGTTTTTTGCAATTGTGAATGCACGAAATTTAGTTTCTTTTACCTGTTTTTTGTAAGTTTTATAAAAATGCCATGTTTATTCTCCAATCAAGAGTTAGCGGATATTCATTTTGTGTATGGCTTTGTAAATGGAAACGCAGCAGAAGCAGCAAGAGAATGCACACGAAGATTTCCAAACAGACGACATCCATCTCGCTCAGTATTTGTAAGAGTGCATCGCTAAATAATTGAAAATGGTTTTGGAAATCTCCAAAGGGATCAAAACATAAATGTTCCTCAGCGCAGATTTATCCGTATGATTCTGCGTGAGTTTGATAGAGATCCGACCACAAGTGTTAGGAGAGTTTCTGGTGCCTTGGGAATTTCAGCAAGCCATGTTCACCGTGTTCTTAGAAATGACCATAGACGTCCTTACCATTTGCAACCTGTGCAAGGACTACAGCCAGAGGACGGAGAACGAAGAATCATATTTTGTCAGTAGATTCTTGATAGAACTGATAATAATAGGGAGCTTTTAAGTTACGTTTTATGGACCGATGAGTCATGCTTCACTAGACGTGGAGTGGTAAATTTTCATAATCAACATATTTGGTCGCATGAAAATCCGCATGCAGTTCGGGAAAGAAATTTTCAGCATGAATTTAGTGTGAACGTGTGGATTGGTATCTACCGTAATCGACTATTTGGACCCTACCTTTTGCCTGCAAGGTTAAATGCTGCGACCTTCTTGGAATTTTTAAAAGCTGAACATGCAAATATGAGGGATGATGTTATGTTAGATTTAAGAAGATTGGCTTGGTTCCACCTTGATGGTTGTCCAGCTCATTATTCGAGAATAGTTAGAAACTGGCTGGACGAAAATTATCCAGAAAAATGGATCGGCCGTGGAGGACCAGTCGCCTGGCCTCCACGATCCCCTGACCTAAATCCATTAGACCTCTTTGTATGGGGATTTCTAAAAGAAAAAGTGTACCAGACTCCCGTAACCACAAGAGATATGCTAATAGACAGAATCAGGAATGCATGTGATGAAATAGGGCCTTATTTGAATAATGCTATACCACGTTCGATCATTCGTAGATTTGAATTGTGTATTGAACAATTGGGTTTACATTTCGAGCAACTATTTTAGATTTTGTATGTTTGTCCTAAGTATCCAATAGCATTTTAGTTGTAAATAATTCATTTAATTTGTTAAAAATAATATTGGAAAATTAAACAAATTAATATTCTGTTTTTTGTGTTTATTTGGAGTTAGGAATTATTGCTGTGTTTAAAAACACAATCTAAACGATCATCTTAATTACTTGTAATGCCCAAATCGAAAATGTAAAAAAAATAATATTATTTTTTCATAAATAATTAAAAATGCATCGAACGTTAAAAATCGAAATATCTCAAAAACGGCTAACTATAACGAAAACTCACAGAAAGCTTTTTTATGTTGAAAAGGGCGAAGAATCAGTTTTTTTATTCAAAAAGCAAAAAATTGCACTAAGAAAAATTTTTCGGTCATTTTAATACACTACAGGTACAGTAGAGAGCGCCCTCTAGCGGCTACAGTAAAACTATGCCCAGGGTTCGTTTTGTCGTACCAGAAAACCCTTGTATACCAATTTTCACTGTTATACATCAAATATTGTTCGAAATATTTAAAAAAAAACTATTTTAGAAAGTAAATTTAAATTTCGGAAGCCACGCATTTTTCGACCCATGTTTATATAGACTTTATGCATTAATTTTAAAAGTTGTATCGAATCTTAAAATTATGCAACAATAAACTGAAATACCCTGTATATATAATACATAATGGTGTATTCAAGGTTTATACCAATTTTCAGCTTTATAGGAAGTGTTGCAAAATCTAATTTTTATTTTGACTGGATTATGTGCTGCATGAACATTCTACAACTCCGGCCTTTGAGGTATTTTAAACGGAATGTTTGGTCTAAATTTGTCTTTTTCGTTCCGTTACATTCTCGATGCAAAGCTGGAATTCTGCGGCTTTGTAAGTGCACATTGCCGATGGCCTATTTGACACCGCTGCAACGGAAATAGTTCATTCATGCACAATTTTTCAGTCAAATCGCCTAACAGATATTGCATGTGAACATCTTTTGTTGAATTCTGCCAACTGCTGATACACGGACATCAGATGTGTATGTTTCTGTTTTGGCACCTAATTGACAATTCAGATAAGGTTTTTGACAGTTATTTTATATACTAAATAGGTACCTAAGCATTCATTCTCTTGAATGACAAGATCACAGGTGAGTGTTTCTTAGGAAATTGGTTTACTTAGCAGCTTCATTGAAATTTTATTGGATACACAAGTTTTTGGTTTCAGTCGATCAGCCCGGGCCCCTTTCAGTTGCCTAAACCTAATTTTGTTTCGAAATCCCTCCTCAACTTCAAAAAGGCTAATGAGAAAAACTAAAAAGAGGAAATAATAATAACGTTTATTGAAATATTCATATAAAATAGAGATGAATATTTAAAAAATGCAATATTCCAAAAAGGTGAGGACTGACATTGCCATTTTCACCTTCATCTACAGCAATTACAAGGATAATTAGCAAGTTAAAATTATTTTATACAGAGTTAATCTTTTTATCTCTAATCTTGTATAGTAAGTATAGTAATGCTATAAAATTGAGGTACCATTTTAACTAAAATACAATCGTAAATCGCTACCTAAGAATCTGTTGCTACAGTTCAGGTTTGAATTCCTCTATTCCTTTTCATAGTTATGTCTGAAAGTAATTTCGAAAAAATCTAAATATTTATTAAACAAACAAGGCTCTGTATTGGTGAAAGCTTTTCTGAATTAAGATGTTACACGGTCTGGAATATTATAGCAATCATCATTCTTTAGAAGAACATGGAGAACAAATGATCTCTTCTCTAAAACATTATACAAATATAGACCTGCAGGATATCGTTATGACAAAATCTTTCGCAACGATTCTGTAAAATTTGAAATATTTCCTCTCCAAGAAAGCTATAGTCAAGTAACGGGTGCGGCAGAGAGGATGGACGGTTTTAAAAAAATCATAAAATAGTTAATTTTTACTCGAATAGCATTTGAGACAGTCAAGTGTGGAAAATCACATCAGGCATGTGGTGGCCTAAATCGTTGATGCAGTGCTGGAGGCGTTCTTGGAAGTTCGCGTAGACTCTCTCCAACATCGCTCTCTCAACTTGGGCGACTTCCACGCGAATTTCACCCTTCAATTCGTCCAGAGTTCGGGGCTTGTTCGCGTATACTCTAGCCTTGAGGTGTCCCCATAAGAAAAAATCGCATATGGATAAATCTGGGGACCGAGGAGGCCAATGAACATCGCAAAATAAGGCGACCAGTGAAGAGAGGGCTGGTAATAACAATATCATCAAAGATAACATCATTAATTTTAGGATCAGAGAGAAGTTGGTTGATATTTTAGTGTTTCCTATCCTTACCTACTGTAACGTATTTTTTTCCTGGATAAGCAGAGCCGACAACGACTATAGATCTACTGCTGCCGTTTTGATATCCTATCAAAAAGTATAAGCATGTTTTCTCTTAACTGTGAGAGCAAGCTTGCTCAGCATGCATAATTTCTGTAAGTTTAGTGTATCGATATTAGTCCATCGTATTAACATAGTAAGTTTTTCTGTTCTTCGTTTTGGTTGGATATACGTACATCATGCAAACATGAGTCTCTTGTCATATCTCTTACAATCATGAAGGTGCTATATTACAGAAAAATGTCTATGAAGAACCTCAAGATCCATGTCAAGCGTTTTTTGGAATTGCGCTCTAATTTGACTTGTAACTTCTTTTTCCTGTTATGTATTATTTTTTGTTTATAAGAAGTTACCGCAAATATTAGACTAACTAGTTTGGGAGTGTTATTTATTGCTCCAATCAATTTTCGTACTGGACTGCATTTTATAAAAAATCTTAGTAATAACTAAACTTCAGTTTTTTGTATTTTTTTTACTAAGTATTATTATAACTATAATCTATAAAAGTACTGTGACACAAAGTATAGCGAGGTCAGTCACAGACAGCTAGGGGTCAGGTTTAGAATTTTTGAGTTAGTCATTTGTTGTCAAATTGTAGGTTAGGTATACGGAATATACAGGGTGGCGCATCGAAAACGAAACAGACGCATTTACTGGCAGCTCAGTTTTTTTTGGGAAAACGCTCAGACCCGTCGATGTTGTTTTCCAGGGGGACACAAGTTTGGCAAAAAATCACGTTAACACGTGCAGCCCCCTGGGCGGGGGTGACACCAACCCTAAAATCTTAAATGGATAGGGGGTCGAGTGATACCTTATTTTAAAGGTCTTTCAATTCCCTTTATAATGATGTAAAATACACGAGCTTCAGTTGGCCACCATGACTCTCCATGTAATAATAAAGATTTTGGTCAAAACTTTGCCGCACATTTTGCAATATTTGAGGAGTAATTTGAAGGCACTCATTCTTAATTCTTTATCGCAGGTCTTCTAATGATGTTGGCTGAGTAGCATAGATTTTGCTTTTTAAATGACCCCACATAAAGAAATCCAAAGGTGATAAATCTGGCGATCTTGGGGGCGATTCAATGGCACCTCTTCTATCAGTCTATCGATCTGAAAACGTCTGATCTAAATATTGTCGAACACGTAATGCGTAATGTGGTGGGGCACCATCCTGTTGGAGCATCAACCTATTCGCAATGTACCGCCGATCATTCTGATTTTCAATTCTGGCTGTTAATGCAGGATCTATGGCGTCTTCCAGTAATTCCAAATACATTTCACCGGTCAAATTTCCAGGTAAGAAAAAAGGACCAACTAAATAATCGCCAAAAATACTACCCCAAACATTTAATTTTTGTGGCTGCTGTGTATGAATCTCATGATAAATTCTGGGATCAGAATCCGACCAATATCGGCAGTTATGACGATTTACTACGCCATTTAAGAAAAAGGAACATTCGCCGGAAAAGCAAGTGTTGAATAGAAAATGTTCATCGTTTATAATTCGTTCACTCATATCTTCACAAAATTGTAATCGCCGATCAAAATCGTCTTCATTGAGTTCTTGTACCAGGTGAATTTTATACGGATGAAAACTATGGGCCTTTAGAATCCGTTGGACGATGCGTCGACTAACACAGTCTCCAATTTGCGGGTACTTAACGTAGGATCTACATAAACTTGCCCTAAAACCCCCACTTCTATTGCTTCGTTCCTTATGGGATTTTCAATGTTGCGTTTTTTATTGACGACTGACCCAGTTTCCCGAAATTTAGCTACAAGTTCTAGAACATATTTTCGATGCACGTTACTGTTCTCATGTCGCTCATTAAATATTTCTGCTGCTCTATTAGCGCACTGATTATTTCCGAAAAATATTTCGATAATTTCAACTCTTTCTGCTGTGGAATATACCATGGTTAATTTATGTAATAAAGCGTTACAAGTTATTTTAGCATCAATCGCAAACTATGTACTAAATTCCTATTTAAAATAAGTCGAGATATTTCCTTATCTTTTTTCAAGAAATAACTTGTTTGTCACTAAAAAACGCTCCAATAGCTATTTTCAACAACAAAATGATAAACAAACCATGGGCGTAGTGAAGAAAAGCATTTACTTAAATTCTTAAATTCTGTTAGTCAAATTTCTTCTGAAAGTAGTACAAACTAATCTGATGTACCTATTAAAGTCTACTTTAAGCTTTAAATCAATAAATCTTCAAAACTACTGAACTGAAGCTGATGTATTTTACATCACTATAAAGGGAATTGAAAGTCCTTTAAAATAAGGTATCACTCGACTCCCCTTTCCATTTAAGATTTTAGGGTTGGTGTCACCCCCGCCCAGGGGGCTGCACGTATTAACGTGATTTTTTGCCAAACTTGTGTTCCCCTCAAAAAAAAATCGACGAGTCTGAGCGTTTTTCAAAAAAAAAACTGAGCTGCCAGCATTGTTATTACAAACGTAATTGTTTTTTAAAAGGAAAGTCACAACCTTTGGGACACCCTGTATTATCAGCGATCAAACTATAGGTTGGGTATGTTGTCAGTTATTTGTCGGGTATTTGTCAGTTTTGTTTACATCTAGAATTCTTGAGTTTTCTAGAATGTGATCTTCACATGGTACTAGGATTAAATTCCAAATCTCGTTTCGGCAACTCTACCCTATGCTATGTAGAACATCAAAATTAAGTTTACTTACACTTACGCAAGTGCGGCTTGGTGTTTTCTCGCCAAAACGCATTTGCGTAGCCTGCAGGTTTTGCAGAACAGAACCTTGCGTACAATCACTAACGCCCCATGGTATGTTTCCAACGAGACCTTTCACAGAGACCTTGACATCTCTTACCTAAGGGACTACATCAAACAACAAGCGCAGCTACGTTACAGTCAAGCAGAATCGCATAACAACCCTTTGTTGCGCGAGTCAGTAGACTACACAGTCGAGCAAGTTCGCAAGCTCACAAGGCCGCGACTCGCACTGTGAACAAAATTAAATCGTGCGACTTTAGGTCCAACCAAAATTATAATTTTTCTTCAACAACCAATCCCAAAATTAATTTTAGGATCAATTTAAAATTGCCGAATACTAACTAGCAATGCCAAGGCACCCCTCAAATTGATGCACTTCTTTTTTCTTTGCTCTCCCTCCTTCCTTCCTTCCTTTCTTCTTTCTCCCTGACTTTGTTTGGTATCTGGGCAACCAGACCTGACAGACCTACTGACTTACAAGACGTCAACCAAGAGCAAAGGTCCTACGGACCGCTCTGACAGACAATGACGAATAGTAGTATGGTACTAGGATATATGAGGGTGTGTGGAGTTGTAAGTTGAGGTTAAGTAAGTTTAGCGAGTTTTTGAGCGAATAAAATGTGAAAATGCAAAATGATGTTCACTTCTATTGCAACAAGAAGAGACCATTCGTGACATTACAAAGTACAGGATGCTTAATATTACCAAGTAAATGTAACACACTTCAAATACATTATTTCAGCTTGTTTCCATATATATTTCTGAATTACTAACAAAGTAAAGGTCCGATTTTGGGCACTTTTCTCTATGGTGTTAGATCAGAGAGTGAACAACAGTATAAATGTCAGGTGTTATATAGTATTAATGAAACGATTCCGCTCGGTTCATCTGCTCCAAAAATTTCCATATCCATCGTTCTGTCCAATCACACCACAAAAAGAGTGTAATATAGTTCCACTACGAATACTCCACCAAGCCGCCTTTGCGCCGTATATAGAGAGATAATCTACGACAATACGTTGATCCCCCAAACAAGGATTTCGCGGCCATGCGGGATCTATACGTCGGCCCACAGAACGCTTTGTGCACTTTTTAATATTCCTCACAGAATAAAGTATATATGACCCGGAGTTACTAGACTGCTTCGAACACTCAGGGCCGGATCTAGCTCGAGTTTCCACGCTATCTGCCCAAGCATACAAGACTTCACATTGAACGAAAGTAAATCGTGCAGTTTTAGGACCAATCAAAATTACGCTGTTGAAAGGGCTTTTGGGAGAGTATTCCGCGAAAGTTACAGATAACGGAGCCCCACATACGTGAGACATACTATGATACTCCTATGAATTTTTCGACGATGAATCCGACTCTGGGATCAGGAAAACTCCCAGATGTATAGAATTCAATCCTGGCCCCCAAAGCTTAACAGTGGTGAGACTTGAGTTTTGGAGACCAGATGTTGGAGCATGGTGTTCGAATGTATTTTTCGACGGTGAATACGAATTTGTGGCCGAAAAGGTCCCTGGACCACAGTGCTCACTCCCGGGCACAAAATCTAGCACCAAAAATGGTTGGAAAATTGATGTTCGGATGCCATTTTACACACGAGGCGGTCTTTGATGCTATTAGGGCTAAGATGTCTTCCTGTTGCGACTATCATGACACTAATGCCAAAATGTTACCATTATACCAATATCTGCAAACATTTTTTAAATCACTTTGAAGAATAAAATAGTTCAATACTCCGAAAAAAAAAATAATACACTGCATTGCTTTTTTGATTTAGATCGAATAATCATAGCTATTAGAAAAATTGTGGACTGTGCATCACACAATATATTACTAACAAAAATAGAAACATGGCTTTAGATGTCATGTATTAAATCTATTCCGCTCTTACCTATACGACAGAAAGCAGTATGTTATGGTAGACGGAGCTGTATCCGATTCAGAGGACATTTGCTTTGGGGTGCCCCAGGGATCAATCTTGGGGTCTTGGCTTTTAACAAAATAGCTATAGCTACTGGTAATTTAGAAAAAGCAAGGAAGTATTTAAACCTAAACGAAGATAAGACTGACGAAAATATGATCTTATCCGCTAGTAGATCTGTGACGATGAGTAGAAATGCTGGGGTTCCTGGAATAGTTTTAGATGACTCATTAAGTTGGGTTCATCACATTGACTCGCTTCCTGTAAAACTAAGCAAATTCCTTTTTCTTTTGAGGAAATTGAAATCACAGGGCAACCTATAAGTATTAAAAACATGCTGCCTTGAGCTATTTCGTTCACAGCTCAGCTGTGGTATCACATTATGGGGTCATTCTAGTAAGATAGATAAACTATTAATTATTCAGAAGGAAGCCATGGTCAGTTTAGGATATTACGATTCTTGTAGAGAGCACTAGATCTGAAACGAGATTTGAAATAAAAAAAAACATTCTACTTGAATTCATTTCCGGCCAAAGGTACCCGTCATGACGGGTGGAGATTGAGTTTCCAGTTATAGCTGCTAAAACGTTGTATTGCTAGACCCATATTTCAGCAGTCTGATTCATTTTTTGTTCCTGAACTCTAGAACCAGATGGTCATAAGAGCAGGGTTGAGCTATCCATAAGTGAACGAAGAGTGATAGATGGCGCTTATTCCGACAGACCGTACCACTGGTATAGAGGATAGTTGCGATGGTTTCGTTCATTCGTCCAGAGACTAGACCATGCTGACCAATAGTCAAGGAGCACGACACAGCTGTCTGTGGTTCACTGTCTGTTTGCTCGGATGGATAAAAGCATGTTTAGTTTCAGACCAGCATATGGCATCCGACACTCAATTTTCACCCCCCATAAGGTTAGTTTTATTGGCCCGGGGGTGGATTCAAGACTTACAGAGACTTTTCTGGATTCGGATTCAGCGTCGAAAAATTCGTAGGAATGTTATGATCTGCCTCGCGTAATATTTTTTTTTATTATTTTTTTTTTCTCCGGACAATTTCTTTTAGGTATTTTGAACAAAAAAGGTGCGTATTAACTTCTCTATAAAGTAGACCATGTTATAAGCGATTTAAAGTTTGGAAAACCCTAAAAATGGACACCTTTAATGTTGAAAGGGCGGAAAAAATTCTATCAGTATTTATATTGTACTAAAAATTAAATAAATTAAGCTCATAATACTGCTACGGGTCTGGCAGTGACAGGTTTTTACCTAAATTTAGATCAAACTAAAGCTGAAAAATAATATTCACTTTTGAAAACAAGGTCACCGTTGTGAATGAAACGTTTACTACATTAAAAAAGAATTATTAAATTATTATAATAATAATAATAAAATTATACAGGGTGTTTATTCAAAAAATTCCCACCACGGATTTATCGAAAACCACTGATTAACAGAGAAAATGTCGAGACACGTCACAAGATTTGTCAAGGGGGACAACTTTTTAACACAAAAACTACTTCACACTGTTTCACCCTCGGCCTCCCAGGGTCATTCTTTGAAAAAATTGAATAACAAGTGGTATAAAGTTCTTTATTTTGACGTTTGATCTTTCAAAATTAGTCGATTCGTTTTTGAAGAAAATCTTTATTTATCCTAATTTGTTCAAATCGAAAACAAAAACACACGACAATATCACTTTTTATTTCATTAAGTGTTCAAAATATTGTTTGTTAGGGTACGCCAAATCTATAATTCCTTTATAATTTAAAACGGAAACTACCAACATAAACAGCAATTCAGAACATGAGACGTGGCAATAACCAAATAACAACCCGGATTTTATTCTGCATTATTTTCATCAACATAGATATCCTGGGCAAACTGTAGTTATTTTTGTACCTGTTTAGTTATTTGTTGCTATGGGAAAGAAAGAATTCAATTTGCTTTTTTGACAATATTCTGATAGTGAAAACTAATTTATTGATTCACATTTTACTTCTAAAATGGTTTACACACTAGCCGAAAGTGTGAAAATGATTCTAATTCATGGTGCCCAAAACCTATGTGCTCGGCAAAGTGACGTCACGTTTAATGCCAGAAATCTTTGGAAGATAACCTTGCATGGGTATGTTTTGGATCTTGTTACTAAATTTACTCAAACTGCATCTGTTGCAAATAAAAAACGTGATCATCGGAAAAGCTTTGGTTCATTTCGGAATAAATCCTAATACTTCACTACGCAAAATTTTTGCTGCGACTGGTATTCCATTGGGCTTTGTACACACAGGTACTAAACTCCATAAATTTCATCCATTCAAAATGAAAATATTGCAAGAGAACGGAAGATGATTTAGATAGGCGAGCTGAGTTTTGTGAACAAATGCAGCGATTAACTTTTTAATTAATTAATTCATGTAAAGAACATCTGCTTCAGTGATGAATGCACATTTTATCTAAATTAGTTTGTTGATAAGCATAACTGCAGGTATTGCAATGCAAATCCTCATGCTTCTGTAGAAGGACATACCCATGAACACTCTGTATGTAGTTTCAGTGTCTAGACAAACATGGGGGACTATAAACATTATATTGCCCATAACTCTTAGACGATCAGCTTTAAAGGCAGTATTATTATTATTATTGACATCATTTCTTGTGCAGAATGATGAAAGGAACTTGTAAAAACTTTGCTCGGAGCGAAAGAACAATTTTTTGTAATTTGATTTTGATTCATATTAAGGGGCATTCCGCAAACATGATTAAAATAATATAAAATAATAATAAATTAATTTCGCTGGTAAATGGTAGCAGGCACTATAACGGGTCAAACATCAGAAATTGGTGAGACAAAAGCATTCACAGTTTAGGAAATGAAAAATTGTAGACATGAATTTAGGATAAAAAGAACTCTACGCTGTAAATGCAGGTCTCTCACAAAAATGCTTTGAGTTACTATTTAAAAACAAATAATGTTTACATTCCATATGAGCCTATTCTTTTCAGGCTATGTTTGTGCATAGTTATGAATTATTTCTGTTGTCATTATAAGGTCATCATTACTCAAAACAGTTAGTAATATAATAATGTAACCTTGTATGACCCCACTTTATAACCAGAATATACACTAGACAGAAATGCAATAAAAAATCTATTCCCAAAATGTCTCACACTAATGCAAGATTTTCGCCTTGCCTAATACGGCCCTGGGGAACTTTGCAACGAAAATATGATATATCGCTGTGCGTGACGTGCAAGAATAAACACAGCGCTTTCCAGCGTACAAGACTAATGGATCGAGTGATCTCTCTTTTTGACCTATCCCAACGCTGCTGTGACTATCATGTTAAAATTGCATAGATGCAGTTCATACCGGAAATGTACGACTTATTTCATACGATGCGCGGTAGACTGAATTTTCAAAAATATGATGAAGGATGAAATGCCTCTATGACAAATTTGGTGTTTTGAATGATTCTGTAAGATCATCACGTGATGACCTATAATAAGACGCCAGTAGTGTGCAACAAAAAAATCAGAAGTGATAAATAAAAAAGTACATATGACGTTTGCAAAAATATGGAGCATAGAAATATAACACAGCCAGATTAAAAGTACAGACAGATGTCACCCATTATCATAGACATGTCGACCCCGATCAGCCAAAATACATAAGCAAGACATCTGATTATTCAAATCTTTTCTTTAAAATAAGCAACACAAATCAAAAAATTGTCAGAGCGGACTATATCAAATATTTAGGAATTTTTTAGACCGATATTGGTGGTGGGACATTCGTGGAGGCTACACGTTGAAGAAGATTTGTTACATACAAAATTAAGTTCCTTACAGGCATGTGTTCCAAATTGGACACTCATCATTGGCATACTCGAAAACGGTAAGAGATATAAAGTCGCTTAAATAGGGCTAAAGTTGCGTATTTAGGTAAATAACAAAATACCGTTTAGAACATTTCGAAATTCAAAGTACCTCCGGGGAGAAACAAGAAAAAACAATTTTCCCAAAATCGTTTCATTTTTTTCTTGACTTGAAAAAATTAAAACCATTTTGGAAAATTCCGTTTTCTCTCTCTGGTAGTACTTTGAACTTCAAAACTTTCCAAGCGACGTCAAAGACTTGAAACAATTTCGAAATACACATAATTTAAAAATATCAAAATGGATACTCTGAATATAATACTCGTATAATAATATATAATAATATTTATTCGCCAAAATACAAAAAATGGGCAAATAAATATGAAAAAACCACAGAAGGCATCGCCTGTGTTTGGTTTATATCTTAATAACTAACAATCAATCATATATGTGTATAACAATTATTGTTAAATCTAAAAGGTATTAATGTAATTGGAATTTTGTAGTTTTAGTTTTCTATATAATTATGTATAGTCATTCGCTGCACATTACTAACCCAGTCTTTCAATTTTCTTCTAAATTTTTTTCCAAAATTAAGTATCTTTATTTCGTTTGGTACATTATATAATTTAGCTGCTAAGAATTTAAATGATTTTTTGAATAATGTTTTGTGTGGTCTTTGGATATTAGATGAGCCTATTCGAAATCGTGTGTTATGCTCGTGTTTATAGGATTTTTTCTTTTTATTACAATACTTATGGTATAAGGTGGTGGCATGTAAGAAATAAAGTTGTTTTGTATCAAGTATCCCTGTTTCTTGATATAAGTTGTTCGTTCGATACAATCTTGGCTTATGGAAAATGGCTTTCAAAACAGTTTTTTGTGCTATATTCAGGTCAGAAATGTATGTCTTGCAGGCGGCACCCCAGGCTGTGATGCCGTATATTATATGTGTTTCAACTAAAGCATGGTATAGGATTCGCAGATAACTTTCTGTAAGAATGTTAGCAAGCATTTTGAGTTTATAGGCAACATTTCTAATTTTTTTGATAACATATTTAATATGGTTATCCCACCTTAGATGTGAGTCTATAAATATTCCAAGATATTTCAAAGTGTTAACTCTATCGATTTTGGACTTTTGGCCATGATAATTAACGGAAATTTGTTCGAAGGTAGGTAAAAATTTTGAATAGGATGTAAATGCAATAAATTTTGTTTTTTTGAAGTTAACTGTTAAAATTTTAGTATCAAACCAGTCAATGATCCTTATAAAATCCTGTTCAGCTATTTGCTTCAGTGTGCTCCAGTCATCAGCTTTATATGTATAATACGAGGGTGTCATCTGCAAAACATATAATCTTTTCAGAACTGTTAATTTTGAATAAGTCATTTAAGTAGAGACTAAATAATAGTGGACCTAGTACTGTTCCTTGAGGCACACCACACTTGATGTACATTTTTTTACTGTAAGTGTTAATGATTTTGACAGTCTGTGCCCGACTTGAAAGGTAATTTTTTAAAAGGATTTGTGACGCTCCCCTAAATCCCAATCTTTCCATAACTTTCAGAAGCTAGACATGGTTAACCGTATCAAAGGCATTTTTTAGATCAACAAAGACACCAATAGTAGGTATCTTTTTGTTGACATTAGAGTTAATTTCATCCATTGCAGCCAAAATTGCATCTGTAGTGGATTTTCGTTTTCTAAATCCATATTGGTCAGAAAATATAATTTTGTTTTTGTCCAAAAATTGTAATATCCTTTTTTGTAGTAATTTTTTGAAAATTTTGGCTATATTCGATAGTACTGATATGGGTCTATAATTTGATGTTTCCATTCTGTCACCGCTTTTATAAACAGTAGTAACAGTTGTTTTAAATTCCGGATTGGAAACACCAATTAATGACGTAAGAAAGTAGGCTACTATTTTTAAATGGTCAGCTTTGATACCATCTACACCAGGACTTTTTTTGGTTTTAAGTGAAAGGACAGCTTCTTGTACTTCGATCGGACTAACGCTTTCTAAAAAGAATGAATTGGGAAGTTGGGTTTTTGTGAAATTTTCGTTCGAAACCATTTTTTTAATACTGGATGCTAAATTTTCTCCAACATTATTGAAAAAATTTAAGAATGCATCGGACATTTGTCGTTTATCTGTTAATATTGTTCAATCACGATTCTTAATTTCATCAATATTTGGCTTTTCTTGAACGTCTTTGTTAGTTAAGTGATCGACAACTGACCACAGTTTTCTTGGATCAGATTTGGCATCTTGTAATTTTTTTTAGATAGAATTGGCGTTTTGCTTCTCTAACTAGATTGATAAAAATATTTTTATATTCTTTATATTTATGGGAGGTATCTGTACATGGCGATGCTTTCATTATCTTGTATAGTTCCTCTTTTTTGTTGGCAGACTTTATCAAACCTTTAGTTATCCAGGGATTCCTGCTTTTGTCAAAATGTTTAATTTTAACTCTGTTTGTACTACATTCAATTAAATATTTTATGCGTTCAATGAGTGTGCTTGCAGCATCATTAACATTCGTTGCACAGTACACTGCTGTCCACGATTCTAATTTGATATTTGCAAGTAGTTTTTTATTATCGACAAAACACCTAAATTTCACTGTTTCATTATTGGAGATGGATCTACTTTTATTTTTTTCTGGTGATGATATAAGTATTACAGTGGATAAATGATCGGTAATATGGTTATCAACAATTAACGGTATGTACCGAAAGAAATTTGAAAAATTTTTGATGAAACAATGATCAATGCAAGAACTGGAACTATTATTGACTACTCTTGTTGGTAAATTTATATTTGATATGAATCCATTGCTCTGCATTACAGTGAGGTATTTGTTTACTAATTTGGTATGTTGGAGTATATTAATATTCATATCTCCTATTATGATGTGGTGTGACTGTATGGCATTTTTGTTATCTAACAAAAATTTTTCAAGATTTTCTACAAATGTATAAGGGTTTGATGATGGTCGATAGACAGATGTGACTTTTACACTTTTGTTATCAATTCTCAATATCAAATCCAACACTGTGATACCGTCATCAAATTTAACAAAATCATATCTGTAGTTGATATCATACATATTGAGGTTCTTTCAAATATTCATTGTAGCTTATCGTCTTCTACATATACTGTATACCTCTTTGATATACATTTTTCTTCAAGCAAATAGATTCAGCTTGTCAGATTGAGCTTGTCGAACAAACGCTCATACACAAGGGTAGGTTCCATGCGAATGTATGAGGAAGATGGAGATATATATACGTAAAGGAATACTACTTTGACCCGCCGAGAACGGTGACTACAACTATACTAGTACTTACTAGTTACTTTCATAACATTCACTTCCTTTCGATATTCTGCAAGACCCACCTGAAAAAAAGGGAAGATGTTATTTAAACATAATCATCACTTGCAATATTTTAATTTTTTGGGAGCGTTTCCTCAAACCATCGTTCAAACGAACTCCCGGCCATTTCTTCATGCTAGTCGGTCGTTTGCTTTGACTTAAATGCCCATAGGGCAGTGGAAACAAGGCCATGTCCACTGCCAATGTGACAGATGACAAACCGTTTTCCAAACTATCAACGATACCCGCACACTTTTCAATCTCGTTCGGTTGACCTAGGAAGCTGATAAATAATATACGGATCGAAAACGAAACAGATGCATTTACTGGCAGTTCAGTTTTTTTTGGAAAAACGCTCAGACCCGTCGATTTTGTTTTCGAGGGGGACACAAGTTTGACAAAAAATCACGTTAGCACGTGCAGCCCCTTAAGCGGGGGTGATACCACCCCCAAAATCTTAAATGGAAAAGGGGGTCGAGTGATACTTATTTTAAAGGTCTTTCAATTCCCTTTATAATGATATATAATTAATGTACTTCAGTTCAGTAGTTTTGAAGATTTATTGATTTAAAGCTTAAATAAAACTAATACATCATCATTATAGGAGATCAATACATTTGGCAGCAAAGTAATTTAAAAATGAAGAATGAACTGACCCGTTAGGCAAGTAAATGTTGAAAATGGCCACCATCACTCTCCATGCAATAACAAAGATTTTGCTCAAAACGTTAGCGTTCATTTTGCAATATTTGAGGAGTAATTTGAAGGCAATCATTCACAATTCTTTGTCGCAGGTCTTCTAATGATGTTGGCTGAGTAGCATAGATTTTGCTTTTCAAATGACCCCACATAAAGAAATCCAAAGGTGATGAATCTGGCGATCTTGGGGGCCATTCAGTAGCACCTCTTCTACCAATCCATTGATCTGGAAACGTCTGATCTAAATATTGTCGAACACGTAATGCGTAATGTGGTGGGGTACCATCCTGTTGGAACATCAACCTATTCGCAATGTACCGGCGATCATTCTGATTTTCAACTATGGCTGTTAATGCAGGATCTATGGCGTCTTCCAGTAATTCCAAATACATTTCACCGGTCAAATTTCCAGGTAAGGAAAAAAGGACCAACTAAATGATCGCCAAAAATACCAGCCCAAACATTTAATTTTTTTGGCTGCTGTGTATGAACCTCATGATAAATTCTGGGATTAGAATCGTACCAATATCGGCAGTTATGACGATTTACTAAGCCATTTAAGAAAGTGGAACATTCGTCGGAAAAGCAAGTGTTGAATAGAAAATGTTCATTGTTTATAATTCGTTCACTCATATCTTCACAAAATTGTAATCGCCGATCAAAATCGTCCTCATTAAGTTCTTGGACCAGGTGAATTTTATACGGATGAAAACTATGGGTATTTAGAATCCGTTGGACAGTACGTCGATTAACATCACACACAGTCTCCAATTTGAGGGTACTTAACGTAGGATCTACATAAACTTGCCCTAAAACCCCCACTTCTATTGCTTCGTTCCTTATGGGATTTTCAATGTTGCGTTTTTTATTGGCGACTGACCCAGTTTCCCGAAATTTAGCTACAAGTTCTAGAACATATTTTCGATGCACGTTACTGTTCTCATGTCGCTCATTAAATTTTTCTGCTGTTCTATTAGCGCACTGATTATTTCAACTCTTTCTGATGTGGAATATTCCATGGTTCATTTATGTAATAAAGCGTTCCAAGTTACTTTAGCAACAAAGTTTGGTCAAACCAATCGCAAACTATGTACTAAATTCGTATTTAAAATAAGTACGAGATATTTCCTGATCTTTCTTCAAGAAATAACCTTTTTTGCCACAAAAAAAACGCTCCAATAGCTATTTTCAACAACAAAATAATAAACAAACCATGGGCTTATTAAGTAAATTCTTTTAGTCAAATTTCTTCTGAAAGTGGAACAAACTAATATGATGTACCTATTAAAGTCTACTTTAAGCTTTAAATCAATACATCTTCAAAACTACTGAATTGAAGCTCATGTATTTTACATCATTATAAAGGGAATTGAAAGACCTTTAAAATAAGGTAACACTTGACCCCCCTTTTCACTTAAGATTTTAGGGGGCTGCACGTGTTAACGTGATTTTTTGCCAAACTTGTGTCCCCTCGAAAACAAAGTCGACGGATCTGAGCGTTTAAAAAAAAACTGAGCTGCCAGTAAATGCGTCTGTTTCGTTTTCGATGCGCCACCCTGTATATAATTGTATACCCGTGCTTCCTTCATAACGCAGATAATTTTTAATACCGAGTATTACCCGAAGACTTTTAGTAAATTAAAGCTAATTTGCTTGGACTATAGTTGTTCTGCACGTGTACCATCTCGCAAGTTTTCATCATGACGTACGACTAGTTCATCCGCAACAAACCGGCATAAAAACTTTTTCATGCCGTGATTCAGTGCACTATTCTCAGCAACAAAGACGCCATATTACAGGACAAGCTACACTTTGTCCCGCCATTGTGAAAGCACTGTTCCGTATACAGCGCTCGAGTTATTTGTGCCTTCCGCTTCGAGATTATCCATAAAAAAGCAATACGCCTGTCGGCCGTCTTGTCCCTTCTGTTATCCTATTCAAGGGTATCCTTTTTGAAGGGCTCCTTTTCGAAGCCACTTGCAACTTTTACTTTGATGTTTGTAATGAATTTATTCAGGAAATATTTTCAGAAGATAACTAGAACATTATGGCCTCTCTGAATATTCATTTCGTCTGATAAAATTAGCCGTAAATAATGAAATCGATGACCTAAGCTCGGCAGCGGTCAGCTCGCGACCGGTTCGACTTCTACCTTTGTTGCGCTTACTTGGCCGATACCACCGGGTATTGGATATATTTCTGATATTCTGTCTTAAGGGTAAATGTACGGGGAGATCTGTGTGAAATGTGCCTAACAGGTGCGTAGACACCAGTATTACCGAACTTAAAAAGTGACATTATTTCGTTTTAAATGATTTTTCTGGCTTTTTCGAAAAAACGTCAAGTGGGGGTTATCCATAGCTTCTAAGACTTAAGCTGTATGTTCTATATTATTGCCGGAATCACAAAACACATAAGACTGAAGAAGTGGGAGCTGCACGTTAAACAATGGCAACACCGTTGACGTTTTGTCAGATGGTTGCGCCGCCTACTTGCCTGGAGATCTGGAGGAATTATCGAAGGAATTTAAAATATACTGAAAGTGATATTTCCCATATTGAAGAAATATTTTATGAGTACAGATGCATAAAATATCCTCAATAAAGGAAATACCTGATTCAGCAACAATGTATAGAGACATTCAGACGTTAACCTTGAACAAAAGTGCAGAGGCGTTATATCTGGGGTGAGTTAGTGGTTTTGCGAAAATCATTTACATCTGAATACAGAGAAAACATATCTAGTGAGATTTTACAACCCCCAACGGAACGTGAGAATGCCGAAAATATTCCATAATGGTATTTCTTTGAATTAAGAGGAAAGCGTAGGTTTCTGGGTCTACATATCGATGAAAAATTAAACCTTGTGACCGCCTAGTGTCACAGTTAAATACCATTTCTCACAAATTACAACACCATAACCTCAGAGAGCCGGTTAGCGATATATTATGGGCTTGTTGAAGCTAGAATTAGAGATGAAATTTGCTTTTGGGGCTCTTCTTCGGCAGCTCACACCGTTTTCATGGCACAAAAACGGAGCATGCTAACAATGCCACAAGTTGCATCTACACATAAATTGAGAGAACTCTTTGAGAAATAGAAAATCCTAACAGTATTTGCTTTCATGATATATTAACTCTCAGTAAATTTTCATTTAAATAAAAAATACTTACTCTGCATGGCGACAACAACGACAAGGAACCAGAATAATATAACATCTGGTAGCTCCTTACATAGATGCCGTATAGGTCGATAGATACCCTAAACCGCATCCGCCGAGAAATGTGCACATAGTCGGCAAATAATGCATAATCTGTAAAGGTGTATTATTCGCCATTGGTGGGGGTTTTATCGGTTTATAAAAACTGGATGATCCGACACGTGTGATTATTTCTTCCCTGGGATCACTCGGGGCGAATCTCTCCTCGTGGGACTGGACCTTCCTGGACCAAAAAGTAACTGTTTTATTTTATTGTACTTTTATTTGCACGGCGTTTCATTAATATACTTTGACATTTTATTTGTTTGTGTTATCATTTGAGCCTCCATACCAGCTTGTCGGCTCAACCCAGACCTAACGTAGGAAATAAATCGCCCAAAATACTGGGTTCAAAAGTGTTCAACAAGTTACCAAAGGAACTGCAAAAGATTTCGAATCCAAATAGCTTCAAGTATCATTCAAAAGTGCTTTTATTTAACAAATGTTTATACTCCGTGAACGACTTTATCTCCATCTAATCTGATTCATTTATTTACCTTGCGTCCATTTTTAATCCGTATTGTTTATTTATATTTCATTTATACTAGTTTTTATGTTATGTGAGTGTACTTTAGCTTTGTTTTCAATGTGTGTATCTATATTTCATTTCATGTATCGAAAAGGTTCAAAAAAAATTCTAAAGTACTTATCTTTCAAGATTGATGGGGTATATCCACAAACAGGTAGTGACTATGTGATGCTTGAGAACAGATTCAGCTTTCAAACTTTAGAGAGCCGTAGAGGTCAGGCATCTGTTTTCTTTTTGCATAAACTACTAAATGGCAAAATTGACACTGTTGACCTGCTATCACAGCTAAATATCTTTGTATCGAGACTTAATGTTAGGGATCATTACATGTTTTTATGTAAAAGAGCTCAAACAAATATATTAATGAAAGCACAAATTAATCAAATGTGTGCAAGCGCGAACAAATTGTCTAACGTCTGTGACATTTTCTGCTGCAGTTTTTCAGAAATAAGAACCCAGTGTCGTGTAAGTTTGTAGTTTCGCTGAAGTTAGTTTTACGTAAATTTAGTATATTAATTGTTTTTTATAACCCATTGCTCTGTAAATGGTGTACACTGTTGGGCAGTATATGCTTTATTATTATTATTTTATACTATTTTACTCCTCTGGGTATTAATATTTCCCTCAGGCTAACCGCTAAAGTAAGGAAATGGATCTCCAGCGGTTTTTTCACCGGATCCGGTTCTCATCTCCTAAAACCCTACGTACTGTCCTACATGTCCCAGCAGCGCAGATTTTTGTAACTGCAAGTATATTTTTGGATGGAGCTGTAGCTTTTCCAGACTCTTGTATAGTTTCCTTGGTATCTCTCCAGTAGCTCCTATGATAACTGGTACTACAGACACCTTGCCCATTTCCCACATGCGTTTTATTTCGTCGGAGAATGGCATATACTTATTGATCTTTTTCGCATGGGTGCTTTGGATATTAGTAGGAAGTGGCACAGCTATGTCTATTATAAACGTCGTTCTTTCTTCTTTTAGTGTGAGCACTATGCCGGGAATATTGTTGGGGATGGGCCTGTCAGTTATGATTTTACGGTTCCAGTACAGCCTAGAGGTCTCCGTTTCAATCACAGGTGACGGCGTGTAGTTATAGTAGGGCTGTGTACCAGTTTCTCCTAGATGCTTTTTAGCCAGAGCTTGATAAAGTATTTTGGCCACATCATTGTGTCTTTCAAGATATTGTTTATTAGCTACAATAAGATCTATGTGCTCATCTTTTTCCCCACATATGCGGCATCTGATATCTTCAACGTTCTCATGCATTATACGCTTTAGGTACAACTTTGTTGGGACTACCTGATCCTGGATGGAGGCTCCAGGAACAGATTACCTTGGGAAGCCTTCGTGTCAATGGCGTTGTCTTCTATGCGGCTCCTATACCGACCATGTAGTGGTTTGGCTTTCCATTGGCGAACCAGATCCTGCATTGGGGTTATCTTTGCCTCAGGGTTGAAAGATGTTTCTGAAAGGTTTAGTGGTGTCAACTTTTTATCCGTCTGTGTTATTGCTTGATGCATTCTGCTGGATGTGGCTTTTTGGAGAAAGTACTGGCGTAGATTGTCCACTTGGCGGTGATGTAGTCTAGGTATGCAATGTATTCCTCTGCCACCCTCATTTCGTGGTAGATGGAACCGCTCTATGGAACTATGTGGGTGGTGTCCCCGGTGTTTACGGAATTCTTTTCTGGTTTCCAGATTAATTGCGTTGAGTTCTGTATCCGTCCAGTTCAGTACGCCAAACGTGTAGGTAAGGACCGAAGTAGCGTAGGTGCTGACAGCAAGTGCTGTATTACGAGCTGACAAACTTTTTTTCAGCACTGCCCTCAAACTTGTTCTATAGTTCTCCATTGCCTTTTCTTTTGCAGCTTTCTGGTCTATGCCCGGCGCTTGTAGATAGCCTAAGTATTTATACTGTTCATCTTGCTGCATTCCTTCAATTTTCCCTTGCACTTGGTTCGGCTCATATCCTGAATGCTTACTCCATTGGCCTTTTACCATCCAACTGATCCTGCACTTGTCTAAGCCAAACAGCATCTTGATGTCAGTGCTGAATTTACTTACACAGTCCAGAAGCTTATGAAGATGTTCTTTGGTTTCTGCAAAAAGTTTGAGGTCATCCATGTACCAAAGATGTGAAATGCGTGTTTCGTTGCCACCCATCAGTATTCCTTTCTTTTGGCTATTTAGCATTGTTGTTAACGGTCTAAGCGCTAAGCAGAACCATAGCTGACTTAAAGAGTCTCCTTGAAATATTCCTCTCTTTATGGATACCTCTCCGGCACTAAATTGCGTATCTTGGATGTTGAGATAGAGCCGCGTCTTCCAATTCGCCATAGCATGTGCCAGAAATTGTTTGATGTGGCACTCGATCCCATAAAGGTCAAGCACCTTTAACAGCCAAGAGTGAGGTATACTGTCAAACGCTTTCTGATAATCGATGTATGCAATGTACAGGGATCTTTTTTTATTCTTGGCATAATTAGTTATGACAGAGTCTATAACAAGTTGCTCTTTACAGCCTCGAGACCCTTTTCGGCAACCTTTTTGCTCTTCGTCTAGTATAGTATTCCGCTCTAGGTGTGAATATATATCTTTTCAGTAATCATAGCGGTCAATACCTTGTAAATAGTCGGCAGACAGGTGATTGGTCGGTATTTTTCTGGATCGTTCGAGTGACCGCCGTACTTTGGGATTAGATATGTCATTCCCGTTGTTAAGAACTCTGGCAACATATCTGGCTGCTCTAAGATTGTGGTGTAACACTTTGCGAGTCGATCTTGAGCCGAAGTGAACGTTTTTAGCCAATAATTCTGAAGCTTCTCTGATCCTAGGACTTTCCAGTTTGGTAATTTTCGTAAAGTACTTACCACGTCATCTAAGCTAACTTTCCAGTCGAACAGTTGAATTATTTCCTTTCTCTTGGGGCGGTACCATTCAGATGTGGAATGATTGATTGGATTGCTTCAAATTCCTGACCAGAAACTGTTGATGGCATCCGAGGTAGGAATCTGAACGTTGTTCTGTTCTGTATCCCTGCGTCGCGCCTGCAAGTTCCTGTAGAAGCCTCGCTGATTGGTCTCGAATGCTCGATTTTGTTTCCGGCGTTCGTTGCTTTTCTTGTACCTTCGAAGTCGCAGTGCTGTAGCTGCTTGTTTTTGCTTCAGGTAGTCCAATACTTCTACAACTGTTGGGCTCTCCTCCAAGCAGTGACGGTTTATCACGGTCTCTGCGGATCTCTTTACTCTAAGACTACATTCAGACCTGCGGTACTGGGTGAGTATTGCTATGTCCTTTCTAATCTCTTCTATATTACGCAATATCCTCATCTCCCAGGCTAACAGTTTTCTGTTTTTTCTTACACATTGTTCGCCAACTCTCTGTTCATTTAATTTTAGGACTGTAAGTGGTCCAGTGTACAACAGGCTATGGAGCTCAGTCAAGGTTGTATCTTCTGTAATCGCGTTATCTATTACTTTGTTAACTTCAGCAATATACTCAGATGTATGGGGTTTTATTATTAGCTTTGGTAGGCTTGGTTTAGGAGTTGGCTCCACACCATCACACCTCATGAACAAGCCCCTGAACTCATCTGCGTATTTAGAGGGTTGGCCATCGTTTGCCTCAAATTGCTCTTGGTTTTCTATGTGCTCTTGCGGAGCTTGTTCCTGCATTCCTAATTCTATGGATATCTCTTCTCTTATTTTGTTTATCTCCTCTGCTGGCAATCTGTTGTTTATGAATACGGATCGGCGCTGGTCTAGTACGTTTTGCAAAGTTTTGCCTTGCAGGTGAGGAAAGTTCATGATAACTTGTTTGTGTAGTTCAGTACCGTAGGGCTCAGTGGATGTTTCTAGTGTAGTAATTCTGTAGTAGGAGCGAACCACGAATCTGTTCATTTCGGTAGTCCACGTGGGCCTTTTTCTCCTCCTATTGTCTGGCATTATGGGCTGGGGCTCTTGGCTTCCAGGAGGTTGTTGGATGGGGTCATTTGAGTTACTTCTCACACTATCTGTGGGGGGCTTTCGCTGGATGATGACCGGGTGCGACCTTCAGCTACGCTCCCTGCCGGACGCGGACCTAGTCGCATAGCGTCGAGTCCCGATTACGTCGTTACATTCCGAGGCTTCATTTTGTTTCTTCTCCATTTCTGGGTAATTGTTTTCTCTTTTGATAAGTAGGTGTAATCCTTTACCTTTAAATGTTAAAACTCAGGCGTGGAAGAGAGACAAAAACCACGCCTGGATGAACGGGAGGTGTGCTGGCCGTAATGACTTTCCTTCAGTGTTAATATCAGTAGCTCAACCGCTTGGTCGAGGCCTCACGTTGCGTTGCTGGCTGTACCGTCTACGTCGTTACGGTAGCGGGTTTGAAACTGCTGGCGGCAGTCCCCTTACCGGCCAGACTACTTATTATTATTATTATTATTATTTATTTCATTTCTTCATCTATCGGTCCTTGTGTATGTGTCTTACTTGCTTTTAATGTGGTACAAAAAGACATATCATATACAAAGGCTGTTTGTGTAATGGATAATAAATATATTGTATAAGAACTGACATGATTCGTTATGTACTTCCGAAATTAAATTCCTAAATTCCTCCTGTGTAGTTCAAATCTGAGATATACTTGCCTACCCCTAAATATATACCCATCTTATTCCTTATCTGATACGACGATACAAACTCAATTCGAGCTAAACCGCCTCATTCCTATCTTAAATATCTCCCTTTATTCCTTATCCTACTTCGTTATTTCATAACAGTAAATCTTTGTATTGTTACATAAAAACTACGACCCTCTCGCTGCTGACAACTCCATTACTTCGATGTCCTTTGTAGTGCAGTTCCGAACAAAACGCCGGAATCTATTTATATACCATAAATTTGATTCTGGCCGTAAATCCTCCACTTCTGTATACGACAGCTTTGATTGTCTCCCGACTGTATCGTCGCGGGCATTCAGGGCGTTAAAGGGATCAAATCATCGAATTCGACCACCCGGAGGGTGTTTTTGGCATAAGGCTGAAAGCACCACAATAAAATCACACTTTTCGTCTAAGCTTTGCCGGTGGGTAATGAACTTCCTCTCTTGTGGCTTAATTGACGGGTTCCCCTCTTCATCCCACAATGTCAACGTTGGTGTCTTGGCTTCAACATTATTTAATAATAATAATAATATTTATTACCCTCATTAAACAGTATATACAAAGTTTACAAACAGCTTGCCCCTTAAAGAAGCAGCTGCTAGAGCAAAAAAAAAACAAACAAATTTAAACAATTCTGTAGTAAGACAAATGGCTATTAAGACATTTATAATTAATAATGTTTTAATCTTAAGAAATATAGCGAAGTATAGTAAGTAGAGAAATGGAAATTTAGAGTGAGAAGAGAAAGCGAGGGGAAAGAGAAGAAGAGAAAAGGGGGATCAGGAGGTGTGTTTTCTATGAGAACGATTTCTTAAATGATTCTTTATTGTGTGATGGTATTGTAATCAAATTCAATCTTCTAATGTTTAGATTATGTACATCAGTCCGGTAACTAATTTTTAAGTGAAGATAAGGGGGACTTTTATATTTTATAATATTGTAAAAAAAAGAAGTAGAGTGCAAGGTACGCCTCTGAGCCATATTCAACCATCCCAGTTCAGATAGTTTGTGGGATACTCTTTGTCTACCCCTTATGCCAAATATCAGTCTCAGACAAGAATTATGAGCTTTTTGAACCCGTTTTAGTTCCACACTATCAAGAAATGGGCCATACACCATATCAGCAAAGTTGAAGTGGAACAACACTAAAGCTTCGCAGAGCGTGGCTTGAGTATTTTGTGATAGGTAATGTCTATGGGGGTAAATTATTTTTAACATTGAATATGCTTTTCTTAGGCACAGAGTGATGTGCTCTCTAAACTTAAGTTTAGAGTCAACCACTAAGCCCAAATCCTTCACGGAATCCCTGAATGATATTATATTGTCCCCTAGTTTGAGCTTAAGTAATATTATTTTCTAATACGTTTCTGTAAATATCACTACAAAACAATATAGCCGTCGATTTAGTAGGGTTTATCTTTAACAAGTGATCTTCAGAGGTTTTGAGAAGGCTATTCAAGTCGGTATTCAGTCGGTTTGTTATAAGTTCTGACAGATCAGGTTTAAAAGAGGCATACATTTGAGTATCGTCAGCATAAAGATGATATTGACAATAACTCATCGACTTCATGAAATTAAAAGTATATAGGCTATACAATAATGGACCCAAAATACTGCCCTGGGGCACCCCTGATGTAATTGTAACTGTATCTGATATGTTCCCGTCCAAAGTCACGCGCTGCAACCTTTCAGATAAAAAAGAATTTATTATTGCATAGGCCGGCTGCCAATATATTTCAAAATAGCAGCTATTATCTCATGATAAATCATGTCAAATGCTTTCGTGTAGTCCAATAACACCAAGACAGTATCATTTCCCGCATCCTGTTCTCTGATAACATCATCCACAAGATCTTTTAATGCTGTGGAACAATGTATCCGGTTCTAAACCCCGACTGTCTAGGGGGGATGATATTGTTGGCAAAAACGTAGTTAGCAACTTGTATAGCGATTGCCTTTTCCAAAAGTTTAGAAAGGGTCGGTAAAAGCGAGATTGAACGTAGTTGACCAAATTCTGTCGGATTGTTAACCTTAGCTAATGGAAGAACATTGGCCAGCTTCCAGCTTTTAGGAAAATAAGACTTTTTAATACAACTATTTATAATATAAGGAGCTATAAAAGGGCAACACAAGGAAATCAGGGTAACGTTCAGGCTATCAGCGCCAAAAACCTTCGACTTGATACTGAGGATACTATTTAAAACAAAATCTTCGTCGCTTAGGTTAAATGAGAAGGTTTCATTAATCAAGGAGTTGTTATAGAAATGCAACAATTCTTGTTTTGGAGTATTATTTTGTGATATTTGGGCAAAGTAGGTAATAAGTTCATTAACATTCCTTAAATGGTCAGGGATGTATTTATTTTTATTTCTAAGTATATTTAGTTTTTTTAGTTCAGCCCATTTTTCCTTTTCTGAGCAATTCTGAAACTTTAAATTTAGATATGCCTGTTTTTCGGCTCTAATAGCAGAAGTGGTCAGGTTTCTTAACTGTTTATAATAGTCTCGATGACCAAGTTGGTGCGTTCGTCTAAAACGAGAAAGAGCTTGATTTCGAAGCCTTTTCATGAACTTAATGTTATCTGTGATCCATGGACTGTATGGTCTTTTTCGACCATTGCAGTCGTTTAGGGGTGCATGGGAATCAACAATATTCAATACAGTGTCTGTTAAAAATGATACCTTATGATCGATGTCATCTATTTGATATTTGTTATTCCAAGGCTCCGACTCAATGTCAGTAAAGAATATAATAAGAATAAGAAAAAAAATTCGGTCATATTAATACGCTAGAGGTACGCCCTCTAGCGGCTACAGTAAAACTATGCCCATGGTTCGTTTTGTCGTACCAAAAAACCCTTGTATAACAATTTTCACTGTTATACATCAAATAAAGCAAATTTAAATACTCTGTATTTCGGAAGCCGCGCATTTTTCGACCCATGTTTATATAGACTTTATGCATTAATTTTAAAACTTCTATCGAATCTTAAAGTTATGCAACAATAAACTGAAACACCCTGTATAAGTAAGAAATAATGGCAGAGCTCGACAAATTGTTTTGAATTTACATTGCTCTAGCAGCAGGAAAATGTCAAAGAATGATAGATTAGCCCCTTGAATATTTGTCACTTGTTTTGGAAACACCCTGTACACCTCTTTATACCTCGTAACCTATAATAATTAATTTCTCTCATGCCGGTAGTCGGTACATCACATCATCAACCAAACACAAACAAAAAGCTAACCGCATGAAAATTGTGTTGCGAGATTAGCGCCCCCTATAAACATCGGGTGGTAAGTAAACCACCTTAATTGAGAATTTCGCTGAACGAACCCATACAATGCTGCCGCTCTGCAGCTAAGCCATATTGCCTTATAAAATATTTGCCGCGAAACAAAATTTAATTTCCTGCCTTCTTCGTTGACTTTATCCGACGAAAAGTAATTAGGGCGGTGTTGCGCATTTATGAGCGCTTGAGGAAAGGGTATATTTTCCGTTCAGTGTTGTAACTATCATCTGCTGATGAGGAGGCTGGGTGGCCTAGTGGTTAACGAATGAAGGGGTACTAATCATCCGACCTACACCCGTATTACGTAAATTAAAATGACAATGTTTTGACGTCATGCCCACTTGTAGTAGGAGCGGTATGAACTAGCAGCTACCTAGTGCACAAATTGACATTTTAGCGAATTTCTTTTGAAATTATTCCGGGGCTTCAAATTCGACCATCATCATTGGGATCTTGGAAATGGTAAGAGTTACCCAACTAGCAAATTAGTGCTATAAGCTTTTGGTAAAAGAACCGTTCAGCCATAAAAGCTCTCTATTGTTGTTGCCTGAACACCAAAATGTTAGCTTAATGTTGTGTGGAAAGCAAATTTGCTTTCTGCAACATATTTGCTCTAAAATGAGGTGTTTAAAATATTCTTTAGCATAGTTATACAACACCTTATAGGACAAATTTTTAACTGTTGCATAAACGTTTATACAACTATTTTATACGGCATATTTGCACGTTAGTCAAAATGATTGTGTTGTGGCATCCATGGTAACGTTTATAAAACAAACCCGAACCTTGTTGTTTTGCTGTGCATATTATTACTTTAGCCAACAAGTTGCTCCCAACGGAAGTACTTATACAACTGTTGTTTAGTAACTGTTAAAGACTGTACATATGCTAAATATGTTGGTATACAACTTCAACATAATCTAACTTTCTGCTGTCATACTTTTGTTAAAATGCCATAACCAATGATTTAAGACAAACAACGCATGCATATTGGTTCAAAAGGTTTCATCAACTGTTCAAACAGAAGATCTGGTACAAATTCTGGGTAAATCATTGGACTCTGTCGGTATTTTATATCAGACATTTGTCAAATTGTTGTATAACACCTGCAAGCAACACCAAAATATTCTAATAAACTGAAGACAACATGGACGATGCCGATTATACACAACCACCCGCCATATTGGGCAAACATTTATTCCTCTATTTAACATTAAATAATTATGTTTCAGTTCGAAATTACAGATATAAAGAGATAAACATTAGTGTAATTGTGTCTAAATATAGGATTTGTGGAACATTTGACGCAGATAAGTTCAGTTTTCCATCTTATAAATCTCGACATACTTTTGATCATTATCAAAATCTGCATGAAATAAGAAGCCCGTAGAAATTGCGTAACTACTTTGCACGATAATCACAATAAAATTTGCTGCGCAACTAATTCAATAGCCCTATATCACAGTGTAGAAGTTTATCATATACATGTGTATGAAATTCACAATGGCCGATATGTAAGTAAACAAGATGACTATAATGTGTTAGTTATATATTCTTCACTTCGTCTATGCAATACATAAGAGATAGTTTGCTTGCATTAAAGTAGAATTACGTAACAGAATAGTTGTATAGTTGAGAAAAACTGAATCTTGCCCTGACGCAAATGTCCTATAGCGGCTGCAAGGGGCTTACACTTTTGTTGTATAAATGTTACCTGCAGCCCTTATACAAACTCTTAAATGACTGAAGTGTCCTATTAGGTGTGCCCATTCCGCTTGTATAGCTGTTCTAAGAGGGTTTTGCCAATGTTCTTACAGTATACAATGCTGTGTAAGGAATACTGTATAATCATTTTTGCAACTCTAATAGGAGTGATAATTGTTAGTTGGGTAACAGCTACCTAGTGCACAAATTGATATTTTACCGATTTTTTTATGAAATTATTCCGGCTTCAAATTCGACCCTCATCATGGGGTTCTTGGAAATGGTAGGAGATACGAAATCGCTTAATTGGGAGCAAAGTTGGGTATTTAGCTAACTGGGTCATTATTTGAAAAACGGGATGTTTGTGTCCCTAGTGATATTTTCCCTTTGCTCTGGTAAATCTAAGAACAAAATACCATAAATATTTATTATTCTACTAATTATTACATGGACATACCAAAAATAGTATTTTTTTATCCTATTTTTATTTGCTTCGCAAAATGTCACTTCTCACGTTCGTGACGTGTGCCCAGACAAAAGTTAGGAGATAAATATATCAGGTAACCAAATAAGTTCGTGCTGTTTTTAGTAGAAAAATATAAATTTTCATTGAGAAACAATAAACACTATTTATTCGTCGAAGTAATTACCATCACATTCAATGACCTTTTGCAAACGTGGAACCAATTTTTGTATGCCGGTATTGTAGAGCTCCCTGGAGTAAAAAAATTGGCGACTGCATTTATTACACCAAATCGAGTTCAGAAATTTTTTCTCGGGTCACTTTTGCGGTACGAGGCTTCGCGTTATCCTGCAAGAATATCACTTTCTTCCGATTGATCATAGAAGGCTGTTTCTGGATGAGTGCTGCTTGTACTCGTTGAAGCTGCTCACAATACAAGTTAGCAGTGATGGTTTGAAAAACTCATTATGGACAATTCCAGTTGCTGTCCACCAATCACACAACGAAACCGTGTTTGGGTACAAGGAAGCTTTGGGCGTGTGTGGTACCGAATCAGTAGGCGACAACCAATGATACGAACGCTTAGAATTCGAATACAAGATCCATTTTTCGTCGCAGGTTAATAACCGATTGAGAAATGGTTCATTAGCGTTGCGCGAAATGTTTGCTGAACAAATGGTAAGACGACTTAATTTGTTATCATTTGTCAGTTCATGTGGGACAAATTTGCTTAACCTCCACGTCTTTTCTAGCTGATGAAGATGCAAACGAATAGTTTCAGGACTCACTCTGAATATTTCTGCAAGTTCTTGGCACGTTGTCCTGGAATCTGCATCCACAACCTGTCCAAGATCCTATCGATCAGCAACATCCATGGCAATGTGCGATACACAGCAGCCGCACGGACTTATTTGGTTACCTGATAGACTAATTATTCTTAAACTTAGACATGTCCAATTGATATATGTGGACTAGCAATATTTAAAGCCACTCGGATTTTCACCTCACCTCCGTAAATCTGGCCGTTATTTCAAACTATAGCCACAAAAGATTGTGGATCAGTTCATGCTTGTCCGCAAAAGGAACTAGGTGTCCTGCGTTCATCAAAATAGTTACACGTGATAGAATGTCGGTTTTTGTATGAGGTAATTTCGATTTTTTCACTATTGTAACGCAAATTTTACTGATTTTTCTAAAAACATAAAAAATATTTTCTTGGTTTTTAATGCCATTCTGAACAGATATCTTAATATTTGTAGTATCGAGAAGAAAATAATTAAAATAAGAGCAACATAGGTTAAATACCATAAAAAAATATCCCCTTCAATGAATTTGCATCTTGCCAGACCTAAAATTCAAGAACTGCTTTTACTTTTTATCAAGGTTGTGCAAAAAACCTAATCAGAATATATTTCCGAGCACATGCGAAGATACCTTTACTTATCATTACTACAGGTAATGAATGGGTGATGGCATCCAAATGCCAGGTAGCATTTCAGCCAGCAGAATCTGTTTTTTCAATGAATGGTTATTCTACTGGTAACTGTATTCTTTGCTAATAATGACACGTACCATTCATGCATCAATGTCATCACCCCCAATATCAGCGTGTTAACCGGTTCAAAAAATAATTAGGACTGTATATATGATGTTGATTGCTAACTACTCTGCTGTTTACCACAAAGTGTATGTATATCCGAATCCTAGTAGAACCCCTGCTGACTACTTTGCATCCAATTTGACCGGCAGTAAAGCGTGCGATCCGTCAGATGTATCCGGTGGCAATCGAGAGGGAAACAAAGCTTAGTGTTTCGTTGTTTCGTATCGGATCCCAATCAGGGCGAATTGCTGGGATTTCTCCATTCGATCCCTGAATAATGATGTGCGGTTTACCGTACGGTGTGCCAGGATATATGGACGCCATCCAGGCACGTTCAGAACACATTCTTTAGGTTTAGAACAAGCCATCGCAAATGCGGAGCTTCAACGTTTACTCTGCAGTCGCGGAGAGCGAGGAGCTCACTTCTTGTGTTAGTGAACTTGGACGAATGATATAGGCTGTTATAACTCCTCTGGCTAAGAATAATAATCCTACAGAATATTCGGATTTGAGACCCATTAGTATATTGTGTGCCTTGTCAAAGATATTGGAAAAAATTGTTTATATGCAATTGGTAAAATATTTTGAAGAGTACAATATATTTCCAAATTGTCAGTCTGGTTTCCGAAGTGGTCACAACACAAAATCTGCATTATTACACGTAACTGATGAGATTATCTCTAACTTAGACAATCATAATAATATTTACACTGTGCTGGTGTTGTTAGATTTCTCAAAGGCATTTGATACGGTTAACCACGAAATGCTTCTATCCAAATTAAAATACTACGGACTATCTGACGTTCCTCTTTGCTTTTTTATATCATACTTAAATAATCGCAAGCAACGAATAAGAACAAGCCAAGGAGTTTCTCTTAGTGCCGATGTTGCTTCTGGTGTTCCTCAGGATTCCGTGCTTGGTCCTTTACTATATTTAGTTTATACTTTTGACTTGCATACTGTATTACAGTTTTGTAGTATTCATACTTACGCAGACGATACACAATTGATCTTCACTTTTGACTCTACTAATGTGGATCAAGCTTCGTATAAAATACATTTAGATCTGGTAAACATAACTGACTATTGCAAGGCTAACTGTTTGAAGCTCAATCCTACCAAGAGTTTTGCAGTGTTGTTCTGTCCCAAAACCAGCTATGAGCATTTTGAAAGGAGGATTGATTTGAGGGTAAATAATGACCATATTCCACTCGTCACGCATGCAAAAAGTCTAGGTGTTACTTTAGACGTAAATCTTAGATTTCATCACCACGTCAGTAATATATCTAAAGCTACATATGCAAGCCTAAGACTCCTATACTCCAATCGTTTTATTCTCAATTTCAAGACTAGAAAGAAATTGGTGGAAAGTTTAGTTATGTCTAAGTTGCTTTACAGTTTTATACTGTTTTATCCTTGTCTTGACTCCATAATAAAAACCAGATTGCAGAAAGTTTACTCTCTTTTAAAAAATCAGTTAGAAAACAGCTATTAGAGATACAATCATCTCTCAATGTTTGAGTTGTTAATTTATTTTATTTTTATTTTTGGGATTTTGTTAAATGAATATTTTCAATTTGGTTGACTTCTAATGTTCATGTCGATATTTGCTTTCTGGCATGCTTGGCTTGGTATAATCTCGTCATTGTTCTGTAATTGTTTATATTCTATGTACAGGGTGGCGCAGAGGAAACGCATGTTTTCTGATCGAATGGTATTTCGCACAGAATAGGGATATGACCTCGCCGCACCGCCAGCAGAGAACACATGGGATGCAGTTTCAGCCATGGCACCGTGGATGACGGAGCATCGTGTGTTTGCCGTCGAGCAATTTTTTCGAAACGATGATTCTGTAGTGATCGTGCAACGTTTATTCCGTCGACAGTTCAATGTTGAACGCCACGGGCCAATTCCAGATCGAAACACAATACTCCGATGGGTTGAAGCATTTCGAAGTACTGGATCCGTAATGAAGAGGAAGCCACCTGGCCTTCCCCGTACCGTACGGACTCCAGGCAATATCGAAACAGTGAGAAGAGCGGTCCTTGATAGTCCCCAACGGTCCACTAGGCGCCAAGCTCCAACTCTGCATATGTCCCGTCGGTCGTTACAACGCATTCTGCATGACGATTTACAATATCATCCGTACAAGATAATGATCGTGCTAACGGAAAGCGATTTTGCACAGCGTAGAGAATTTTGTGCGAGAATGCGGGCCATTTCTGCTGACGATCCTGACGTCGTCATAATGATGAGTGACGAAGCAAACTTCCATTTAACAGGATATGTAAACAAGCAGAACTGTAGGTATTGGGCGGCCGAAAATCCACGAGAGCTACACCAACGACCCTTGCATAGTCAAAAATTAACTGTGTGGTGCGGAATCAGTAAATTAGGTATCGTTGGTCCTTACTTTGTTGAAGAGGAAGAAAGAGCAGTAACAGTTACTTCAGCACGTTATGTTCACATGTTACAAAATTTTCTGTTACCCGAACTTCAACGGCAACAAGTAAACATGGGAGAGCTGTGGTTCCAACAAGACGGTGCCACAGCTCACACAGCGAGAGCATCAATGGAATGGATTCGACAGATGCTTCCTGAACATGTGATTTCCCGTTTCGGCGATGTCCCTTGGCCCCCACGTTCCCCAGATTTGTCCGCATGCGACTTCTTTTTGTGGGGTTACCTTAAGGATAAAGTGTACCCTCACAAGCCTCGTACGTTACAGGAACTGAAAATTGCTATTCGTCAAGAAATTGCAAGAATACCACAAGAAATGATTTTACGTGTAATGCACAACTTTCAAGAGCGGTTGGAGACGTGCGAGCGCGAAGCAGGGCGACACTTGAGTGACGTTATTTACCATCATTAGTTTAAAAGTGCACTATCATTACTTTATTTAGCTGTAACTGAAACAAATTTATCTTGAAAATAAAAAATGTTATGCTTAGGTGAAAATCGTGCGTTTCCTCTGCGCCACCCTGTATTATGTTCCTTGTATAAATTTTTGATGTTTTGTCCATATTATAGTTAAGTGGAAGAGTAGCAATCAAGCTAAACTTCGCCATAATATGGAAGGTTGCCAATAAAGACACTTTATTATTATTATTATTATACTCTGGAAAAAGATATTTACTAGTGAGGTATGCATTTAAAGTCTGTAATTCTTTATAGAGAACTTTTTGAGGGATGTATTTCTGTTTGGTTATCAACAGTTTCTTCCAGAGTGGTGTGTTAGAAATAATATTGAAAATAATGTCATTTTGCGCCCAAGAAATACGGAATCTTGTCCTCATCTAAGAAGACTTACACAGTTACATATTTTCAGTTTGTGTAGTGAAAATAGTGCAGAAAACGATGTTTAACCCTTAGAAAGCTTGAAAAGAGCATAACCGTGCATTTCCGAAGATAGTATGTAAATTTTTAATTTTGACACCATTTATCAGTATTATTGTAGCGTCGTAATTCAAGTACTTTTGGGGGCAAGGAAAAAATAAACCTGTATCTCGCTAGGAAAGGCGCCAAAGATATATTTTCATGTTCTCAAGAGGCAAAGTAGCGTTACTTCCCATATGTTTTGTGACCCATCACAATACATATTTATTATGTATATGAGTATTTGGGTTTAAAAAAATGATATTCAATCTTTTTGTATACAGGGAAAACCAAACTGGTCTGGCGGCTTGAGTTCAATGTGTACGAGGTATAAGCCGGCTGTATAGAGAAGATAATCGACACATTGCCTAGCAACGGTGATGCAGAAGGTCGCGGAATCTACTGCGTTGCCTATATGCACCAGAAAATGTTCGCTCAGGCCGCTACAATAGGTTACGTTACTGTTAAACTCAAGAAAGAGGTCTGTTCAAACATTTAATTTAATATTTTGTTTTCATTTTGATTAGAATTATTTATTCAATTGATGCAACTTAGTGTTGTTACGCTCAAAATAAAACCGTTATTTGAGCGTTAAGAGTATTTTAATATGCATTTCAATTCGATGAACTGGTGTAAGATATCGGCACCGCAGCAGATTGCTGCGTCAGCGTTTCTAGGCAACGCGGTGATGAGCTCCGCTATCCAGGTACTTCTATCTCTTTCTAACATATGTGTCGATACACACTTCTGTCTCGTATACATTGAACGCAAGCCTTCAGACAAATTTGGTTCTCAGTGTATATATAATGGTAAAACGTAAAAAAACAGATGACACGGTACTTCTCGGTCTGTGATGCAGCTTTTTGAACCTAGAACCCTACACTTAGAGCAGCAAATACTTTACTGCCGTCACATTATTGAAACCGAACGTAGATACTCTTCAGTTCGAAACCATTCCAACTGCCAAACTTGAAACAGGCGAACTACCTACTGCTTCACAAATTTTTGAAAGAATGAATAAATAGTTAATCAGAAAATTGGCATATTCGGCCAGAACGTGATTAGAATCATGGGGGGCAAACCCATCGCCATTTTTTGAATGATTAAGACCTGCTTGTTTTTGGTATACCATAATCTGTATAAAATTTACATGGGAACGGTGATTTCAAATACTTCCCCATTTAAGTTCAATTTCAATCAGAAACTTTATCGGACCATTCAAAAAAGTGTCATACAAAACCTGAACACATTAACACTAATTCAAAACCAGAAGAAAACTGTGACTTAAGTCGTATTGATAATTTCCCCTTTTATTTGATTTCATAAAAAATAGTTATAGATGAAACTTAAGCTGCAGTGTTACTGCAAAAGTATCATGATTATAAGCATCTTTGATAGATTGCTCGATCCGAAATGGGAAAGATCTCCTATTTATGAAAATATTTTTGGTATCAGCTAACCGTTGCAGTCAGTGCACAAACACTGTGACATATGACTTATAGCATAACCCGCTACCCTATCAATACAAATTTAACATACAGGTCGCCTAGCCGTGGGGATGCAGTGGTCGGGATGAATATCACGGCAGCAATAATTGATGATTTGGGCATGTCTGGTAACAACGTATGAAGTGAAACTCGCTAACTTCACAAATTTGAAGATTTTGTACAATTTCTTTGAAAATGATGAAAGATATGTCTGATTTGGCAGAGTAATGTTGCAGCCAAATGGCAGTCACTCTTTCTGACACAGTCCGGATCGAAAGATGACGATATTCGTGAAATGTATTGACACTTCTAAATATAGGATCGTATCGAACATCCCTACTGTCAAGATGTATAACCCAAGGTACCGACGGAGCTATTTTGCGGCGTCATGGAAATAATTTTAAATTTTCATTTGCATTTTTTCAAGTGTTGTGCAATGATTTTGGAAAAAATGTCACGAATAGTCTTATAAAGCATAGTAGAGTATATTTCAACAGTTGGCGGAACTTACTCCACTGGGACCAGGAGTGTGAAACGGGACATTAATGCACAATCTGGCAATCCTGTCGCACCCTCACAAAATGGCCGCTGACAACCACACAAGTCACCGTGTTGTCATTGAATAGCATGGAATTAAACCTTCCTAGTATATGTTTTGTGACTGGTACCAAGAGTTGACAGATCCCACACATGTGTCACCCCTTCAAATGCAATAATCAGCTGTATTCAAATAATGTCTAATATAAATATAACCTAGAATGTGTACTCGCGAAAAAAGAAAAATATGGCAAATTTTTAGTTTTTTTTTGCAGGTTTTAGGTTTGCTGGTGGCTTTAAGGCATATATTTGGGAATTTCTTAATCGCTGTGAATATAATGTGGATGTTTGTTCAGCTCGTGAACAACGAAAAATATTCAACTTTATGGATGTATGGATATCAAAAAACCTGAATGGTTTTGTGGGAATATCAATCTAAGGTGCCATAATGGTTCTGATGAACGGCAAGTAAATGAATGAATGTTTGGAAACGAGCAATATCTTTTGGTAGAGCCTGTCATCAAGTAGGTGATTAACGGCTATCTGCAAGAGGTTTATAGGAAAAAACAACCAGTATCGCATATCACTTGAAGGAAATAATACAAACATGAATAAAAAATCAACAATAGTAATTAAAACATGAATTTTGTCAAAAATCCAACATTTCTTTAAATTTTGACTGAATGTAATTTCTTAATATTCAATAAGCTGGTGATGTTTCAATGACAAGGTGTCATCTCATACTGTGACAGTATTTTGTTTTCAACATTTCATAGCTATTGGTTGCTAAAATTTGTTGATTGGAATTTGAAGCTCATTCGTTGTATTTGACGGTCTGTTACCCTGTAGGTGGAGAATAACGGACTGTTGTTGGTGAAATTGGCCCTTAGTCAATCTGTTTGCTGATGTATGACATTGTGGCGTAATCACCGAGGACCGAAAAATGTAGTAGATGTTTGTAGGAGATTTCTACCTGTGAAATTAGCAGTTTCCGAGATATTCGGAAATATATTAGTTATTCTATTGCTAGCGTGCACCAACGCTTAGTTGATCTCAGTTAATCTAGGGAATATGGTTTCCCTTGCCAGTTAAATTATACAGGGTGTCCGAAAAGTTGGGGTTTTCCTTTTCAGAAACAACTACCCTTGAAATAACAAAGGTAATGTGTAGTGAAACGAGGGCGACTAAGTAAAAAAAATAAAGAAAAAAGTACTCACTCTCCAGTTGACGAGAAGGGCTCCAACAGAAAATGAAATCAGCTGATGCGCTACCGAGCAGACGGCGGCGGTGGTGCAGACCAGTAGACCACGAACAGAGGTAACAAATATGACCATCGTGCAGAAACCACATTGATTGTCTTACACTTAATGACACATCTTCTAACAAGGAAGGCAAAATGTTGCGTAAAAAGTCTAGGTATTGCATCCCGTCCAATCGATTTGGGAGAATAAATGGTCCAATGAGCATACCGTTCACCATGCCAGCCCAAATATTCACCGAAAATGTTTATTGAAAAAGTGCCCGACGGACAGCGTGCGGATTTTCTACTGACCAAACATGAGTGTTGCGAAAGTTATTCACCCCATTACGCGTGAACGTAGATTCGTGTGTCACCAATATGCACTTCAAAAAGTCCGGATTATTGTCATGTTGATGCAACAACCACTCACAAAACCGCACTCTTGCTGGAAAATCGTCAGGTTGAAGGGCTTGTACACGTTGGACGTGAAACGGATACAGCCCCTCTTCACGCAGCGTTTGCCACACTTTAGTTTTTGATACTTGCACTTCTCTAGCCACGTCTCTAGTGCTTGTTGTTTTCTGAAACGCAATCGATTATATGGGTTCGTTTACCTCTACACGCGTGACCGTAACCGTCGGTTGAAGGTTGCATACTGTCCTGACACACTGACCCCGACCCCCGACCCAGTTCTGTCGTCGGGTTGAGCTAGTGTCCTAGTACCAGTTGGGGATGTCGCGAGTCGCGGCTACAGGACGGTATTCAGATATTTTTGATGTTGCAGAGCCCTTTATCTCGGTTCCCTTAAGACATTGGTATATATGGTACTAAGAAAAATTGCTTATCTTTTTAAGATCTACACGTCGTGTAAAGGAAAACCCCAACTTTGCGGACACCCTGTATAGTAAGTTTAGCACCTACAAAGACGATGACTTTTTATAAAACCGTTCTGCATCGCACTGTACATACAACACGCTCTAGCATATTAGGAATTCTGTGGATATCTCTCTTACAACTTGTAGCTGTGCAACTAATTCAATATCCACCCACCGCTTTGTGCTGTGGTACAGAACAGAACACATGCACATGTATACGCAGCAAGATGTAAGGGCGATATCTTCCGACACTACATAGCGCTCCGGAGAGTAAATACAATGATGTTTATTCAACTCGACACCGGGTACTATGCATGCAAATGTATGCTTCAGTACACGTTGCGATACGTGCAATTAGACGAAGAGGAGGCGGCACCACGGCGATGTCGATGTCGCCGGTGTCTTGAGATTCTTCGTATTTTTCACGAGTGGGTGGGTACGGCTGAGAATGACTTTGGTGTTTTAATGCATATATTCTTAGACACATACTCATACAGGGTAACTGCGAAAGGTTGGGGAATCTCGGAACTGGAGATACTACATACTAAAATATGTGAATTGACCTATGCATACCTTAGTCCAGAAGTTGATAGTTTGCGAGATACAGGGTCTCAAAGTTACAATTATATTTTCTATTTTTCCTTATTGCTTGAGAAGTATTGAGGAATCTCGGAACTGGAGATACTACATACTAAAATATGTGAATTGACCTAAGCATACCTTAGTCCAGAAGTTGATAGTTTGCGAGATACAGGGTCTCAAAGTTACAATTATATTTTCTATTTTTCCTTATTGCTTGAGAAGTATTCGAGATTTTGGCATAAAATTCGGTATAGGGAGGTTTTCTAGTACAAAAAACAAGTATCCGTTATATTATATGGCCCAACTTCTAGACGGCGCCACTTACAGCACTATTTCGGTAAATAACTTATCATAACTTTTTTGTGCTACCCTGTATATAGCAACTAATCGAAAAATCTTATTTTATCGTATTTCCACAACAAAAAGGTTTACTTGTTTGAAGTGTCTTAAGCTAATAGTTTTCGAGATAGTTGTTTTTAAAAGTTCCAATTCATTATTTGTTCCATGACGATGAAACATTTCTACAACATAATAGTCAAGTTGCTTTGGATAATATCTGAGTAGCGTTGCTATGGTTTCTAATGTTCGTCATAATATTTCTTTAGACTTCATGAATAATTTTAAGTTGACAATAAGTTGTCAAACATCATAGAGTATACATTTGATGAATATTCTGTTATGTATTTAATGTACGGATTGGCAAGATGTAATACTTTAAAAGCACGAATATTGTACGCTGACAGATTCCCTAATAGTCACCTGCCTAATTCAAAGACTTTACAACGAATCGATCAGCGGTTACGACAAACTGGTAAGAAACGATTATAGCCTTATTTTGAGTAGTAAAAACCATTTGGATTTATGCAGACGAAAATCCTCATGCAATAATACAAAGCCGCCACCAAGTACAATTTCAAATTAATTTATGGGCAGCAATAATAGAACAACATTTATTAGGACCCGTTGAGTTACCACCTAGACTAAATGGCCAAAGGTATTTACAATTTCTTGAAGAACAATTACCCACTCTGCTGGAAGATCTTCCATTGCAAACCTCATTTTATTGTATTAGAGAGCACCTAAATAGAGTTTATCTAGACCAGTGGATAGGCCACTCAGGACCTCTATCGTGGCCGTCTAGATCACCAGATTTAAATCCTATGGATTTCTTCTTCTGGGGTGATTTAAAACGACGCGTTTACAATACGTCAGTGGAAACTATAGATGATCTCCAACAAATAATTTTTCACCATAGCCAGGAAATGAAAAATAACATCCAAATGCGTTGGAGAGTACAGCAAGGATTAGTTCATCGAGCTCGAGAGTGTGCTGGGTAAGGTGGTGCTCATTTTGAACAATTTTTGTAGTTATTAGTTCCGTTGATTAGTTTGGTTGCCATACTCATTTGCTATTGTTAAAAACCATAGCAACGCTAATCCGATATTATCCAAAGCAACTTGATTATTATGTTATAAAAATGTTATATCATCACGGTACAAATAATGCGTTGGAACTTAACTCAAAAACAGATATCTCGAAAACTATTAGCTTTAGGCATTTCTAACAACCAAACCTTTTTTGTTGTGGAAACATGAGAAAATAAGATTTTTCGGTCAATTGTTGTATACAGGGTAGCACAAAAAAGTGATAAGTTATTTACCGAAATAGTGCTGTGACGCCCTGTGAAGTTGGGACTTTGCCTTACAGAGCGTATAGGTCAGGCAGTAATCGAGTATATACGAGTATACGAAAGCTTTAAGATAACCGAGATGTTAGCTACCAGAAATCAATGAATGAGCTGGTACCACCCTCTATCCTATCACAATCCTCGTATAACGTCGCGTGGTGTCTAGGTTAACCTACACAAAAAGAGTGATTTCGGTTCAAGAACAACCATTTGCAATTGAAGAATGTGACTTCGGTATATTTCTAAGACATATATCTTTGAATTTAAGGTCAATTTCTCAATCGTAAGTGCTACGTTTCTTTAAAAGAACGAAATTACCTCATTGCAAGTATCTGTGATCTCGAATCAATATCATATTTCCATAGAAACTAATGTTCTTGAATCAATAGCACCCTTTTTTGTGTGTAGCTTATGAACAAACCGTATTTGAAAAACCAAAATTGGCACATTCCCAGTGCAATGATCGATTTGATAAGAGCATCTTCAACATCCTATTTATTCCTCGCGAGTGTAGTCAAAACGCCGCCGTCGTCCTCGATGTTTTTTCCATCAGAACTGCATATGTTCGTTTATAACGTGCAGAAGCCGGGTAAACAAACCCGTGTCACTGAATCGGACAACAGCTTCAAGCAGTGCTCACAAACAAAACATGGGACGGGGCAGTTCTTGAAATTTGTTACCAAATAAATAGTGAACATTTCGGAGTTGTTTTGCCGCAAACGAGGTTGATTCTGAAAAGGAAACTCACAAATTCATATTTCAGTTTTTTAGTCTAGGTAGCATCCTTGCATCCAGTGTCATGTTTTGCATGAGTTATTCAAAATGGACTTCATTTAACACATCTGCAAGTTGCTAGGCCCTAAATTGTGTAAAGATTGTTCACTCAAGTGTTTAGCCGAATCTCAAAAATTGTTTTTCGTTCCGTTACATAGTTTTTAGGTTTTTAGCACTATTTTGAACAAACAATATGTCTACTACTCTATATTTAGCATCTGATGGGAAAAGATTCTGATCCGGATTATTTACATAATCACCAAATTTGTGTCTAAACCCTTTAAAACATTTTTTTAAACAGATTCCGTTAATTGTGTTTTCATAGCCGTCTACATATAAGTACTTTTACGTTTTTTTTTGCGAAATATCTCATTTTCGACACCGAAAAACAATATAAAAAAATGAAAATTTTAATGTTACCAATGTTCCCAAATTCACTCCAGACATCCATTAACAAAATCTCAAAGCGTTTCAAGACGTACTCTTATTGTAAACCTTCGTTTCTCAATCGCTAATCGACCACGCGTTCAATGGTGCTCCGCAGCGGCTGGCGGCCACTCCTAACATGTTGCATCTCTCTCGCATATTGCTTTCGCATTTTTAAATATACTAAGTGACATATAAATCCGAACACCCAGTTTAACACGTTCAGTGCGAACAGCGTCAAAAGACGCCCTCCGCTCCTGTGGTGGGAGGCGAACGGCGTCTTTCGACGCTCTCTGCCGGCTTCCAAAAAAAGGAAAAAAGTATTTCAGTTTCTGAGGTGGGTATCCTCATCCCAGTTCGCAGTCAATGTGTTAAATGGTTTTATTTTAATAAAAGTTGGTGAATGTATTTATCTTACTGTAAATAACAAGTGAAAAAATTTTCAGCCTTATCAGTTGGACATTCCGGTTTTTATACTGCTTTTTTTTTAATTCACTAACGCTCTAAAAATGAATATTTCAGCCGCAGTAAAGAATCAACGTTGGCGGATTTTGGTTCTTGACATCCATTACGATCGGTTACGATGCCTAGAGTACGGAGACCTGTACGATTTTGTCAACTTATTGAGTTTGATAGGGGCCATATAGTGGGACTTCGGGAAGCTGGACTTTCTTTTCAGGCAATTGCAGTTAGAGTGCAAAGAAGTGTAGACACTGTGGTTAGGTGTTGTCAGGCATGGCTTCGAGAAGGCCGTACGCAAAGAGCAAGGGGCACTGGACGCCGCCGTAGAACAACAGACCATGAAAATCGCCGCCTAAGATTATTGGCCTTAAGGGACCGTTTCTCCACTAGCAGGTCCATTGCAAATGAATGGTTTGCAGAACACGGAAGACCTATTGGCATGCGGAGTGTTTACCGACGAATGAGAAGCTTTGGCTTGTTTTCATACCGGCCACACTGAGTCCTCCCTTTAACTCGAGAACACCGACGTAATCGCCTTGAGTGGTGCAGACAACGGTCACTCTGGGATCAGGAATGGAACAGTATTGTCTTTAGTGACGAGTCTCGATTTTGTTTAGGCATGCACGATGGTCGTACCAGGGTTAGAAGGCGACGTGGTGAAAGGAGGAATCCACAGCTTTTTGTTGAAAGACGCGTTCATCACACTGTTGGAGTTATGGTTTGGGGTGCTACAGCTTATGGTTTCAGGTCACCATTAATCTTCATCAGAGGTAACATGAACGCGCAGCGTTATATCCACGAAGTTCTAGAACCCCATCTTTTACCCTATCTTGACACCCTGGCAGATCCAACTTTCCAACAAAATAATGCCCGACCACATGTTGCAAGAGTCACAATAGACTTTTTTCAACATAATGATGTCACATTGTTACCATGGCCACCAAGATCTCCCGACTTATCCCCAATTGAGCACGTGTGGGATATGATGGGTAGGAGATTGCTCAATTTGCAACGTCCTCCTCAGACTCTAGAAGCACTCCGAGAGGAGTTGGTGGTTGCCTGGAATGAGATACCACAGGAGGACATTGACCACCTGATCAGAAGCATGCCTAGGCGCGTTGCAGAATGCTTAGCACATCAGGGTGCATCCACACATTATTAAAGGTCATAGGGCTTTAAAGCAGTGCAATCATTTTGAAATTTTTATCATTTACTAATTATACTTCATTAAGTACTTATACAAAATTTCATTAAAATAAAACCATTTAAACTGGGTGTTCGGATTTATATGTCACTTAATATATTATATCGCTTATATCTATCAACTATAGAGAAAACTTGTAAAGTATCCACTTTGTTCAGAATATTCCAAAAACACTAAAAGCACGTTGACAGGAGCAATTTCTGGAATTTGCTAAAAAAATACAAATTTGGTCCTGGCAATGTGGAGATTCGTTAAAAGGGGCCTTTTTTGAATTAGAATATTTTTCCCATCCATCCCTATACCGATATAACTCATTTAACCGATTGAGGATAGTTGCTATGCTTTCATTGGTTGTCTCAGAGACCAAGCTTAGACCATGCTGATGAGTTGCCAAAAAGCACAAAACAGCTGTCCATGGTTGGCTATCTGTGGGCAGCATGTTTATAGACTTTATACTGCAACAAAAATGAAAAAATCATTACGTCTTTTGACAACAATTGAAAATATCGACGGTCGGGAAAAAGCTTTCAGGACCACTAAAGTGAACCGTGGTAATTTAACAGTACTTACTACTAACCATCTTGCCAGGTTGCTTATTTGTTTGAACTCAACTGTTTCAGAATGTGAATTTTTTCTTATGGAAAGCTTTCGGTGATATTTGTGTTGTGATTACTCCAAACCCCGTGACTACAGAACCAGCAAAACCAGAACAAAAATCTAGCTTGCATATAGTATATAACAACAAAAATAAGGACAATTCAACCTATTTACGACATTGTCTTTTTACTTGCATTTACTTTTATTTATCACCAGTTTATATTTTTATTATATTTTAACTAATATTTTTGTATAACTTGAAATTATTTTGATAAAACTTTTCCGGCCTTACCCGTTCTGACAAGAGCGCTGAATAGTGAATAACGATCATAACGAAGCAGCAAAAGTAGAGAACTAAAAACTATAATTATAACAAAATTTGTCAGTAGTACAAAACGCCTATTACAATAAACAGGTAACCAAATAAGTTCGTGCGGTTTTCAGTAGAAAAATATAAATCTTTATTGAGAAACAATAAGACACTATTTATTCATCGAAGTAATTACCATCACATTCAGTGACGTTTTGCCAACGCGGAACCAATTTTTGTATGCCGGTATTGTAGAACTCCCTGCATCAGGAGTCAAAAAATTGGCGGACTGCATTTATTACACCATCTCGAGTTGTGAACTGCCGGTGCCTCATACAGTTGTCAAGAGACAAAAAAAAGTGATAATCACTGGACGAAATGTCGGGAGAATATGGCGGGTGCGGTAACGTTTCCCAACCGAGTTCAGAAATTTTTTTTCGGGTCTCTTTTGCGGTATGAGGCTTGGCGTTATCCTGCAACAATATCACTTTCATCCGATTGATCAAAGAAGGCTGTTTCTTGATGAGTGCTGCTTGTACTCGTTGAAGCTGCTCACAATACAAGTCAGCAGTGATGGTTTGACCCCTTTCCAAAAACTCACAATGGACAATCCCAGTTGCTGTCCACCAACCACACAACAAAACCTTGTTTGGGTGCACGGAGCCCTGGGCGTGTGTGGTACCGAATCAGTAGGCAACAACCAATGATACGAACGCTTAGAATTCGAATACAAGATTCATTTTTCATCGCAGGTTAATGACAGATTAAGAAATGGTTCATTAGCGTTGCCTGAAATGTTTGCTGAACAAATGGTAAGACGACTTAATTTGTTATCATTTGTCAGTTCATGTGGGACCCATTTGCTTAACTTCCACGTCATTCCTAGCTGATGAAGATGCAAACATATAGTTTCAGGACTCAGTCTGAACATATCTGCAAGTTCTTGGCACGCAGTTCATCGCTCAAACTGAGATCTCCCGAAGAAAATTTGTTGAACCACTTCTATGCTGTTCGATCATTAACGGCATAATCTCCGAATGTGGTACATATGTTTCGTGCCGCCGCTGCAGCTTTTGTACCAAGTTTGTAGGTACTCATACAGTAAACAACTTCGAATTACTGTTTTATTCGTCGCCATTTTCAATTATCAAAACTAGGTATGTAACAATTTCCAGCAACTTTTTATATGTGTGAGAAAAGAAGGATTCATACTAAAGTGACAACAGGTAACAAACAATCGCTATCGATCAACAACATCCATGGCAATGTGCGATATACAGCAACCGCACGAACTTATTTGGTTACCTGATATATACTAAGTGACATATAAATCCGAACACCCAGTTTAAATGGTTTTATTTTAATAAAATTTTGTATAAGTACTTAATGAAGCATAATAAGTAAATGATAAAAATTTCAAAATGATTGCACTGCTTTAAAGCCCTTTGACCTTTAATAATGTGTGGATGCACCCTGATGTGCTACGCATTCTCCAACGCGCCTAGGCATGCTTCTGATCAGGTGGTCAGTGTCCTCCTGTGGTATCTCATTCCAGGCAACCACCAACTCCTCTCGAAGTGCTTCTAGAGTCTGAGGAGGACGTTGCAAATTGAGCAATCTCCTACCCATCATATCCCACACGTGCTCAATTGGGGATAAGTCGGGAGATCTTGGTGGCCATGGTAACAATGTGACATCATTATGTTGAAAGAAGTCTATTGTGACTCTTGCAACATGTGGTCGGGCATTATCTTGTTGGAAAGTTGGATCTGCCAGGGTGTCAAGATAGGGTAAAAGATGGGGTTCTAGAACTCCGTGGATATAACGCTGCGCGTTCATGTTACCCCTGATGAAGATTAAAGGTGACCTGGAACCATAAGCTATAGCACTCCAAACCATAACTCCAACAGTGTGATGAACATGTCTGTCAACAAAAAACTGTGGATTCCTCCTTTCACCACGTCGCCTTCTAACCCTGGCACGACCATCGTGCATGCCTAAACAAAATCGAGACTCGTCACTAAAGACAATACTGTCCATTCCTGATCCCAGAGTGATCGTTGTCAGCACCACTCAAGGCGATTACGTTGGTGTTCTCGAGTTAAAGGGAGGACCCAGTGTGGCCGGTATGAAAACAAGCCAAAACTTCTCATTCGTCGGTAAACACTTCGCATGCCAATAGGTCTTCCGTGTTCTGCAAACCATTCATTTGCAATTGACCTGGTAGTGGAGAAACGGTCCTTTAAGGCGATCTCCACGGTCTCTTGTTCTACGGCGGCGTCCAGTGCCCCTTGCTCTTTGTGTACGGCCTTCTCGAAGCCATGCCTGACAACACCTAACCACAGTGTCTACACTTCTTTGTACTCTAACTGCAATTGCCCGAAAAGAAAGTCCAGCTTCCCGAAGTCCCACTATACGGCCCCTATCAAACTTACTAAGTTGACGAAATCGTACAGGTCTCCGTACTCTAGGCATCGTAACCGATCGTAAAGGATGTCAAGAACCAAAATCCGCCAACGTTGATTCTTTACTGCTGCTGAAATATTCATTTTTAGAGCGTTAGTGAATTAAAAAAAAGCAGTATAAAAACCGGAATGTCCAACAGATAAGGCTGAAAATTTTTTCACTTGTTATTTACAGTAAGATAAATACATTCACCAACTTTTATTAAAATAAAACCATTTAAACTGGGTGTTCGGATTTATATGTCACTTAGTATAATTATAGCAGGAAATAAGCTCAGTTCGATTCTTTGAGCTGACGATGGCTACCCTGTATAGCACATCGATACCGCAGTGTCGGTTCCTACTTCGATTCAAACTATTTGACTTGCAAAGACAAGCAACTTCGAACTTAATCAGTTGATTAGAATACGTAAATGTAACTCGGCGAGTCGACGACGGACGTAAAAATTTCATGGAATTATTTAAAGTTACCGCATACGATAAGTCTTTGCAGAACGTAGAATTTAGCACACTTAGCATTTTTCTGTTTTCTGGTAATTTATGGAATGTGAAAAAAATGTTGTACAGGTACATGATACGTATATTGGATTTTGGACAAAATTATCCAGTGGGTGTCTTGCTGATCAAATTGTATGCCTCAAATGAAACTACAGATGCAAAATTATTGGTTTACTGACCTTTCGGTCACTTCGGTAGATATCAATAATGTCATTTTACATTTAGACAAACGACACCGAGACGGGAGAAACGTCACTAAGTGCGGCCGCACACCAATGCGTTACGCTACATGCATACAACATTAATTTACTTCTCCACAATCTCTATGCCTCGTTGGTGCTTGGAACAATTGTCTTATTACCGCACACTGGACACACGATTTGTCATGTAGCTTTGAAGTTGGTTAAAATGTCGACAACGTCTTCGTCGGAGGATGACGATTTTTTAATGTGGCAATTAATGAGAAAAAGAAGACGTTTTTGGGTCCAGAATATTTTTCCATCCATCTTATGGCATGTGCCGATGCAAATGGATTATTTACAACTGTTGACGGAGGGGATTATGGTCGGAATAATGATTCAGGATTCAGGAGTATTTAGAAATTTGGGCTTACGCCAAGCACTATGTAACAACACTTTGGTAGAACTTTCAGCAATAATCGGCGAATATTTAATTATCGGCTATCACGTTGGCGAAAAATAGTCCAGTGCGCCTTCGGCATGCTTGTATCCAAAATTTAGAGTACTCGAAACGCTAATATCATGTTCCATTCAAAAAGTTGATAAAATCGTCATGGCTGCCTGTATTTTACAAAATTTCATCAAAAACCATTTTAAATCCAACTGACAATGCAAAAAACATTACCGATATCCCCACAATAATAAACCAAGGAAGATCAAATAACAATTCAGCATAATATAGAGAATATCTATGTAATTATTTTCAGAATACCATTTCAAAATAAATATACAGTATAATATTTGTACAATAAAAAAAATAGTAGATACTTGTTTCATTGAAATGTTCAACGGTTTTTGCCCATATGAGTTCTGTTATACTTCTGTTGCTGTACTCAGAGAGTTTGTAATTATACAGTGCTTTTTTTAATGTCCCACCCCTTTGATTTTTTTTAACGGATCAATTCAAAAAATGTAATGAAATTGATGCGTGGACACCATATTTTAGAGTAAAATTGACAGATGAAAATGTCAAGATGGCCGCTGGGTGCCGTCTTGGGAAAAAATTATATGAAAATGGGGGTCATAGTCTCGCAGAATTCTGTTCTTCGATCAGGGTCGTCTTTAGTTAGCTGATGTACCATTTGAATTTTGTATAGGTGATACTTATTCTTTTTCAAAAGTCTCCATACAGTAGAACGACAAACAGGAAGTAGACTGTTGAGGATTTACTATGATCTCACCAATTATTTGAACCTGCTTTTTTTCCGGGATGGTTGGATGACCTGGCGGCTTTTTGTTGTTTACACTACTAGTAGCTGTAGATTTAGATACAAGTTCACTTAAATATTTTCTACAGATAGGGCGATTCGGGAAACGATCATTAAAATTCCTTTCGGTCTCGTGAAAGTTACGAGTCGCACCATAAATAAAAATCGCTTCGATTTTTCCTTCCAATGGACGATAATTGACCATTTTGAAAATAGTTCAAACAGTATCTAGCACTAAAACCGAAAACTAAATAAGAATATTTTAACTGTACAGTGATGTTTGTTTTCGTACTGATATTCTTGCCACTGTCAACAAAAAAAAAACAAAACAAGTTTTTATCGCTGTTGCTGTGGATACGGCAGGGAATTACAATTATTTGTAGAGATATGCATGTTAGTGGGTTTGTGTTCAAGTAATTATTAAATGTACCACCATTTTGTAGTAAGTAAAGGTATTGACTTTATATTCTAGGGTTATAAAGAACTCGTCAGGAGCTTCAAAATGATGTGCCACGAGATTCCCGTTTTCATATTATTATTTTTTAAAGATAGCGCCCAGCGGTCATCTTGACATATCCATCTGTCAATTTTCACCTAAAATATGGTATCTACGCATCAATTTCAAGTTTTAATTTTTTGAATTGATCCGTTCAAAAAAATGAAAGGGGAGGGGGACATTAAAGAAAAGAACTATATAAAAGAGGATTTTTCTCAACCTCACTAATAAACTCGATATTAAAATCAACATTGTCTTTCATCCAAGCAAAGATGTGGCTACAAAGAACGAACGTGCTCGATCCTGAAAACATGCGGCGCACTTGTTGAATCACTACAAAATGCACTCGATGCAAATGTGTCTCTGATGTACGTGTCCGTGTACAGATATATGGAATTGTTAATAGTGTCGGACTTTAATGTGGCGCAACAATTGTAGTAATAACTGGTGATTTTTTAAGAGGTCAAGGATTTTCAAAAAAAAAAATCACAAAGAATTTGAAAAAACCATTAAATCTTTATTTGAGTCGATAGAACGGTCGATATAATTTAATGTTTAATGATTATTTCATGTAAATGTTGGCCGCGGCTCCGCTTTAGATGGCCCATGCGCAAGGTCCAATTTTGGCACACTCTCTCCAACATATCGGCCGGTACCTCACGAATAAATGCTTCAATATTGGCTTCCAGTGCGTCAATCGTTGCTGGTTTATCCCTGTAGACAATAGCCTTAACATGGTCCGACAAGAAATAGTCCAACGGCGTTAAATCACTCGATCTAGGCGGCCAATTGACGGGCCCCAAACGTGAGATAAACTGTTCACCGAACTCGCCTCTCAATAGGGCCATTCTTTCGTATGCGGCGTGGCATGTGGCACCGTCTTGTTGAAACCACATGTCAGCCAAGTCTAGCTCTTCCATTTTGGGCAAAAAGTTTGTTGTCATCGCACGGTAGCGCTCTCCATGCACAGTTACGTTCCAGCCATTGTCGTCTTTGAAGAAGTACGGCCCAATGATGCCACCGGCCCATAATCCACACCAAACAGTGATTTTTTCGGGATGCATTGGTAGCTCTTGCAATGCTCCTGGCTGGTCTTCACTCCAGATGCGGCAATTTTGCTTGTTAACGTACCCATTAAACCAGAAATGAGCTTCGTCGCTGGACACAATCTTTCGATAAAAATGTGGATCTTCCTCCAACTTTGCCAGCGCCCATTCACCAAATTGGAAACGTTGTGGGAGGTCGTGTGGCTTCAATTCTTGCACCAGCTGTATCTTATAAGGTTTTACACCCAAATCCTGTCGCAAAATTTTCCATGTAGTGGAGTAACAGAGGCCCAATTGCTGCGAATGGCGGCGAATCGACATTTCACGGTTATCACTAACACTGGCGGATACAGCTGCAATATTTTCTTCAGTCCTCACTCTACGTCTGCGTGTTGGTGGTTTAATGTCCAATAATGTAAACTGGGTTCGAAATTTAGTCACAAGCTTCCGAATAGCTCCCTCAGTAGGCCGACCAAATTGCCCATAAATTGGAAGCAGTGCTCCATGCACTCTCTTAACCGAGCATGAATTTTAATAGTATAATTCAATAATTTGCAAGCGTTGTTCGTTCGTAAGTCGATTCATGGTTAAATTATAGACCAAACTGAACAAGTTTGACAATGACACAAGACACGATTCACGCGTCATCTGTCAAAAACAGTGTTGCCAAAAAGATACTAGCAAAAAAATCACCCATTACAAATGAGTGCCCGGTGTGCGGCCTGACTAAGCTTTCAATTCTATATTTGTGGTTTCACTTGGTGGCCCATAGAAGATGAATACCGATGAGATTCTTGAAACTGGTTGAATTTTATAACTTGCAATTTTATACCTTACTTCTCACGTCCACCGCCCGGGAAGTATTGTAATCGCGACAAGTTTAGAAAATGAGATATGTTTTTAGATGTTACATTACGAAAAACCATGTCACCCATTGCCGTCGGTCAGTCTGTCCATCTGTCTGTCGGCCGGACTATAAAACGTAATTTTTGCTTGACGTTACTTTTATGTCAAGGTCGAAAAAGCTTTGTGGTTTTTGAAAATAGGCCCAGTGGCTGCGCAGAGAAAGGTCAAAAAACGAGAAAAATCGAACACGCTCAAACCTCATTTTTGACGTTTCATAGGGTCCTGATCATTTTTCAGAAATTTTTTAAGCTGAAAAAATTGGGAGATAGGAGGACGTAGGGGAGTGGAGGAGGGTGTATCTCAAGTTTTTGTTGTTAGTATATTTATACGTTCCCAACTTCGCTAATTCTACACACCTATGAGACAACATTTCACAAATCATAGATTTACCCGTAAATGTGCCCTTAACGCGTCCCTGTTTCTGCTCTGTGGGTTCACCGGCGAGCATGCCGGTCTTGGTAGAGAGGCGGAGTTGCCACATGGACGGTATTGCCGGTAGGACAGGGAAAGAATGTCTATGGACTAATATACATATTATTTTCCTACTTGTTGTTATATATATATATATATATATATATACAGGGTGTCCGCAAAGTTGGGGTTTTCCTTTACACGACGTGTAGATCTTGAAAACATGAGCAATTTTTCTTAGTACCATATACACCAATGTCTTAAGGGAACCGAGATAAAGGGCTCTGCAACATCAAACATATCTGAATACCGTCCTTTAGCCGCGACATCACCGATTGGTACAAGGTCACTGGCTCAACCCTACGACAAAACTGTGTCGGGGTCAGTGTGTCAGGTCAGTATGCAACCTTCAACCGACGGTTACGGTCACGCGTGTAGAGGTAATCGCGTAGACGAGAATCCCGCAACAAGCACTAGAGACGTGGCTAGAGAAGTGCAAGTATCAAAAACTAAAGTGTGGCAAACGCTGCGTGAGGAGGGGCTGTATCCGTTTCACGTCCAACGTGTACAAGCTCTTGAACCTGACGATTTTCCAGCAAGAGTGCGGTTTTGTGAGTGGTTGTTGCATCAACATGACAATAATCCGGACTTTTTGAAGTGCTTATTGGTGACAGACGAATCTACGTTCACGCGTAATGGGGTGAATAACTTTCGCAACACTCATGTTTGGTCAGTAGAAAATCCGCACGCTGTCCGTCGGGCACATTTTCAACAAACATTTTCGGTGAATGTTTGGGCTGGACGGGATGCAATACCTAGACTTTTTACGCAACATTTTGCCTTCCTTGTTAGAAGATGTGCCATTAAGTGTAAGACAATCAATGTGGTTTCTATTTTTTTAATTTAGCACTTAATTCGTGCATTAAAAAAGTGGCAATTAACTTCAGTATCCAAAGTTGTTCAGACAAAGAAGATCATAGTATTGAGACATGTTGTAGTGTAAAGAAACTAGTGATATACGTCAGCCTTCGTCCGTCTGACCACATCCGGCTGTTTCGTACTTTTTGGCAACTCGTCGGCATGGTCTATGCCTGGTCTCAGGTAGGACAACAAACGAAAGGTGAGCAACTATCCTCGATCGTCTATCATGACAGACGAAATCTATATTACTAGTTTATTGAATGGTGAGTAGACCATATTTATTATACCACCATCTGGCGGCCACAGTGGTGACCTGAGTATCGAATGCGAATTGGCATACAGTTTCACCAGTCAGCTTGCTGTTTCACTCTAGCAGTGGTCGATTCTGGTAATAGATAGCACTTTGTGCTGTCCTATGTTGATCTTGTAATATCCTTTCCTTTGTGGCTCGGCATAGACAATATAGACGGTCCATGACATTTCTCTCCTAGATGTCTGGGAAAATCTCCAGCTTTCTCTCTCTCAATAAATAATAATAGAAGCAAAAGAAAATTCAATTTTTCCTTGGCAAGACATTTCCATTTCTTTTGAGCTTTCCTCTTCCAGACATCTCTGTATTCACATCAAACGTAAAAGAACGTACAGTATGTATTCGTGTACGGATGTTTGTATCCAGTTTCATCCATCATACTCTTATCTGGTATCGGAAAAGCATACAAAGCAGATTCTTACAATACCTATCGGCTTTCGCTATCATATTTCGTACACAATACGGTTTGCCTGACTACGAAGCGGTGATAAGAAAAGTCGACGGACAGCTGTGACGTATACGTGTACAGGGGGTTGCAATAATCTTAAATCGAAAGTGCTAAGCGCCGTATGATTAAGATAATGTAACAAATAGTTGGTTTATAAATGATTAAAGTATTCTTTATGGTGGAATATTTTGTAGGTAAAGTGATTTATAACCTTCATAAGCCCATCAATTTTTGAGGGTATTTTCTAAAATATATTTCTCAACTCAATTACCTTCGAGGTATGTTTCTCAAATATATTTTTAATTTATTATAAAAAAGTTTAAATAAATTGCTAATTATTGTAACAAGTTATACAATGGACCTCCGGTAATCCGACAAACATTATGTCGGACTATCGAATTTGTCGGATTATAGAGTACTGCCTAAGACTCCCTATAGTACGGAATTTTTTACAAAAGAGTACCTTGTAATCCGACAAATTACATATCCAATGGTAAGATTATATTATGTTATGTATATGTATGTACTTTGAAGTACAAATCATACATAGCTTATGTATGTCGAATTTAGTAAATTAAATAACAATAGAGAGCTTACGTTTTATTATAAAATTAAGCATAAATGTACATACATATGTACCAAAATAATCAAGAGTTATTAATCAAAATCATTAATGAATTAATCAAGCGATGAAGCTTGGAAATATTCATCAATTTTTTGTTTGTTTAAGGTTGTTATAACCTGAGATCAGAGCTTTGTCCCTCAGTCTCCTCAAAAGTAAAAGATCGTTGAAGGATGTACCATTCTCTTTAGCCCATTGTAAACCTAGCTCAAAGGCGCCAATTTCGTCTTGTGCTGTGACTTGTGGAGCAGTTGCAATCACATCGTCGTTATTTTCCTGATTGTTTGTTGTATGATTAGAAACCTCTTTTATAATCTCTTCGTCAGACATTTCATGTAAAACATTTTCCTCTTTAACCATTCCACAGCACCAGATTTCCAAATCTTCCGGACTTATCTGTGTTTCAGTAGCGACTTGCTCTATAAACTCCGAAGTAACACTGACTTGTGGAACGTTGCTAGGAGTGGTTACTATATCTGGCCATAACTTTTTTCAAGACGATTTAATAGTTGATGACTGTAACGCATTCCACGACTGACAAAGAGCAAACACCAAGGCTTTCATATTAAATTCTTTTAAAGTTTTTTCTATTAGCTGGTCTTTTGATACGGCTCTCAGAAGTAGGTTTTTCTTATAGTCTTGCTTGAATGATATCCTGGTGCATTAGTTGAATCAGTGCAGTGCAATTTGGCGGAAGAAACATCGCAGTGTTAAGGATAAATCAGTTGTTAGTTCTTCTTCAGACGGATGACCGTTATCAAGAGGCACCAACGCTTTTTGAGGAAAATTATGATCTTTTAACCATTTTCTAACTTCAGGTACGAAGCATTCATCAAAAAAATTTTTGAAAAGGTCTTTTGTCATCCATGCATTTTTTGTCCGTAATAGTGAACAGGTAAATCAATGTTTTTGAATGCCCTGGGTTTATTAGATTTCCCAATGACCATCATCTTAAGCGCGTGTGTGCTCGCAGCGTTAGCACATGGTAGTATGGTTACACGCTCTTTACTTACTTTTCGTCCAGGTACAGATTTTTCGTTACAAGAAACGAAAGTTTTGTTAGGCATCACACGCCAAAAAAGCCCAGATTCGTCTGCATTGTACACCTGTGACAGGTCAAGATTTAAATCGTTCACCTTTTGCAAAAATCTTAATTCAAAGGGCTCTATGCAGGTGGCATCGTTAGAAAGTTTCTCTCCTGTAATAGTCATTAAACGTATGCCATGACGACTTTTAAAACATTCTAGCCATCCTTTGCTGGCCACAAAATCATCTTTTTTAGTTATTTCCTTTTAAAAAAACTCAGCTTTCATAGCCAACATGGGTCCTAAAATTGGTGCATGCCTATTTCTTTCCTGAAGAAACCACATGTACAAAGCTTCTTCCGCTTCTGGACGTTCAGCTTTCTCTTCAGCTGTCTCTTGCCTGGTCCGCAGTCAGTAGTTGACACGAACTTATTGATCTTCTCGTGGTTTCTTTTAATGTCATAAACTGTAGATCGGCCTACGCCGTATTCACTTGCTAGACTACTGAAAGTTTCATTGCGGTTTAAGCATTTTTCTTTAATTGTCAATGTCTTGTGCTTTCGCTTCTGAGTTTGTGATGACATTACTAGGTACTATACTTAATACACAATGAATAAATAGTAAACAAGAAACGCGCGCTAGGCCGTACCGCTATCACCAGTGGTCAAATTCAAACTAAGTAAAACAATGCTTACGCGTCGAGCACGATAGCGGTGGCGCGTACAAGTTGTAACCTGTTCAAACCTCCGTGATCTACATTAGCGAAGATTGTCAAATACGTATGTATGTAATACATATTCAAAGACTTGTCGGATTACAGGGGGCGCCGGATTAGACAGGGACCGGATTATCGGGGGTCCACTGTAGTGAGTTTTGTACCTTGGGGATGAGCTGCACCCCGCTCGGTATGTAAAGTCAGGAATGTGATTACCAACCGGACATCATTTTGCACTATAACAAAACAAAGGGTGCAGTGCATACAACAGATGAATTGGCAAAGGAATTCAGGACTCAAGCGAAGAGTAATCGGCGGCCGATGGACATATTTTTCCAGCTACTGGATATTAGTGGCATCAACGCATCTAAACTTTGGGTGCTAAATATCTAGATTGGAAAAAATCATTTTGATACAAGAAGAATGTTTTTGTTGAAGTAGAGCCAAAAATTAATAAGGTAAATTATAAATTGTAGGTACCATAATGACACGCTTTTACATTCCAATATAAGACAATCCATGTTAACCATTTTGCCAGAATTAAATGTAAAGAATGAACAACTAGTTCCCTCTATTGTCAGACAGCAGCCATGTTTCTTACGCGACAGACGTAAAGATTTGTATTCGGTGCAATCAGTACGTATGTGCAGAACATTAGAAAAAATGTAACAGTTTGCAACAAGTGTGCTAATTAAGTTATTTATTTTAAAACCTCACAGATATATTCTTTTAATTAGAATGTATTTTTATCTTTCAGCTATGACAGAGGTGCAAATATGTCATCATTTGTCAAATTGTCCCTAACCACAAATCGACTAAATGTCCGTCATTTTCATTTCCATTTGTTTTCTCTTCCACATCCGCTGGCTGGCGCTAAATTCACGCACCGAGATTTTATAGTACTTGAACCACCACGAAGTCCTTACGCTTAAACCATGGGGATACAGTGGGAAGGAGGCAGTTGTCACACATGCACACATTCTGGCCCGGCTTTTGAGATCCGCCGGGTGGTACCTCCACGTTCGACAGTCATAAACCGTCTACCACCTACGGATAATCACAACATCCATAGCCAAGAGAACAATTCTATTGGGACTGATAGTAGTCTACTAATACGCCAACGCGAATATGGATTATCGTCATTTGACGTAAAATCGGACAATTCATAAGTAATATTTTACGATATTGACAGCCTCATTTCCTTACAGGTTTCCCTACTGATGGTTCCCACGACTGTCGACAACAAGGGAAAGGTAAGGTAGAATAATGTCTGTATAGCGATGTTTAGAATGAACCCATTACTCACTTTGTGATCACGATGTCTATCATAAAAAAAGAAAAATGCACAAAAAAAAATTGCAGCTGTTGTATGTGACTCGGTATGACACATTTCACCATAGAGACAACGCCTATAGTTCCATTATCTGCCCGATAATGTTTCTTTTTTTATCCACCGCGTAAGCTGCGATCGATTCAATTACCCTGATTATGCACTTCGTTCCATGCGAATATTCTACAATATTTTGTAACTAACATATTTTTATTAAAGATGCACACCCGATGAAGCGTCGCGAAGAGAACAGAGGTGACATTTGTCATTTGCAGGTATTAAACGTGACGCGTTGTTTCTCTTCCCATCGCATTTGACAGGGTGTGGCATGCGGGCCTCCTGTATAAACTAATCCAAAAGGGCTTCCCTCGTTGGCTTCTAAAACTACTGAAATCCTTCCTTAAAGATAGCAAATCTTGGAGCAAAATTGACAATGTCTTGTCGCCTGAGGTTTGATCCTTGGACCAATCCATTACATTCTTGACATCCCTAGCTCCAGGTATGGTCTGGTGATCTAGACCAAGACAGTCTACAAAGTGCGGTGGAGAAAGTATTAGAGTGAGCGGATCGGTGGTTATTTGAAATTAACCATTCGAAAATGCAGGAAATCTATTGTACGGAAAAGAAGTCGCGGTGCCCCGTCTGAGGTTTCAATGAATGATGTTTGTATACCATGGAAAAGCTCCTCTAAATATCTCGATGTCATTCTGGACAAAAAGATGACTTGGAGTTAATAACTAAATTCCAAATTACGTTTCAACATCTTTATCAAATATCATGTAAACGCTCGAAATTAAGTTTGATTAACAAGATTCGGATCTATAAGGTGATCATAAGACCAGCAATGACTTACGCTTGTGCGACTTGGTGTTTTATTGCCAAAAGAAACAAGCAAAGTCTAGGTTCTGCGCTCTATTACTGACGCGTCACGTTTAACGAAATCCATCATAGACACCTGGCCGCTTTCTACTTAAGAGCGTACATTAAGCAGCAGGCGCAGCAACCCTCTGTTGCGCGAGTCAGTGGACTACACAGTCAAGTATTAAGTTCGTAAATCTGTCAAGTGTTTTTAACAATACCTAAGCGCTTTCTGTCCTGAATAATTCTCCTCTTCCTCTCTGCTGTCTCCCTTCCTTCTCCCATTTCCTTCACTTTTTTCCTTAAAATTTTTTAGTTACCAGACCTGACAGTGAATTGATAAATGAGCCAAGACAACATGGAACCTATATACCATATAAGCCAGTGAAATGAGAAAAGAAACGACACCAAAACTTGACGCCTTGGCGCAGTGATTGGAGAGTGTAACAGCTACTGCGCTTGTCTGAGGTTAGGTAAAATTTTAATTTCAAACTGACATGTGCTGATTCAAAAACTAGTAAATCTCCCAAGTTGGACCCTGAAAACTAGTCAGCTGGGTGCCAACTTACAGGTTCCACAAATAACTTCTGTTTTCACGGCAATATTACCTCAATTGGAACAAACTCTTGTATATTTTGTTTATTCTTCTATCAAGGGACACCATCCTAAATGACTCACTCCATAAATCTGGTCGGTCTTCGGACAAAAGATTGAGTTTTCACCAGCATTTTGGACAATATCCGGAATTCCAAACACTGAATATGTTATACAAATATCTAAATAACAGTAACAGTTGCAATAGAGTTGAACTAAATGGTATTTCGTTTGTTGGTGTTCATATGGTGGATCTGTCAAAGTACAGCTCGGTCAGATGGTTCGAGCAGAAGTTTTCAACAAGCTCAAAAATTGTTATATTTTCAAAAAATCCCTCAAATCATAGTTGTGGAAGGGGGTAGGTTTGATTCAAAGAGCAGATGACGCTTTCTATCCGCAAAACGTGTAATTTCCCCAGAACAAAGTTCCCAAATGGTGGAAAGTGGCCCAACATGGCAACCCTGCTAAAGCACCACTGGCACTCCAAACCGTCAAGTCGTTTTTACAGCACGAGCAGCATTGCCGCCGTTTTTCCTGGTATATTCTGAGAAACAGCATCGGGGCTGGTTCTGATTTATCAGGTAAAGGATAAGTCACCCGTAAAGTATACTAAGTGACATATAAATCCGAACACCCAGTTTAAATGGTTTTATTTTAATTAAAGTTGGTGAATGTATTTATCTTACTATAAATAACAAGTGAAAAAATTTTCAGCCTTATCAGTTGGACATTCCGGTTTTTATACTGCTTTTTTTTAATTCACTAACGTTCTAAAAATGAATATTTCAGCCGCAGTAAAGAATCAACGTTGGCAGATATTAGTTCTTGACATCCTTTACGATCGGTTACGATGCCTAGAGTACGGAGACCTGTACGATTTCGTCAACTTAGTGAGTTTGATAGGGGTCGTATAGTGGGACTTCGGGAAGCTGGACTTTCTTTTCGGGCAATTGCAGTTAGAGTGCAAAGAAGTGTAGACACTGTGGTTAGGTGTTGTCAGGCATGGCTTCGAGAAGGCCGTACGCAAAGAGCAAGGGGCAATGGACGCCGCCGTAGAACAACAGACCGTGAAGATCGCCGCCTAAGATTATTGGCCTTAAGGGACCGTTTCTCCACTACCAGGTCCATTGCAAATGAATGGCTTGCAGAACACGAAAGACCTATTGGCATGCGAAGTGTTTACCGACGAATGAGAAGTTTTGGCTTGTTTTCATACCGGCCACACTGGGTCCTCCCTTTAACTCGAGAACAACGACGTAATCGCCTTGAGTGGTGCAGACAACGGTCACTCTGGGATCAGGAATGGAACAGTATTGTCTTTAGTGACGAGTCTCGATTTTGTTTAGGCATGCACGATGGTCGTGCCAGTGGTGCCAGTGACGTGGTGAAAGGAGGAATCCACAGTTTTTTGTTGAAAGACATGTTCATCACACTGTTGGAGTTATGGTTTGGGGTGCTATAGCTTATGGTTCCAGGTCACCTTTAATCTTCATCGGAGGTAACATGAACGCGTAGCGTTATATCCACGAAGTTCTAGAACCCCATCTTTTACCCTATCTTGACACCCTGGCAGATCGAACTTTCCAACAAGATAATGCCCAACCACATGTTGCAAGAGTCACAATAGACTTCTTTCAAAATAATCATGTCACATTGTTACCATGGCCACCAAGATCTCCCGACTTATCCCCAATTGAGCACGTGTGGGATATGATGGGTAGGAGATTGCTCAATTTGCAACGTCCTCCTCAGACTCTAGAAGCACTTCGAGAGGAGTTAGTGGTTGCCTGGAATGAGATACCACAGGAGGACATTGACCACCTGATCAGAAGCATGCCTAGGCGCGTTGGAGAATCCGTAGCACATCAGGGTGCATCCACACATTATTAAAGGTCAAAGGGCTTTAAAGCAGTGCAATCATTTTGAAATTTTTATCATTTACTTATTATGCTCCATTAAGTACTTATACAAAATTTTATTAAAATAAAACCATTTAATCTGGGTGTTCGGATTTATATGTCACTTAGTATATTCCAGGAAGATTTGTCAGATGTTTGAAATCATCTGAACTATCTCTAAACAACCTATTTTCTGATAACGTATTTAACGACGATCGCGTGCATTCTCTGTGAATCGAATGGGTTTTCTATTTAATTTGTGGTCGTAATGGATACCGCTGCTCATGTTTATCATTTACTGCAAGAGATTATTGAAAATGAATCGACGGAGATGATTTAGTATAGCGAGTGAGCGAACTGGTTGGTCCAATAAAAAAATTCAATGTAGCATGTCCAGAATTACAGAAATAATAAAGTAAATATGAATGAATGAAAATGGAGAGATACGCTTATTTCGGTGTAATAACAGTTGTAATAAGTGAAAATAAACTATTGATATAATGAATACAATACAAAGAACTGCATTTCAATTTCCCTTTTTATTTTGTTTTTGTCTTCAGTGACCATTTGAATACAGTTTGGCTCACGTAGAATGGCAGCGATCATTTACTTTACTTAACTTTAGACAATTGCTTACTTTCAATAGAACACCTTGTACATTTTCGCAACATTCTAAATACATTCCTTGTATAACATTACAACACTTAGCTCTAACCTTTTTTGAGGAATATCAAATTTTGTCAATAAAATCATGAATGCTGGTCCATAAATGTCTATTAATTTTTCGTATATTTTTGTCCTTCAGTAGTATTAAATGTTTTAATAATAATACATGAACGTATGAAAATTAGGTTGAAAAAATACCAAAATCCATTTTTGTCAAATGAAACCACCTGTTTCTATAATCTAATTTCGACACATACCATATGTTGTTTCTCATATGGTCCCAGCAAGCAAACATGCTGCCGAAATACGCGTTCAACGATACAACGATTTAGCATCAATCACTCTAAATTCAATTTCCACCCGTCATAAAGGGTAGCTTTGACGCCAAGGGTGAATTCTAGAGAGGCGGATTTTTTTCACTTCAAATTTTGATTCAGCAACGAAGAATACATAGTAATACCGTGGTTGAGCATCTGGCACCAGAAAATCAATTTTTTACACCTTTTTGGGTCTGTTTTTGGTCCTGGAAACGAATACCAGGAATGTAAACATTTCGTTGACCGCAAGTTCGGATTCATCTTTGAAAAATACATGGGAATACCATGTTTCAGCATCTGACATCGGTAACTCAATTTTCACTCCTTATAGGGGTAGTTTTTGGGCCCGTGAACACTAAGTGTATGGAGATTCAGCGTTTAAAAATACCTGTTAATACCATACTACAGCATGTCGCATCTGAAACGTGATTTTCACCACTCCCATGGGCAGTTTTTGTTGGCCCAGGCGTAATCTATAGAGGTGTAGCGATCTTTTGGACCAGAAATTTGACATATGACATCCGAAAATCAATTTTCAAGCCTCCTAGGGCTAGTTCGTAGGCCTGAAGTTGAAGTAGTATATCTTTTCAACGACAAACTTGGATTTAGCGCCAAAAAATACAATGAAATTTTCACCCCTCCTAGGGGCAGTTTTTGGGCCCAGGCGTAATCTTCAGGGGTGTAGGGATCTTTTCAACCACAAATCCTCTAGGAGTAGTTCTTAGGCCCGAAGGTTAAGTAGTAGATACCTTTTCAACCACAAAATTGGATTCAGCGCCGACAAATACATGTAAATTTTCATCCCTCCTAGGGGCAGTTTCTGGGACCGTGAATACTAAGGGTGTAGAAATCTTGTCAACCACAAATTTGGATTCCGCGTTGAAAATAACATGGTAATACCATACTACAGCATGTCGCATATGAAACTTAATTTTCGCCACTCCTATGGGCAGTTTTTTTTGGCCCAGGCGTAATCTATAGAGGTGTAGGGATCTTTTAGACCCGAAATTTGACCTATGACATCCGAAAATCAATTTTCAATCCTCCAAGGGCTAGTTCGTAAGCCCGAAGTTGAAGTAGTATATCTTCTCACCACAAACTTGGATTTAGAGCCAAAAAATACAATGAAATTTTCACCCCTCCTAGGGGCAGTTTTTGGCCGCAGGCGTAATCTTCAATGGTGTAGGGATCTTTCCAACCACAAATCTTCTAGGAGTAGTTCTTAGGCCCGAAGGTTAAGTAGTAGATACCTTTTCAACCACAAACTTGGATTCAGCGCCGAAAAAAACACGTAAATTCCCCCTCCCACTCTCCTTGGAGCAGTTTTTGGGCCCAGGCGTAAACTTTAGGGGTGTAAAGATCTTTTCGACCACAAATGTCCTAGGGGCAGTTCTTAGGCTCGAAGGTGTATCAGTAGAGACCTTTTCAACCACAAACTTGGATTTAGCATCGAAAAATACATGTAAATTTTCATCCCTCCTAGGGGCAGTTTTTGGGACCATGAATACTGAGGGTGTAGGAATCGTTTCAACCATAAATTTGGATTCAGCATTGAAAAATACATGGCAATACCATACTACAGCATGTCGCATCTGAAATTTAATTTTCACCACTCCTAGGTGCAGTTTTTTTGGGCCAGGCGTAATCTATAGACGTGTAGGGATCTTTTGGACCCGAAATTTGACATGTGACACCCGAAAATCAATTTTCAATCCTCTTAGGGCTAGTTCGTAGGCCCGAAGGTGAAGTAGAATATATCTTTTCAAACACAAACTTGGATTTAGCGCCAAAAAATACAATGAAATTTTCACCCCTCCTAGGGGCAGTTTTTGGGACCAGGCGTAATTTTCAGGGGTGTAGGGATCTTTTCAACCACAAACCTTCTAGGGACAGTTCTTAGGCCCGAAGGTTAAGTAGTAGATATCTTTTCAATCACAAACTTGGATTCCGCCCCGAAAAAACACGTAAATTCCACCAACCCCCCTGGAGCAGTTTTTGGGCCCGGGAGTAAACTTCAGGGGTGTAGGGATCTTTTCGACTACAGATGTCCTAGGGGCAGTTCTTAGACTTGGAGATGAATCAGTAGAGATCTTTTCAACCACAAACTTGGATTCAGCGTCGAAAAATACACGTAAATTTCCATACCTCCTAGGGTCAGTTTTTGGGCCCATGAAGGCGTAATCTATAGAGATGTAGGAATCTTTTTTACCAGAAATTTGACATATGACATCCGAAAATCAATTTTCAATCCTCCTAGGGCTAGTTCGTAGGCCCGAAGGTGAAGTAGAATATATCTTTTCAACCACAAACTTGGATTTAGCGCCAAAAAATATAATGAAATTTTCACCCTTCCTAGGGGCAGTTTTTGGGCCCAGGCGTAATCTTCAGGGGTGTAGGGATCTTTTCAACCAAAAATCTTGTAGGGGCAGTTCTTAGGCTCTAAGGTTGAGTAGCAGATATCTTTTTAACCACAAACTTGGATTCAGCGCCGAAAAAACACGTAAATTCCCCCCCCCCCATATACCATACTGCACCATTTGGCATCCGAAACTCAATTTCCACCTTTTCTAACGGTAGTTTCTGTGCACGGGGTGAATTTTCGACGATTAACAACTTTCCTGATCCCTGATTCAGATTTGGCGTCGAAAAATACATAGACTTCGACCTCTTTCTTTCTGTGGGTCTGTTTTACTCTACTCCTACCTTTCCTAAAGACTGACTTCTTCACCCTTCCGAAAGACCGTGGTGCCTCCGCTGAGCTGACGCTGACCAACCACCTCCATGCTTCAAAATACTCGTATATCACGTACAAATCCTCTATCTGTACTCTCCACCACATTACGCCACATCCTATCCGCAGCGTTTCGCCATCATATTCAAATTTTCCGCATTATCTGTCAGCTCGAATACCGCCTGGCGGATCGGCATAGGGCAACGTAAGGGCGCAGCGTAGTGTCGTTTGAGGGCTGGCCGCCCTTACAAATTCTCTCACGGCGTGTACGTCGCTCCAACGCGTCCGTGAAATATCGTCGGACGGCCTTTCATAAAGTTTTGCGTCGTACGACTGGGAAATATCACAGGAGATGATGAGAAGCTGTGCTCGCAAAGACGGGAAAAGACGCAGTTTTGATGCTGAGGGTGGATTTCGGATTATACGGAGCGCACACAGAATCAATATATTGACATTGATAACTTTGGGTTCGTTTGTAGATTATCCAGGTCCGGTATTATCAACCGTGGCAAGCAAGTAACAATTAGGGGTCGTTTTGTACGATCTCTGAGATTATGCGGGGCTTTTGCGCGTTGTGGAATCGTGGAGCAGGAGGTCGATCTTTTTGTCAACGCTGGATCTGATTCTGTTCACTAGGTCAAGGAAGCTTGACGGGCTTGTCATGCCGACGTTCTTTGGGATTAGACTGTTACATCTAGGAGTCACTCACTCTTCACGGAGTTAATTGACAATACGTCATATTTTTGCACGTGAAGGTTTTCAAGTTTTTCAATAGGTAACCCGATTTAAAAACATGGAGATAGACTCTGGAGGGCAAAGTAATGATCCCCCAGCGTCCTCGATGATGAATGGACCCAGCCAGAAGAAGAGAACAGAAATTACCAAGAAATCAAAGGAATTGATGACACCAGCTGTAGCAGACGAAAAGGACGGAACCATCCAGCGCCAGACCCTGATCATCGAAAGCCAGGCCCAGCAAATAAAGGAGCTGGCTGAGACAGTTAGGGATCAAAACAGTAAAATAGACTGCCTGACCACCCAGGTAACACAGTTAACCAATAATGCAAATTTTAATTATAAATCTGACAGGGCTGTCAATTTAAAAAGACCTCTTGAAAATGTAACTGACGTGATATCGACCGACGATGAAATACAGAATGACGGATTCATCCAGGCCAAATCTAGGAAAAGACGCACCGACAAAACGAACAAAACCGACAAGACAGATGACTTCCCACCTCTTCCAAAAGCAAAATCAAAATTCAAGTTGACAGTCCCCTCAAAATCTTCTGCTTCATTAAACGTATCAACTTCTTCTGCCACTTGTCCTATGACGGTCGATGCAGCGACCACATCTTCTCAATCTTTGGCCACTGCATCGACTGACAGTTCATTATATCAACAATCTCACGTTGCTGGTAAGTTGACCAGCACAGCACCCCGCCAGGGGCGAATCATGCCCATTGTTTTGCGTGATGCGACCAAGTGGCGACATCTAAACTACACCTTTATAAGCTTAGGCATTAAGAACGCGCAGTTGCCGTTGATGCGGGAATCAGGATTTTGCCGAAAACTGAGTTACAAAATAATTCGAGTAGTCAAAGCAATAATGCTAAGCTATTTCAAATGATTTACTTCTTTTCTATTCTATTTCTTCCTTCCTTTCTTTCCTTCTTTCCCTTTTCCCCTTAAACATGTTTGGTATCTGTGTAGCCAGACCTGACAGACTAACAGACCGACGAGACTTTTAACTAAGAGCAAAGGTCCACCGGACCGCCCTGACGAATAGTGACGAAGAGTAGTAATCTAGGAGTTATCTTGGACTATAAACTGAACTGGTAAAAGCATGTTGAGTACAATGTTAACAAGGCTCGCAATTCATTGTGGGCTTGCAGACAGGTTGTCGTAGTGAGGCGGGGACTTAAGCCCAAAGTGGTGCACTGGCTCTAACCGAGACAACTAAGGCCAAACTTAATAAAATTCAGCGTTTGGCTTGAACCAGTATTACAAACGCAGTGCGGACAACACCATTGACCGCAATGGAAGCTCTGCTGGATCTCCTACCGTTGGATCTAGTGATCTGGAGGGCGAGAGAGTCGTCGCAATTGTATAGTCAGGGCAGCTGGCCTTTATGATTCCTATCAAGGGTCATACTGCCATCTTAGGCCCGTATCGTCAGTCGTCCCTACAATTGTAGGGCGCGTTTATGGCCTTCTTGATTGTCATATTCCTTTCTATCCTTCAAAAATTTCTAGATTACACTTGTCCCGTGTCAGCGTGAGCGCTCTCCTATTGTGAAGATATGTTTTCTTTTTAAATTGTAGGAAATTTACAGGCTGATAAAACATGATATAACTCAAAAGCAAGCACAATTTGATGCAAATAGATGTTTGTGACATAACCTCAAAATAGAGAAGTAGAAAACTATGACAATCAAGGAGGCCATAAAGGCAAATTTTAGAGACGACTGACGATACGGGCCTAAGGCACATTGAAAACGGGCGATCCTGTCCTTCTGAGCAGGGGTTATCTGATCAACCCTAAATACTGCTTTAACCATAAGTTTAATGTGGAGTAGCCGACGAGGGCCGAGTAGGAACCTTGAAGCTGGAAGGTCTCCGAAGGAGGTGGACATTTCTAGTACACGGATGGCTCGGTTACTGAAGAAAGTTTAAGCGCCGCGGTCTTCAGGCATAGATCTCGGCTTTCATGCCTGTCGATGAATACACCACTATTTTCCAGGCGGAAACCTCTGCGACTATGGCTTGCGTATCTCGCATTTTAAAGGGGAAAGGACCTAGGAGAAGAATAAGAATATTCTCTCACAGCACTATGTGCCTGCAAGAGGACTTTGAGCCTTGTATTGTAATGCAGGGAGGGTCTGGATCGTTTAGCAGCAAGGCATTCGGTATCGTTAGTGTGAGTACCGGGCAGGCTGGCATAAAGGGTAATGATATGGCAGTCGCTCTCGCGAAAGCAGGATCAGGGCCAACCCTAGAGGTGCCTGCGCAAAGAGGATAATAGAGAAGTGAATTGCTAGAAAACACTCCCTGAAATGGGAAAGCATCTCTAGACATTATGTCAGGCACGGGAGCTCACCATAGGGCCCAGCGTTAAGGATGGACACTTTTGCTCATGTTTGGATAGAGCCAACCTAATTTTGTTGGTAGGACCGCTGTCTGGCCATAACACGATGAGGCGTCACCTGTATGTGATAGGTGTTGCTGAGGATTCCATGTGCGAGTACTGTGGGATAGAGAACGAGTCCTCGGCATATGTTCTGTATCGCTGAAAGGCTCTGAGCTACTAAAGGCAGACTATACTGGGGTCCAACAATGAGGATCTTCAGAATGTTAAGGAGCTTGAGACTCAGGGAATGTAGTGAAGCATAAGGGTCCAGTATGTGGCTTATGCGCCAGCTCCTCGTGGTGGTCGGTTTGTCTCTAATTTCATTTATTATTCAAACATTGGCTTGTACGTATAGTAGAGGACCGGTATTCTATTGAAAGTGATAGGTTTCTAAAACAATTTACGAATGACCTGACTGGAAATGGAAAAAGTGGAGTTGTGCTCAGCATATATTTCACCAAACAACAATGGATGATTTATCAGAATATCTAAGTGAGTTCAAATCTCTCATGGATCATAACGCAAATGAGTACTTGGCAGGAGAAGATTTAAACTTGCACTTCGACGGCATAAAGATCAGGTCCAACTGACAAAAGCGGACAGCTCCTTGAAGAAATCTTGCAGCAAGAATCAAACGATGGTTGCGAGTCAACCTTTGTGAGATGAAGTCAAATATTCTATATCGATACCACAGAGGATGTGAAAAGTTTGAGCAAAGCGTGCAAAATAACAAGGAAAAAACTATGACTTACAGACAAACCTTACCTGGATACCCAACAACAGATCAAAATTGCAGAGTGATTGTTTCCAAAGTGCTCACTCACCGAATGGGAGTCGGAGAGGCTCTAGACGGACCAGAGTCCACGATGAGTGAGCTGGAAGAGCTTGAAAGCAGGGAAGACACCGAGGCTCGACAAAGTACAGAATGAGATCGAGAAAGAGGGACTCGAAATCGTGTTGTACGAGTATCTGAACGGGAGTGTTTCCGAAGAGGTGGAAGGAGGCTGGTTAGGTACTTGTCCCAACACATCTAAAAATCGTTGATAGGGAAGTCAAATATAGACCACTGTGTAGAACGACTGATAGGAGGTAGGCTAAGAAAATGCGCGTGCAAGTCTACCATAGATGCACTTAGTGAACAGTTGATGGAAGCAGCAGATAGCCGCAGCTACAGTAGCAAGAAGCTTTGCGTTATGGTTGCTTTTGATGTTCAGAATGACGTCAATACAGTACAATGACAGAAGGGTCACTCGAGTGAGATTTCATGGCAACACAAAAGACGTTGAAGGTAACTATGGGAGTTCCTCAGGCCGTTACTTTGGAACCTGTTCTACGATACTTCGGTTGCAGATACTGCGGGGAATTCAGGAGATGACTTGAAATCAGCTCCTGAGAAGAAGGAAGTTGTTATACTTGCTGGCAGAAATAAGCTAACCTCATTGTCTGTTAATGCTCAGAATGTCGAGACTCGTTGCCAAAATGCTATTAAGTATCTGTTTGCATAGCTTGACAATGGTCTGACACTAAGTGAACTCATGAGGCGCACCACTGCCAAAGTAAATAAATTCATTCCATATTTGACACGTTCAATGCCATCTGATGAACGCCCCGGTAGTGATGATTCTGGAAGGGGTAGCGGATTCGCTTGTGCTGTGAGGAGCCCCATCTATGCCAAGATCTTGAGGAAAAAGGAATATAGGAATGCCAGCGGAAGGTAGTATTGCGCTTAGCCTGCACTTACAGAATAATGTCGACGCATGCACTACTGGTGGTGGCTGACAGTCGCCAATAAAAAACGCAACATTGAAGATCCCATAAGGAACGAAGCAATAGAAGTGGCGGTTTTAGGGCAAGTTCATGTAGATCCTACGTTAAGTACCCGCAAATTGGAGACTGTGTGTGGTGTTAGTCGACGTACTGTCCATCGGATTCTAAAGGTCCATAGTTTTCATCCATATAAAATTCACCTGGTACAAGAACTTAATGAAGACGATTTTGATCGGCGATTACAATTTTGTGAAGATATGAGTGAATAAATTATAAACGATGAACATTTTCTATTCAACACTTGGTTTTCCGACGAATGTTCCTTTTTCTTAAGTGGCGTAGTAAATCGTCATAACTGCCGATATGGGTCCGATTCTAATCCCAGAATTTATCATGAGGTTCAAACACAGCAGCCAGAAAAATTAAATGTTTGGGCTAGTATTTTTGGCGATCATTTAGTTGGTCCTTTCTTCTTACCTGGAAATTTGACCGGTGAAATATATTTGAAATTACTGGAAGACGCCATAGATCCTGCATTAACAGTCATAATTGAAAATCAGAATGATCGGCGGTACATTGCGAATAGGTTGATGTTCCAACAGGATGGTGCCCCACCACATTACGCATTACGTGTTCGACAATATTTACATCAGACGTTTCCAGATCGATGGATTGGTAGAACAGGTGCCATTGAATGGCCCTCAAGATCGCCAGATTTATCACATTTGGATTTCTTTATATGGGGTCATTTAAAAAGCAAAATCTATGCTACTCAGCCAACATCATTAGAATACCTGGGACAAAGAATTGTGAATAAGTGCCTTCAAATTACTCATCAAATATTGCAAAATGTGCGGCAACGTTTTGAACAAAATCTTTATTATTGCATGGAGAGTCATGGTGGCCATTTTCAACATCTACTTGCCTAACGGGTCAGTTCATTCTTGACTTTTAAATTACTTTGCTGCCAAATGTATTGATCTCCACTAATGATGATGTATTAGTTTTATTTAAGCTTTAAATCAATAAACCTTCAAAACTGCTGAACTGAAGTACATTAATTTTATATCATTATAAAGTGAATTGAAAGACCTTTAAAATAAGGTATCACTCGACCCCCCTTTCGATTTAAGATTTTGTGGGTGGTGTCACCCCCGCTTAGGGGGGGCTGCTGAAAACAAAATCGACGGGTCACATTTGCTATATGAACACCGTCTAAGGCCTATGAATTTGACTTCCTGAGCGAAGACTACAAGGGGACCTGATTGAGACATTCAAGGTCATCAGGGGCTATTACTCATAGTATCTTTTAAATATTTAATATGAGTCAGAATCTTCATTTCGAGGAAATAGCAAAAAATTAGAAAAAGTAGAACATCTAAGTTTTTAAGAGGAATTTCATTTCAAATCGTGTGGTATACAAGTGGCTTCAACAACTGTCATTTTTTTCAAGAGTAAGCTGGAGAAAGAGCTAAAAAATACTTTACACGACAGTGTCATCGGACCTTTTCGCCTACTATTGTAAAACTAATAGTAATAACAATAAATACCTGTCATCTCAACTGTTGTGATGCTCTTTGCTCCTAATAATCGACTGTTTTGCGAATATTAAGATGCTAACGGGACTAAAACGCATAAACACAAATGCCACCATCATCTAAAGTATCGCTGCCATTCTGCTCAGCCCTTCCACCTACTCAAGGGTGAAAGCTCATCCTGTATAGTTTCCAAAGTTCGTGAATTAAAGTTAAAAAAAAATGCCCCGACTATTATTTGTGGTGAATAGATAAGCCGCAGTTATGATACAAGGCTATCCAAAGACTTTGAAGTAGCAGATCTGTTAGAGTTATGAAACTTTTTGTCAACTCCACCATCCGTAAGTCCAGATAGTGGTTTCATTTCGAAGTTGCAAAGTTCATGCGGTCTTGCAAACAGTAAAAGACGCTTTTAAGCGTTCAAACATTCTAACCGCTAATGTCCACTCAAGCCGGCATCTGTTTGAACTGAGAAACTGGGACGGAGATGCAGACTTCAAACTAAGTTGAAAACTCAAATCTAACCGAAGATATAATTGGCATTACTGGTAGCATCTTGAATCAAAACTTTCGGATTTGTAGCTTTACTGCTGAGTTTGATCCGCATAGTTTAAAACTAATCGATTAGTCAATACACTTCCAATTCAGATATGCTAATGCAGTTTCAAGTTTTCGAGGAATGAAACATCGGAGACAATTTGTTGATTCAAAATAATCTTCCAACAGCTGGAATGGTGGAACATCCAAGATAATATGATCTGGTAGTTTCAACGAATTTGGCTTAGACGGAAGTGGCGAGTATGGGATTCAATTTGATACATGAAATTGTAGTCAGTAGTCAGGATGCTAGAGCATATTACCAGTTCGCCAGGCTCAAGCCGTTAGTTTGAAAGATGTTGATACTTTAATGTCAGTTCCACATATTATGACGATAGAATTATTAATGCACGTAACGTCAACACACGTAATAATACTGCAATAGGCATCCCTGCACATAATTCGTCCAATTTTGGAAAAAGTCCTAACTGTCTTAACTGGACTGTTTAAAAAACTAGAAAATAATATCAAGGATTTTAATGATCTGGGCATACTCAAAGGGACGCTGACTAGCTACTTCCTGAATAGCCTTTCTACAGTGTGTCGGAATATACCTGCAATCTTGAAAGTGAGCTACCTAGTCGTAGGCAATGTAAGCCAACTTAAATGAAATTATACACAGTTGTAAGGGACATACTGTACATGTGTTGTTGCTGCTTGCGTTTATTATGAGCATTTACAAAATTTACGGAAGCTTCTATGATTTTTACATCTTTTTGAAATATGCCGTGAGCCACGAGAATTGTCTTTGCGCTCTACCTATGGCTATGGTACCAACTAGATACACCGAGTATACACCGTACACCTAGGGTGCGTCCAGGCTGAAACGTGATCATAATATCTTACGTATTATAAGTGCGGCACTCAATAGCCTCATGAGGCTTCTGCATGCTGATAATGTTGTGCAAATTTTATTGCTTCGGAAGACGCTTTGGAAATTTGCTCTGTTGCTCCAATTGCGATAGGTATGGTCTTCGTTTGGATATTCTATAGCATTTGGAGCTCGATCTGAAGATCTTCATATTTCAGATATTTTTTTGGCATCCCTCATGTGTGATGGTGTAATCTGATAAGATGGTCACACCCATTATTAGTAAATAGTGTAGAATTGTGCCTTATTGTTAGTATTATTACTATTACTTCGCTCAAACATACGCTTCTAGTGTTCCAGACAATTGCCAAAAATTGTGAAATTTCCTCTAGACAAGCAGTTTAAGGTGATTAAAAGCGTTGTTTATTGCATAATAATAATAATAATAATAAATAATAATAATAATAATGGTTTATTGGTACTAGTACACGAATCGAGCTCGCACAAGTCAATACCATAATTAAGGTTTAGTAGCAAGAGTAATAAAATGACAAATAAAACACTAACACAGCAGATCATACACACATAGTAGTTAAAAGGGTAACAATAAAAGGCACACGTGATAAAGTTATAACAAACTACGTCCAATCAAGAAACAAATGGCACAAGAGATACATCGAATAAAAAGAAAGAAATCAAATTCACAATGGAGATAGGAGAGGGCAATTAACTGGCCTCCCTCGACGTATTGGTGGTCACACAAGAGAACTTAAAGCTCGGTACAGGGTTTACCGCAAAACAACAAATACTGACTGATATCTACACAAGAACACCAACCATCATCCTGGGCAAAAAAGAGGTGTCATTAAAAATATGATAGACAGGGCACATCGAATTTATGAACCTCGATACCTGCAGGCGTAACTGGATCTTGTTAACATGGTTTTACAAGCAAACGCCTATCGCAGGGAACAAAGGAGACAAGGAACCATCTGCGGGAGTCTCCTTCCTACCATACATTAAAGGCATCACGGATAGAATAGGAAGGTTGCTGCAGAAACACAACGTGAAGACCATCTACAAGTCGACAAATAAAATCGAGCAACTCCTAACATCGGTAAAGGACCCTAGGGACCCCCTGAGCGGTGCCGGCGTATACAGAATACCGTGGTCCTGTGGTAAAGTATACGTAGGCACCACTAAACGTAGCTTCCAAACACGCATCAAGGAGCATGAAAGAAAGTGTCGACTGGGACAAACTGATGAATTAGTGGTGGCCGAACACGCACTCTAAGACGGCCACAATGTTCTGTTCGACCAAACTGAAGTCCTATCAACATCCATCCACTACTCAGCCGGAATGTACAGAGAAGCAATTGAAATCTATAAACACAATGATAATTTCAATAGAAAAGAAGAAGGCCTTGATTTAAACAAAACGTGGTTCCCAATTCTAAAAAACACAGCGCAAAAGCCACGTCACTCAAGAGGCCCAGAGTACCCCAACCAGACAACTCAGTCCTCAGTCCGGCGATCGCCTATAAAACCGCACGCTTATCCAGTTAACCGATCAGTTTCAGTCGACCCACCAAGCCGAGCACTTCGCTCTCGCCGACAGCCTCACTGAAGGTGGCTACCGCAGATGTAGCCAAATCCAACCCGACCACGGCTCAACAGCCCGAAAAACCCAAATTACACTACTATAGTCTGTGGCTGAACATTTTAACAAAACTATTTCGTATTTTAATATGTGTCTGTGAAGATACGTATAGTCTATATTTATATGAGATTCTATATTTTTGACCTCTCATACGACAGAAACACCAATAAATTGATTCTGATTTTTTTAATACGAGTGAGTAGAATCACTGAGAGAATGTCGACATGTTTTTTTTTTGTTTTTGAGGATGTATTCCTGATTACAGTATATTCAGATAAGAGATAGACCGGATGTAAACAAAAGGTTCGGGTGATTTTCACGCTAACGCCGCCATCTCGACGTAAAACAGGAGCCCTCATTGGTCAATTCGCAATTAAATGCCTATGCCGAGCGGCAGAGCAGTCGTATCAAGGCAGAGTCACATTCAGGTTCAGACGTGTTACGTATGTCGTGTGCATCATTGCAATTTGATATTTCTTTGGACGTTTTCGTTTGTTATCTTTTTAGGTTGTTGAGTTTGTCGTTGTTATTGTTATACCTTGTAATTGATTGTTATTGTTATCAACTGCTTGCGCAAAATGCCCAGTAGTACAGATACTGCCGATGAAGTTGTAAACTCCTGTAGTCCACCTAGGAAACGCTCTCAAAAAAGACACCTGAGTGCAGAAATGAAAGAGGTCATTTTGAATATATATAAGATCGAGCGCGAGGAGAACGAGGCATCAACCATCAAAGAAATTGTTGTGAAGGTTTCTCACAAAGTTGGGGTGTGTCGCGCATCAGTGTTTAATGTTTTAAGACAATACAAAAAAAATCACACCTTTTCTGAGCCAATGACCAGTAAACATCGCAAAAGTATTGTTAAATCATTGGATGAAGCTGATAAGCATGCGATTAGGAGGAAAGTGCATGAATTCTTCTTTAGGAATGAAATACCTACTATAGATAAAGTACTGCAGGAGGTAAATGGAGATACAACGTTGCCAAATTTCAAACGATCAACTTTCCATGCGTTACTGAAGCATTTAAATTTCAAATGGAAAAAACGGGGTCGTAATAGTTTACTACTGGATAGAGAAGAAATTGTGCTATGGAGGAGGGATTATTTAACAAAAATTGGGAAATATAGAAATCAAAACAGGAAGATTTATTACCTTGATGAAACGTGGGTAAACGCAGGACAAACTACAATTAAAGTATGGGTTGATGATTCTGTAACTTCATCCAGGAGGGCCTTTCTAGATGGACTGTCCACCGGATTAAAAAATCCAGCAGGTAAATACGAGTAATAGACAACAATCGGATGTTTTTCAAACCTTGGGAACAAGGTTCTAAACATTAATTCCAGGGGGCAGATAAAACATATTACAAGTAACAAAACTTTTAGAACTTTCGATAAAATGCGTGGATGTTTTATTGTCATTTTCATTTGTTAGAACTTTTTTAAGCCATGTTTTTATGTGTTTTCGATATTTCAATAATTTTTTAATATAATCTTAAAATATATCGAATATTATAAACTTAAAAAAAGTTACTAAGCTTTATAAAGTTATAATTTGTTAATATTAATATTTGCGCGTATTTCAGGTTCCTGATCATTCATTTTTTAAAGGTTTATAACTTTAAATTAAATTGTGAAGCGCTGAGTAATCATACGACGTTCAATATGCTTTCTTTCAATATGACTAAATAATCCCAATTATAGCAATCTGATACTCATGTCTCAATGTTTTTTCGCTGAATGTGATGAAAACATTTGAAAAAGGTTCGCTTATTGAAATAAATCTACACCAGTTAGTACTTCGATTTCCAGGTAAAGGGAAAAGGCTCATTATCTGCCATATTGGCAGTGAGGATGGATTTGTTGTTGACGGTCTGTGGTGCTTTGAGTCTAAGAAAACTGGAGATTACCACGAGGAAATGAATGGTGAATCGTTTGAACAGTGGTTTTCAAAAATTTTACCGAACTTAGAGGAAAACGCAGTAATTGTGTTGGATAATGCGCCTTATCATTCTCGAAGAATGGAGAAGGTCCCAACAACGGCTTCAAGGAAAGTTGATGTTCAAAATTGGCTCCGCTCGAAAAATATCAACTTTGAAGAAGCAATGCTGAAAGTACAATTATTAAGAATTGTCAAGGATCACAAGGCGGAATATCAAAAATACGCCATTCACGAAATGGCAGCAAGTCAAAATAAAACTGTGCTCCGTTTACCTCCATACCATTGCGAGCTCAATCCCATTGAGCTCATATGGGCAGAGGTTAAAGATTATATAGCTAAAAACAATACAACTTTTAAATTTTGTGACCTCAAAGGACTTTTCAAAGAAGCACTAGAATTAATAACAGCGCAAAAATGGGAAAACTGTATTAAGCACGTGAAAGACAAAGTTGAAAAGAGAAGGTGGGAACTGGACAATATTTTAGAGGAACAAGTCGAGCCATTCATTATTGACGTTGGTGCTTCAGGCAGTAGCGATGTTGAAAGCTCATCAAGCTCATCTTTCCAATAAAAGATGTCGTTCATCAAATTCGGTAAGTTATAAGTAATTATAAAGCTACTGTATTTTTTAATTAATTATTGATATTTTTGAACCCATTTTGGCAAAACCTATTCAAGAATCTACTTTCTGACAATGTTCAACCATGCACATTTTTTTACGTTTTGAACGTTTTAATTTGGTTACATATTTACCTAGAAATCAAAAAATATACTAATCAATATTCTAAAAGCAATTTTAAGAGATATACGATTATTTTTAATTTAGGCTAATTTAAACGCCATTTTGAGATTATATTCGACTGTATTTCACCAAACATCAGGCGGCATCCGAAGCTGGAAATCGAAGCGAAAATTTTGAAACCCTTATGTATATTTACATCATTATATATTTCTTACCCCACCCCCATATGATCCTATATCCATCACCAATCGTATACACATCGAATTGTGCTAATTTACTACAAAGTTACGCAAAGCAGCATCTACTATCTAAAATATGTACTGCGTGACTCTTAATACGTCCCTGCCGAATGTTACAGCGTTCGATGATCACGTGGTCTTGTTTATGTCCGGTCTATCTCTTATCTGAATATACTGTAGTGATAGAATAGTCGTTTCCGGAGTCATCCTCGGGAAAAATAGAGCAGAGGTCTCGCCGTCCTCGTCTTATATCTAAAGGCGAAGTTAACATTGTGATTAATTTGCATTATACAAAAAACCTATAAATTCATTATTACATCGAAAATTTACACATTTTACAATTTACAATTTATGTGATAAACGACAAAACACACGTCAAAGGTTGCCAGAAAAAATAATAAAACACTTCGCAGAAGACCTAAAGAATGTGCAACTATCAGCTTATTAGAGCACACTGACAAAAAATAGGAAAGAATGCGCAAAGTCTTTTGCACAGAAAGTACTTTGCTCTAAAGTGGTTCAAGGTCCATCTGGTGGAGAAGCTAGAATCAGTGTCCACAAACTTCGAACTCTTTTATAGCTACTACTAACTACTAACACCATCTTTGCAAATAATAATTTCTCATTTACCTTCTAATCATTTAAAAGTATCAGAAGCTCTAAAAAGTGAGAAGATGAAAACCATACCATATCTCATCTTTACCAACTGCCTTCTGACAATACATCGACTCTGAAGCCAAGCAGCCTCTTCCTCTTCACCCGCTATTTTTTTTTGGGAAAGCCACAGTCTCCTCAAGAGATCTTTCAACCCCCGATGATGAAAGACACTTCTGAACCCTCTCCGTAATCTACGATCAACAATACCTCCGTTTACACTGTACACCGCTGAGGGATGTTGTGTAATTAACCTTCCACCCCTATATACAGCTCATTCCTTCCTCAGCACAATACGCCACCAGCTTACAACGTGTTATTCTATTTTTAGAGCATCGCCAGTTATAATTACAACCCCTTTTCTCCAAAGAGGAGCGTTACATTGAAACTTTGCCCCATCCTAGTAATATTCTGGTAATTATAATATATATTAGGTCAGGTCTCGGCATCATCCTAAGAGTAACCTCGTTATCTGTATTTCAAGAGTGTAGTAAAATAGACTGAGTGACAAAGAAACATCAAGTGAAAATGATTTTATTAGACACAAACAGGCAAATAAACAATTTGTTGTCCTACAAAACATTACAGGACAACTTAGACAATAAAGGAAAACGTATTATCAAGTCCGAGGTGAATAACCGAACAAAGTTTCCAATAATAACAACATTAAGAATAAAAAGAAAGGGGAGGACACAAGTTTGGCAAAAAATCACGTTAGCACGTGCAGCCCCCTAAGCGGGAGTGACACCACCCCCAAAATCTTAAATGGAAATGGGGGTCGAGTGATACCTTATTTTAAAGGTCTTTCAATTCTCTTTATAATGATGTAAAATTAATGTACTTCAGTTCAGTAGTTTTGAAGATTTATTGATTTAAAGCTTAAACAAAACTAATACATCATCATTAGTGGATATCAATACATTTGGCAGCTAAGTAATTTAAAAATAAAGAATGAACTGACCCGTGAGGCAAGTAAATATTGAAAATGGCCACCATGACTCTCCATGCAATAATAAAGATTGTGCTCAAAACGTTGCCGCACGTTTTGCAATATTTGAGGAGTAATTTGAAGGCACTCATTCACAATTCTTTGTCGCAGGTCTTCTAATGATGTTTGCTGGGTAGCATAGATTTTGCTTTTTAAATTACCCCACATAAAGAAATCCAACGGTGATAAATCTATCGATCTTGGGGGCCATTCAATGGCACCTCTTCTGCCAATCCATCGATCTGGAAACGTCTGATCTAAATATTGTCGAACACGTAATGCGTAATGGCTTTTAATGCAAGATCTATGGCGTCTTCCAGTAATTCCAAATACATTTCACCGGTCAATATTTCCAGGTAAGAAAAAGGGACCAACTAAATGATCGGCAAAAATACTAGCCCAAACATTATTTTTTGGGGCTGCTGTGTATGAACCTCATGATAAGTTCTGGGATTAGAATCGAACCAATATCGGCAGTTATGACGATTTACTACGCCATTTAAGAAAAAGGAACATAATTCGGAAAAGCAAGTGTTGAATAGAAAATGTTCATCGTTTATAATTCGTTCACTCATATCTTCACAAAATTGTAATCGCCGATCAAAATCGTCTTCATTACGTTCTTGTACCAGGTGAATTTTATACGGATGAAAACTATGGGCCTTTAGAATCCGTTGGACAGTATGTCGACTAACACCACACACAGTCTCCAATTTGCGGGTACTTAACATAGGATCTGCATAAACTTTCCCTAAAACCCCCACTTCTATTGCTTCGTTCCTTATGGAATTTTCAATATTGCGTTTTTATTGGCGACTGTCCCAGTTTCCCGAAATTTAGCTACAAGTTCTAGAACTAATTTAGAACATATTTTCGATGCACGTTACTGATCTCATGTCGCTCATTAAATATTTCTGCTGTTCTATTAGCGCACTGATTATTTCCGAAAAATATTTCGATAGTTTCAACTCGTTCTGCTGTGGAATATACCATGGTTAATTTATGTAATAAAGCGTTACAAGTTATTTTAGCAACAAAGTTTGGTAAAATCAATCGCAAAATATGTACTAAATTCCTAATTAAAATAAGTACGAGATATTTCCTTATCTTTCTTCAAGAAATAACTTTTTTGCCACAAAAAAACGCTCTAATAGCTATTTTCAACAACAAAATGATAAACAGATCATGGGCGTAGTGAAGAAAAGCATTTACTTATTAAGTAAATTCTTTTAGTCAAATTTCTTCTGAAAGTAGTACAAACTAATCTGATGTACCTATTAAAGTCTACTTTAAGCTTTAAATCAATAAAGCTTCAAAATTACTGAACTGAAGATCATGTATTTTACATCATTATAAAGGGAATTGAAAAACCTATAAAATAAGGTATCACTTGACCCCCCCTTTCCATTTAAGATTTTAGGGTTGATGTCACCCCCGCCCAGGGGACTGCACGTGTTAATGTGATTTTTAGCCAGACTTGTGTCCTCCTCGAAAACAACATCGACGGGTCTGAGCGTTTTTCCAAAAAAAAAACTGAGCTGCCAGTAAATGCGTCTGTTTCGTTTTCGATGCGCCACCCTGTATGTAAACGTACAACGCAATATGGAAATCAAGACACATAACAATAAGCCTCAGTGTTAGAGGTAGAAAATCATTTAAGGATTCAGCATGTATATCACAGTTATTGATACAGCATTAAAATTTTTGACAGAGACATGCAATGGTAAATTAATCACTGAATTGGTATGCCACCTCCTCAACCTGACGAAAGCAGATAAGCCCAACTTAACTGGGAGAAATAGTTAATCGGAGCAGTACATAAAACCTGGAAGGAGCTTGTGAAGAGTTGACATCGAATATTTGATTTTCCTGAAATCTAAGCAATGTTGAAATTACTACATAAAAGCTGTTTACTGATTCCCCTCTCAGGATAGACTCCCTCAACTCTCATAAACATTTCAGGAAACAACGTTGCTCCCTCTCTTGCATCACCCTTTGGTATATTTAATAAGGCTTTCAAACAAGCGATTCGTACTCTAATCTAGCCCAGACACGCAAAATGTAGTGAACAACGCTGGTGAACAGTTAGCAATTTCTTCTGAACCCGTACCTTCTGTTATCGCAACCCAGCTCTCCTTTCAGAATCTTTGCAATTTAATTAATTGTTTCGTGAGTCACTACGTTCAGGCAAACTGCTGTACGACAAGATAAAAAATTGGAGTCCCTTGGCCCATTAGATCACCTGGAAACGTTGCGGCACTGAGAGCTTCAATGTTGCGACCACCACAGCGTCTGCGCGCAAACACACGTCTGCCCTTGGACTTTCCGATGGTCGTGTGATAAGAATTATAATACATGATGATCTGACGTGACTTTAATTCTCGGATGAACGCGTGTTATCGTCTTATCGAAGTCTGTCCTGAAGACGCTATGGTTTTTTTCCATGATGTAACCTATTTTCATTTGTGTGGATCCATCAACACAAAAAAAACATGCGCTACTGGGCTGACAGGGATCGCCTAGAATTGCATCATATTCCTCTGCATTCACCCAAAGTCTCAGCTGGAATGATTGGTCGTTGGTTCGGTGTGCAATCCTACAAGATTTGAAGACCAACATTCAGGAAGAAATTGACAACACAATGCCTGCAATGCTGGCAAAAGTCATGTGAAACGCCAGAAATCGGTCTACTCAATGTGTGGAGAATGAGGACATCACTTACCTGATTTGATTTTCAAAACAATGTAAAGCAAAATTAGGCATGCGCCTCCAGATAAGAAATATACTAAGTGACATATAAATCCGAACACCCAGTTTAAATGGTTTTATTTTAATAAAATTTTGTATAAGTACTTAATGAAGCATAATAAGTAAATGATAAAATTTCAAAATGATTGCACTGCTTTAAAGCCCTTTGACCTTTAATAATGTGTGGATGCACCCTGATGTGCTACGCATTCTCCAACGCGCCTAGGCATGCTTCTTATCAATGTCCTCCAGTGGTATCTCATTCCAGGCAACCACCAACTCCTCTCGAAGTGCTTCTAGAGTCTGAGGAGGACGTTGCAAATTGAGCAATCTCCTACCCATCATATCCCACACGTGCTCAATTGGGGATAAGTCGGGAGATCTTGGTGGCCATGGTAACAATGTGACATCATTATGTTGAAAGAAGTCTATTGTGACTCTTGCAACATGTGGTCGGGCATTATCTTGTTATAAAGTTGGATCTGTCAGGGTGTCAAGATAGGGTAAAAGATGGGGTTCTAGAACTTTGTGGATATAACGCTGCGCGTTCATGTTACCTCTGAGGAAGATTAAAGGTGACCTGGAACCATAAGCAATAGCACCCCAAACCATAACTCCAACAGTGTGATGAAAATGTCTTTCAACAAAAAACTGTGGATTCCTCCTTTCACCACGTCGCCTTCTAACCCTGGCACGACCATCGTGCATGCCTAATCAAAATCGAGACTCGTCACTAAAGACAATACTGTTCCATTCCTGATCCCAGAGTGACCGTTGTCTGCACCACTCAAGGCGATTACGTCGGGGTTCTCGAGTTAAAGGGAGGACCCAGTGTGGCCGGTATGAAAACAAGCCAAAACTTCTCATTCGTCGGTAAACACTTCGCATGCCAATAGGTCTTCCGTGTTCTGCAAACTATTCATTTGCAATGGACCTGGTAGTGGAAAAACGATCCCTTAAGGCCAATAATCTTAGGCGGCGATCTTCACGGTCTGTTGTTCTACGGCGGCGTCCAGTGCCCCTTGCTCTTTGCGTACGGCCTTCTCGAAGCCATGCCTGACAACACCCAACCACAGTGTCTACAATTCTTTGCACTCTAACTGCAATTGCCCGAAAAGAAAGTCCAGCTTCCCGAAGTCCCACTATACGGCCCCTATCAAACTCGCTAAGTTGACGAAATCGTACAGGTCTCCGTACTCTAGGCATCGTAATCGATCGTAAAGGATGTCAAGAACCAAAATCCGCCAACGTTGATTCTTTACTGCGGCTGAAATATTCATTTTTAGAGCGTTAGTGAATTAAAAAAAAGCAGTATAAAAACCGGAAAGTCCAACTGATAAGGCTGAAAATTTTTTCACTTGTTATTTACAGTAAGATAAATACATTCACCAACTTTTATTAAAATAAAACCATTTAAACTGGGTGTTCGGATCTATATGTCACTTAGTATAAATAAAAATGTTCCTACTTATGTAACGGGTTTTATTAAGTTTAAAAAAAGGAAGTTATGCTGCCGCACCTTGCATAAAGAGCTGTTTTTCAGTGGATATTTTCTTAAGTAACGAAGCTATTTGGGGAAGTGTAATTACAGGTAAAGAAAATAGGTTGAACACATATTAAAATTCAAATATGGAGCTTAGATCAGTAAGAAAACGTACATAAATTCTTAAGAATGCTATTTACGCTCTGTCGTTGGTCTCTCTACCAATACCTTTATAACTCAGAAAGTACATCTAACTTAAAATTCTCACACGAGGTTCCCACGACAAACGAACGGAAACTACTGTAGTTTTTGGAAATGGCTCCAGTTTTGAACAAAAACTAAAAAAAAATCTCAAACGTTTTTGGACATATTATATACCTCTGTTCCTTTTTGCTAATATTTTGAAGGGCTGAAAATTAAGAGTTCGGTGTTTGCATTGATAACACAGGCCCAAGTGGTGGGTGCTAGTAGTCCCACTATAGGGCGGAGTCAGAATTGGGGGTCGATGGACAAATGTAAAGAGACATTAAGATCACATATTTTGGTGGTGCAGTCCTCTGAGAAATGTATATCCACCAAAAGTAACATTAGTAATTCTGATTTCGAAATGTCTTTTATATTTGTCCATCGACCCCCAATTGTGAACTTAAATTCGTGTTCAGCGGGAAGAAGTACATTGGAAAAATATACTTGACCCGCAGACATGTCACTTTTTTTTATTTTATCGACCTGCGTAATAGACGTTCTATTATCAAGAAGATTCTGACTCTGGAAATCCGTTGCTTATGTTCAACGTACCGTTTCACCAGATATTATCCATACATTTACATTCAAGAGAGAAATATAAATAACATGAAATTTGAAATTTCACGATTCATCGACTCGAATGAGCATTATAGATTTTATTTCAGTCTTTTGAAAAAAAGCTGATCCTTTGTTCAGACTCATGTGCGTTGTTAACTTTTTTTTTAAGAAGGGTGACACTTTAATCGAACTTTTAAATATCCAATTTTACATTACGATTGAAGATTTGCAAGACATTTAGGTATTTCAAAACTTCATAAGCTCAACATAATCCGTCACATTTATGTGATCTTGATAGAAATTTGATTCAGTTGCTTTGCATTTCGCAAGGAACACCTGCCGATTTTAAAAATTTACAGATTTTGTATCAGGAAGAAGTATCAAGAGGAATTTGAATTTCTGACAAAGTCCTACCAGGAGCAGAGCGTTTTTATACTTCCTTGCATTTATGTGATCCTGATAGCAAATTTTCGTCCAGTTGCTTAGCGGGTTTGTCAGGAAATTATAGTCTGTATCAGGATTGCAGAAACGTCGAGTGGTATTTGTTCTAATGATTTAATTGCGTGGCAAGTATAGAGTAAATTCACTTGATGCCATAAGTTTTGTATTTGGTTCAAAATTCCGACTCTCAAATAGATCGCCATCAAAAGCTCATTACCTCTACGTACACTAAAATACTGAGTTTTGATTGTTTACTTCCCGTAGTTTTGTTTCCACTCGGCCCTGTATCATACTGATGGCCGCTAAACAGCACCGGACAGCGTTGTATATGGTTGGTTATGATCACAGAGATAGAAAAGCTAACATATCCTAGCCAGCCTATGTTACTCCCTTGATTAATGAGACACCTATGCAGATGGCGACACTTGTCATTTTCATTGAAGGGGTCGTCAGTTAGAGGTGGCGAGAAACTATACCCCATTCGCAGTCCACTTGCGCCCAGAGAAAGCACAACATGCCCAAAAGCGAGATTGTACAGGTCCGTATTTCCCTCAATGGTCTTGGAATAATCTAACAAAATATGTAAATGATTATTTTTATTTTTTTCTTTATTCATTGGAAGAACTTGAATCATCATCCGAATGGTTAATATTAATTATTACAGGTTCAATTTGAATATCGATCATATTATCCAGATCTCACATCTTTGTTTTGATTGTCTATTGAAGGTGAAGGATGCAATCTTTCCAATGGTTTGCCGTCACTCTATTGATAGCTTCATAATAACATTAAAATCACATTTACGGGTGATTTTTTAAGAGGTATAGGATTTGATTTTCAAAAAAAAAAACACAAAAAATGTGACAAAACGATTAAATCTTTATTTGAGTCGATAGAGCGGTCCATATAATTTAATGTTTAAAGATTATTTCATGTAAATGTTGGCCGCGGCTCCGCTTCAGATGGCCCATGCGCAAGGTCCAATTTTGGCACACTCTCTCCAACATATCGGCCGGTATCTCACGAATAAATGCTTCAATATTGGCTTCCAGTGCGTCAATCGTTGCTGGTTTATCCCTGTCGACATTACCCTTAACATGGCCCCACAAGAAATAGTCCAACGGCGTTAAATTACACGATCTAGGCGACCAATTGACGGGCCCCAAACGTGAGATAAACTGTTCACCGAACTCGCCTCTCAATAGGGCCATTGTTTCGTGTGCGGTGTGACATGTGGCAGCGTCTTGTTGAAACCGCGTGTCAGTCAGGTCCAGCTCTTCCATTTTGGGCAAAAAAAAGTTTGTTATCATCGCACGGTAGCGCTCGCCATTCACAGTTACGTTCCGGCCATTGTCGATTTTGAAGAAGTACGGCCCGATGATGCCACCGGCCCATAATCCACACCAAACAGTGATTTTTTCGGGATGCATTAGTAGCTGCTTTTGGCTGGTCTTCACTCCGGATGCGGCAATTTTGCTTGTTAACGTACCCATTCAACCAGACATGAGCTTCGTCGCTGAACACAATTTTTCGATAAAAATGTGGATCTTCCTCCAACTTTGCCAGCGCCCATTCACCAAATTGGAAACGTTGTGGGAGGTCGTGTGGCTTCAATTCTTGCACCAGCTGTATCTTATAAGGTTTTACACCCAAATCCTGTCGTAAAATTTTCCACGTAGTGGAGTAACAGAGGCCCAATTGCTGCGAACGGCGGCGAATCGACATTTCACGGTCATCACTAACACTGGCGGATACAGCCGCAATATTTTCTTCAGTCCTCACTCTACGTCTGCGTGTTGGTGGTTTAATGTTCAATAATGTAAACTGGGTCCGAAATTTAGTCACAAGCTTCCAAATAGCTCCCTCAGTAGGCCGACCAAATTGCCCATAAATTGGAAGCAGTGCTCGATGCACTCTCTTAACCGAGCATGAATTTTGATAGTAAAATTCAATAATTTTCAAGCGTTGTTCGTTCGTAAGTCGATTCATGGTTAAATTATAGACCAAACTGAACAAGCTTGACAATGACACAAGATACGATTCACGCGTCATCTGTCAAAAACAGTGTTGCCAAAAAGACACTAGCAAAAAAAATCACCCATTATTTGTGCTGACTGACTAGATGAATAAGTTCTGCTTTGACCATATTTTCATTGAAACTAGTCTTTTGATAGGAGCCACTGTTGAATTTCTGCCTTCCTTGTGGACATTGTGGGAATTTTTTCTAGTTTTCTAGTGTGGTATGCAGCATTATCAAGTACAATGACGGTATTTCTTCAAACCATCATTCAAATGAACTCCCGTCCATTTCTTCATGGTAGTCGGTCGTTTTCTTTGAATCAAAAGCCCATAGGACAGCGGGCACAAAGCCATTTTCACTGCCAATGTGACAGATAACAAATCGTTTTCCTTTTACTGGAAATAATTATTTTAGCGTGGGCTCATAGATTCAGTCTACTTGACAACACAAATGACAAATTGGTTAGATACACGTACCTGACGGATTCTTTAGGCTAGTGGTTAGTCCATCTAAGAAGACTTTTCTTGCTGATTTAATTATAGAGTCAGCCCATACTTTAGGTTTTGTATGTCCTGCATTTATCCAGGTTTCATCCTGCCCTGGTCGCGGTATTTCTTTACTGATTTTAAATAACTTCTTCTCTATAAAATAATATTTTGCCTGTCCATCAAAGTACTATTTCTGCCCAGCTTTCTATACTCAAAACAAAGTTCTTTGAGTAACTATAGAACGTAGTCCTTTTGAACGTAGGTACATCTTCATCATTACTAACCCCCTGTAATACTTTGTCTATGCTGGGAGGTTCCTGCCGCTTTGCCGCGCTGCATCTTTGTTGTGCCGCAGCGTAAATGGACTACGAATAGGGTATAGATTCCTTCTATCCATATACAGATCGTGAGTATCAAATAGCTAGATCCACACCATACTGATGATTGCTGTAAAGCATAAAACCCCGTTGTGTATATAAGGCTGGTTGTGGTCACAGCGACGTAAATCAAGCAGCTTGAACTGATCAAAATCCGTGTGGCGGTTTCTGAGATTACGTAGATACAAAAAGCAATCCAAACGAATTTTTACATGTGCCTTTATTGCTCTACATGTTCTAGACCAAGCTGTCAGATTTAATAGATTCTTGGCAATCACTAACTTTGAGCAATACAGCGAGTAACGAAACCCTTTTTTTGCGTCGTTACAGAAAAATGTTGTTTTCGACCGTCCACAAAGCCTGCCTTCCCTAAGTGGAAAAAGGGTTAATTTCCAAGCAAGCCTCTCATACCATACCGCTGATAGATAGCGCCCCACTTTACAGAAAATCCGCAGAAAACTGCCAGGAAAAGGGGGAGAAAAATACAAAGAAGGTGAAACCCTGAAGGGCAATTTCAGTTATGGAGTATTACGATATGAGTTCATTGTTGAGATGAAGATGGGGTGCGATTTATATAACGCTTTTCACCACCGGTCGTATGATTATGATGAATAGGGGGATGCGGCAATTTCTACGGGGCTTACCGATGAAAGGGGAGATATATAATATTGGATTAGGACGTAATTTTTACTTTGCTCTTTTTTGGTGGTGTGAGTTATTTTTAATTGTATTTAACCTGTCATTGTGCTTGTTGATATTTTTCCATTTGTGCAGTATTACGGCCTCAAATTAGAATCATACGAACCAGCAACGGGACTGCCACAAAGACTAATTTGGGTCCCCTACTATTTTAGACTTTCGTTAATGATATCAACCATATAAAAACAGTAGACAACTAAATGTTTCCGGATTTACTCAGTAGTAATTCATGGACAAGACAGCTTTTGCACGAAAATTTAGACAGCACTCATGACTGGTGCCCGAATAATGGTCTGATGCCTAATCCCAAAGTTTAAAGTAATATACTTTACCAGGAAATAGTCTATATTATATGATTATACAGGGTGACTTTGAAGTTGAGTCATTAATTTTCAGATAATGATTGTAGAAGGAAGATAAACCAAAATATGAGTGTAAAAATAAAAAAAAATAAAAAAAAGATGTTACCTTGTTTTATAAAGTATCCTTCCGACAAGTATTTCAGTGCGGACCTGTATTTGATCGTGCGGTCTTGGAGCACCGGCATGCCGTCCCCTGTGAGGTCTTAAGTCACCTGATTCACGAGCCCGTTGTACTACATTAACAAAGGCACGAGGGGTTGATTGCCCTCGATTGGGAAACCGATCCGCATAAACATGTGCCATTTTTTATTTCGTTTGAGCCACGCAGCAAATACCACTATTCACTCACGCGTTACCGACTGACACTGACTGTATACAACTAAATAAAATAATTGTAAAAGCATCGTTCCAAATTCTTTGGCTTTTTTGTTTCCGATGCGATGAACCGATAAGGCGGATTATATCCGTTGTTGCCAAACACGAGCACATAATATTATTATTGAGACAGGGCGGTACTCAAACTTCCAAAGGGCTATAACTTTGTTACTTTAATTTTACCAGAAAAATGGTAAAGGAAAAAAACATTTCTTTTGATCAGATCTACTCACTGTTAAAATAAATGACTCAACTTCGAGGTCACCCTGTACGTATATATTGGGCAATAACAAACTTGACAGAGTTCAAGAAGAAAAAGGCCTAGGTAGTACTATTACTTCAGATCTGTCATCTTTAACACACCTAAATCAAATAGTTAAATCAGTTTCGCGTATGCTTGGATATATTATAAAAAATAATATAAATATTATGGACCAATGGGAAAATACTTTATCGAAATGCAATTTGACAGAAGCTGTCAAAGGTCTCTGAATATTATTGATTTCTATTGAAATATTGAACAATATCGTTAAAATTCGACTGTATTATAAACAAGACCACTTTTTGATTCCAACATGATGCTTTTGTATAGAAAAACAGGACAACTTTCATGTATTTTTATATATGTTATAGGTTTAAATTTAACAATCCGTTATCCCCCTCAGCGAATGGGAATGCGGCAAATAATAGGTCGATTTTCTAGCTGTTAAATTTGGCAGCAGATTTGGACGTTTGTTAATGCGTGGCACTCTCGAATTTACCAGCGTCAATATACTGAAAGTTATCATTACATACCTGTTGAATAGTGTGGATTTGTCTGTATTTTGAAAATAGAATATAAAATACATTCCGTCCAATTCCTCATCGTCCTTTACGTCATAATAGTAATCATTTATTAATTTATGGGTTAATTAATTTCTTTAAAGCAATGAAAACATTATGTCCTCTTCATCCTAAAACACAGATAATATGTGTAAGACGTGTCAATCCCTACATCTCCCTGATGCATAATGCAATTACTGGACATAGACAAAAAATTTATGAAAAATATTTCACAAAGAATGTCCTTTTAAGTCCAAAAATTATCAAAACTAGTAATGTTTATTGTTTGTGTTTTCGTCTGGCGGTCGTTGACTGGCGGGGATATCTGTCACTCGAGGGTTGCCAAGTCTAACGACGATCACGTCCCGTGGTGGAGGGTGCGAAATGGACCTTTTACATTTGCTGGTTTTGCATTTTTTTCGTGAAAATTTACTACGTATCATGATTAGAAGCATCTTTGGTAGATTGTTCGAGAACGCTAACTTCACAAATTTGAAGATTTTGTACAATTTCTTTGAAATTTGAAAATGATGAAAGATATGTCTGATTTGGCAGTGTAATGTCGCAGCCAAATAGCAGTCACTCTTTCTGACACAGTCCGGATCGAAAGATGACGATACTCGTGAAATGTATTGATACTTCTAAATATAGAGAGATACTGTCAAGATGTATAACCCAAGGTACCGACGGAACTATTTTGCGGCGTCATGGAAATAATTTTAAATTTACATTTGCATTTTTTCAAGTGTTGTGCAATGATTTTGGGAAAGTCGGATAGTCTTATAAAGCATAGTAGAGTATATCTCAACAGTTGGCGGAACTTACTCCACTGGGACCAGGAGGGTGAAACGGGATATTAATGCACAATCTGGCAACCCTGTCGCACCCTCACAAAATGGCCGCTGACAACCACACAAGTCACCGTGTTGTGATTGAATAGCATGGAATTAAACCTTGAGTATGTTTTGTGACTGGTACCAAGAGTTGACAGATCCCACACATGTGTCACTCCTTGAAATGCAATAATCAGCTGTATTCAAATAATGTACTAATATAAATATAACCTAGAATGTGTACTCGTGAAAAAAGGAAAATATGGCAAATTTGTAGTCTTTTTTGCAGGTTTTAAAGGTTTGCTGGTAGCTTTAAGGCATATATTTGGGAATTTCTTAATCGCTGTGAATATAGTGTGGATGTCTGTTCAGTTCCTGAACAACGAAAAATATTCAACTTTATGGATGTATGGATATCAAAAAACCTGAATGGTTTTGTGGGAATATCAATCTAAGGTGCCATAATGGTTCTGATGAACGGCAAGTAAATGAATGAATGTTTGGAAACGAGCAACATATTTTGGTAGAGCCTGTCATCAAGTAGGTGCTTAATGGCTATCTGCAAGAGGTTTATAGGAAAAAATACCCAGTATCACATATCAATTGAAGAAAATAATATAAAAATGAATAAAAAATCAACAATAGTAATTAAAACATGAATTTAATTCAAAAATCAAACATTTCTTAAAATTTTGACTGAATTATATTTAATTTCTTAATATTCAATAATCTGGTAATGTTTCAATGACAAGTTGTCATCTCATACTTTGACAGTATTTTGTTTTCAACATTTCATAGCTATACGTATTGGTTGCTAAAATTTATTGATTGGAACTTGAAGCTCATTCGCTGTATCTGACGGTCTGTTACCCTATAGGTGGAGAATAACGGACTGTTGTTGGTGAAATTGGGCCTAAGAATACTAAATTTCACTTTAGTAAGACGTTTACTTGGAAATGGTCGCAGCCTTCATATGTGACATATCTACGATCGAGAAAATCCGATCGAATTTTTTTATAATATCTGTATTTAAAAACATATGACGCATATCTTCCATTCAACTATCCAAAGAAGTATCTTTTAAATCACTTTGGCATGATCAGGCTTGCACATTGAAGATCTCTGTTAGGCTGTTGTTTTGTGCACAAGTTGCTAAGCAATCAGATTGATTGTGGTGAAATTTTGTTCAAATTGATCTTTACTGTGCCTAGGTTGAATAAAAGGAATTACTCCATGCTTTATCTACAAACAGCTTTTACAAATATTATGCTAGCATGCCCCTCATATTCACTGAAACCCAAATTTGTCTGACGGCTTGAGTTCGATGTGTACGAGAGATAAATGTGTGTACTCGTAGACCAATATGTTAGAAAGAGAAAGAAGCAGGCTTAATAGCGAGGCTCATCGCCACGTTGCCTAGTAACGCTTACGTGGCAATCTGCCGTGTTGCCAATATTTTACACCAGGTGCTTGAATTCAGATGCATGTTGCAAATAAGCATTAATTTATTCTCTACGCCCAAACAATGTTTTTATTTTGAGTGTACACGTTTTTGAATTGTGAGTTGTGTCGTCCTGCTTTGAAATGGTTTTTATCTGCGTATTTGTTACATTTTGCGACAGCGAGCGGGATGAGTTGATCTTATCACCATTTTTCCACTGATTTCATCATAAGATTGCTTTGGTTCCATGAGAGCTTTTGATCAGGATGCCGCGATATATATCACATGAATCTTTAGATAAATTAACTGGGAACTATTTTCCGTATGTTTTGTGATGGGGTCCTTTGGAGTGATGAAATTGGCGCATGAATATTATAATTTAGTGGCAGTTCAAGATATTGGTTGAGCACCACTCTGAAACATTTTTAGTGAAATAGGGGAGTTATTAGACGCCTGACTAATGTAGATCATCCAATCAGAAACATAAACCAGCAATGTCAAATCTAGTCTTTCAAAATTGAAGCTCCCTATTCACTATATTTCATAATAATAATACTTTGTGAATAGGTTTTATACTATGTTTTTTCATTGTTGATATACATATACTGTATACATATATAGTAGTAGTAAACAAGCAAACGATCTCGTCCTACCTTGTCAAGGATTTGGTTGGTACACAGTCCATGAAATAACCTTTTGGCGAAGAGTTTCCATTTATAAGGATAAAGTACGGGTCTGGATACATTGGTGCAGCGGATTTTACAGTTTTCAGTCGCTTTCGGCCATATTTATATAACCTCGGAGTGACGTAAAATTGACAAGTTGACAGTTTGTTCTTCCTGATCCATACTACATAAGAAATTACTATACAGAGTGTCATGACCCGCAAAAAGAAGAAGGAAGAAGAAGAACAACAAGAAAAGCCCGAGAATGAAAAAAACTGCATCACAGATGAAGAAAATCGACCTGATTCGACTAATGTAAAAAATATATTAGAAGAGAATCGATCCCTGAAGAAAACACTAGCAGAAAAGGAGGAAATAATTCGTCAGCTCAATAACGAAAATTTAAATCTAAAAGAGCAGCAACTGTCAATAACCGCAAGTATTACTGAGAAGGATGCCATAGCATCAGCATTAAATAGAATTAATATGAGACTCGACGAAGTTGAGAAAAACCAGTTAGTAAAAGTAAATTCATACGCACAAATCTTAAAACAAACGACACCTATTACTAAAAGGCAATCACTGAAATGCATCACAGTTATTCCAAAAGAAAAACAATCTTGCGATAATACGAGAAGAGAATTGAGTAAGAGAATAAATCTTTCATCTCTGAACATTCAAATAGAAAGTGTGAGAAACTCAAAAAATGGCGGAATTGATATAAAAATTGATGAATCAAACCATAATAAACTGAAAGATGAACTTAAAAATAAATTGAATGAAAAATACCAGCGCCGAAAATGTTAAATCCAAAAATTAAAATAATAAATTATAAAAGTAGTGAAAAACCGAATGAAAAGCAAATTGAAGAAGATCTTATACATCAGAATTATATGATTCAGAGTGGAGACATACAAGTAAAGTTTATCAAATATTTTCCATCAAGAAACAATTACACTATCTACGCGGAAACTTCTGGAAAGCTATTCAAAAAAATCTTCGAAGAAAATAATAGAAGAATACTTCTGGGATGGCAATGTTTGACAGTATATCAAAATAACGACATTTCTCAGTGTAGAAAATGCTACCGTCTTAATCATACAATTGCAGGAATGAGAAGATATGTGCCAACTGTGGCAACGGTCACGAAGGAGAAAATTGTAAGCATGTATCAATAGAATGCTGCAACTGTAGATATGGAAATGAAATATATAAAAAAATTATAATATTAACCACTCACCTACCGACAAAAACTGTCCATCGTACAAATATTATCAGGAACAACAAAACTTAAGGATACTTTTTTAAAATTCAAGTTCATCTTTTACTACTCCTATCTCTAAAGAGGACCTAAAAATGTCAGTAAATAAATACATTAATGATTTCCAAATTCCAAGTGTTGCAACAAATATAGCACAAAACGTCGATGAACTTAATTTATGTACACAAAATTCTGATGCAAAATTTCGAATTTTTAATATGAACATAAGGAGTATAAAACACAACATTGATTACTTAAAAATACTACTCGACCAAATATGGTACAATTTTGATCTAATAGTTGTAACTGAAACGTGGCAAGTGGCTGATATTTCTTGCTTCAATCAGCAGGGATATGACACGCTGTATAACTTTGGCACTTATAACCAAAACGATGGGGTGATAGCTTTAGTAAGAAATAAACTGCAATATAATCATGATACATTCACTTTCACCGATGGAATCAAAATTTTAAACATAATGATCCAAATTAACCATAACAAAATTGAGGTATCTGCAATTTATCGTCCACCATGTTCAGAACCCCACGAGTTTTTAAAGAATATCGAATTTTTTTTTCAAAATCAAAATAAACTTCATTTAAAGCAACATATTTTCTTGAGAGATGTCAATATAAATATTTTGGACGATGATCCCATCACAAATGAATACTTGAATATCCTATCAAGTAACGGATTTCTGTTCTATATAAACCTACCTACAAGGTCCATCAGTGGCACATGTATAGATCACTGCTTTGTTGCAAAGTTACTTGTATACCAATAATCCTAGAAAGCGATATTACTGACCACTTCTCCACTATTTTACTGATATCTTCAAATGAAAAACATTCTAACATCCCTACCGTTAGTAACAACCAGGAAAATTACAATTTTTTTGTCGACAATTCAAAACTAATATCAAATGTCAAACAAGAAACCTGGGAACAATTATACTCTATAAATAATATAGACAAAGCAACGGGACTGTTCATAGAGAAAATAAAAAAACTAATAGATATTAGTACCAATAAAGTAATAATTAGTCACAAAGAGAAAAGCAGAAATGCCTGGATTACCAAAGGATTAATAACATCGGCAATAGAAAAAGAAAGACTATATAATGTAATGAAACTAACGCCAACTACAGAGAATACCGACTGCTACAACCAATATAAAAATAAATTTATAGAGCTTGTAAGGCAAACCAAACGAAAACATTACCTAAATAAATTGAATAATAACTTAAATGATCCTAAGCGGCTTTGGACAACTATTGATGAGATTACTGGGAAAACAAAAGTTAAAGAGTGTGTCACTGAGTTAAATACAACATCGGGAACAGTATTAAAAAATACTCAACAGATATGCGATCAATTTGTACAATTCTTTACTGACATAGGCGAAAATTTAGCAAGTAATATACAAGCAAATGTACAAAATACTCAGCCTCCAAAAAGAACTTTGAACTCATTTATTTTGGATAAAGTCGAGCAATGTGAAGTATACACCACTGTTATGTCCTTAAAAAATCGGAAAAGTCCTGGGTTCGATGGTATTAAAAGCAAGCATTTGAAAATTATAGCCGAGGACATAACAGAACCACTCACTTACCTAATCAACAAATGCTTTGAATCTGGCATATATCCCTCAATTTTAAAAAAAGGTAATATAATACCGATACATAAATCAGGAACAAAAACAGATGTTAACAACTATAGACCAATATCAATAATATCCAGTGTAGCAAAGGTTTTTGAAAAAGTTTTATCTACTAGAATGATTCGATACCTCACAAAATTCAAAATTTTAAGTGAAAATCAATATGGATTTACAGAAGGGAAGGCTACATCGGATGCAATAACTAAAATTGTAAATCAAATACATCAAAATATTGATAACAGAATCCCTTCAATCTGCATTTTTGTTGATTTAAAGAAAGCTTTCGACACAGTTAATCACAAATTATTATTAGAAGCATTGGAGAGAATTGGTTTCAGAGGAAACGCGTACTCACTGATCGAAAGTTATTTGTCAAATCGCCCACAATCTGTGCAGATATCAGGATCATTTAGTAAAGAAATGTATATTAAGTGTGGTGTCCCACAAGGAACTGTCTTAGGTCCGCTGTTATTCAATATATATTTAAATGATGTTTTCTAAATTAATTGTGTTGGCAAAATAACTAGTTTTGCAGATGATACTGCAATATTATATGAATGCACTGACTGGTCTGATCTGAAAAATGTAATTGAAAATGATTTTATCAAAATTATTCGGTGGTTTAACAGTAGAAAATTAAGCATTAACTACTCTAAAACACATTTTTTACCATTTGGATCTTATGCTAGACATCTGCCAAATTACACAAATTTCTCCTTCAATATTAATGATCAAAAAATGCAAATTAATAGAGTGCCCAACATAAAATACATTGGAGTGGTCTTGGATCCTCACTTACGATGGGACATCCATGTCAATTATATTTTAAAGAAAGTTAGATTTGTATCCTACAAAATTAAATACCTTGGGAATATATTGACAGAAAAATATCTTCGAACATTATACCATGCACTAATTGAGCCTCATCTCACTTATGGTATATTAGCATGGGGAGCTGCATGTTCCTCACATATCTATAATTTAGATGTTTTTCAAAAAAGTATTCTAAAAATGATATTTAAAAAACCGAAACTTTATCCCACTGAAAAATTATACGCAGATGTTCGAATGTATGATATAAGACAGCTTTATTCCTTACACAGTATCACTCACTACCATAAATTTGTAAACACCGACCAAAAAATTAAACATAATCATTATACCAGGTACAAAATTCGTGGCACAGTAGTTCCTCAACCGCATAAATCTATAATGCAGCGATCATATCTCTATTTAGCGCCTAAATTTTATGAAATTATACCTAAAGACTTAAAAGATTTACGTTTCGGAAATTGTTTCAAAAGAAATTTAAAAAAGTGGCTACATTCTATATCTAGGACTGAAATTCATAAACTCATAAATACGAACATCAACTAAATACATAATCTACTGTAGCTAATTTTTGTCCTTTTTTGTCATTTGCATTGTACAGTTTCAACTGTATGCCTTCTATTGGGCCTGTTTTGATTTTATATTTATTTACTCATATTGTTTGTTATCTTTGTACATTGAGTGAATAAATATTATTATTATTATTATTATTATATAAGCCAAAAGGCATCACATGTAACATAATCTATATAAAATGAAGGTTTCAAGGTGATACATAATGTACTGTATAAAAAATGCAACATCCTGTACAAATTCAATTAACAATAAATTATTGTAATCTGAAAATATTTCAAACACAAATCTGCCATCATTTCACCTAAAACCTGTCGATATTTACCTACACGTACAAACCATCTCTCACAATCTCATAAAAAATTGCTGCTGCGCTATGCATATTACGCCGTTGTATAGGGCATAGGGCCATCAGCATCCATTATAGTCGACCGACAGAACGATATTATCTATGTATCATGGTATAGATGGATATATTGCTTGTCAACAGAGTTGCCGGACTATGGAGGCGCAATTACATCAGATGCGTAGAGGAAAGTTCGACTGCATTTTGGATAGTAGATACTAGATATTTATTTACTCCATAATATAACATAACGATAATAACAATATAGAATGGGTAAATATGGGTACCTGATTTTGTTTTTAGAACGAAACGCCACAGCGCTCATTAAGTTTCGATGGATGGTCGAGTTCAACCAAAGAGCGGTTCACCTCTGCTGGTCGGAGTCCAGATCACCGAAGACTTGATCTGCCACCAACACATCTCGTAAATGCAGCAGCTGGTCGGAAAAAGCTAGGCTATTTAGGGTTATCAAGTACTTTTCTTCACATAACGGCCTCACGCTGTACAAGGTCCTAATAAGATCTAGCCTCGAATACTGCTCCCAGGTTTGGGGTGCTGCCGCCCCGACTGCATTTTTCTTGCTCGATGCTCGTCAGAGAAGAGCTGCCCGACTCGTATCTCGGTCTTCTGCCAGACAGACACGTCTCCCAACCTTAGGCAGTTCAAGAATCTGACAGAACGATGCGATAGATGACTAGAAAAGTCCGATTGCATCTTGGACTCCTGATAAAACCGTTTTGTTTTTGGCTACCTGGTTCTGTTTTCTTTTCAACTTGACTAAGAAAAAGGAGCCTATCTCTCATATAATTTTGATGGACAGTAGTAAAGAGCCGTTCTTTTCAGTTGGCCGGAGTCCAGATCACCGAACACATCTCGTCAATTGCGGCAGCTGCTGGGAAAAAGCTAGGCGGTTTGTTTAGGGCTAAGAAGTAGTTTCCTCGACATAACATATAAATATTACTGGTGTATACAGTTTATAAATCAAGGTGAATATATACTAAGTGACATATAAATCCGAACACCCAGTTTAAATGGTTTTATTTTAATAAAATTTTGTATAAGTACTTAATGAAGCATAATAAGTAAATGATAAAAATTTCAAAATGATTGCACTGCTTTAAAGCCCTTTGACCTTTAATAATTTGTGGATGCACCCTGATGTGCTACGCATTCTCCAACGCGCCTAGGCATGCTTCTGATCAGGTGGTCAATGTTCTCCTGTGGTATCTCATTCCAGGCAACCACCAACTCCTCTCGAAGTGCTTCTAGAGTCTTAGGAGGATGTTGCAAATTGAGCAATTTCCTACCCATCATATCCCACGCTTGCTGGCCATGGTAACAATGTGACACCATTATGTTGAAAGAAGTCTATTGTGACTCTTGCAACATGTGGTCGGGCATTATCTTGCTAAGTTGGATCTGCCAGGGTGTCAAGATAGGGTAAAAGATGGGGTTCTAGAACTTCGTGGATATAACGCTGCAGATTAAAGCTGACCTGGAACTATAAGCTATAGCACCCCAAACCATAACTCCAACAGTGTGATGAACATGTCTTTCAACAAAAAACTGTGGATTCCTCCTTTCACCACGTCGCCTTCTAACCCTGACACGACCATCGTGCATGCCTAAACGAAATCGAGACTCGTCACTAAAGACAATACTGTTCCATTCCTGATCCCAGAGTGACCGTTGTCTGCACCACTCAAGGCGATTACGTCGGTGTTCTCGAGTTAAAGGGAGGACCCAGTGTGGCCGGTATGAAAACAAGCCAAAACTTCTCATTCGTCGGTAAACACTTCGCATGTCAATGGTCTTCCGTGTTCTGCAAACCATGCATTTGCAATGGACCTGGTAGTGGAGAAACGGTCCCTTAAGGCCAATAATCTTAGGCGGCGATCTTCACGGACTGTTGTTCTAAGGCGGCGTCCAGTGCAACTTGCTCTTTGCGTACGGCCTTCTCGAAGCCATGCCTGACAACACCTAACCACAGTGTCTACAGTTCTTTGCACACTAACTGCAATTGCCCGAAAAGAAAATCCAGCTTCCCGAAGTCCCACTATACGGCCCCTATCAAACTCACTAAGTTGACGAAATCGTACAGGTCTCCGTACTCTAGGCATCGTAACCGATCGTAAAGGATGTCAAGAACCAAAATCCGCCAACGTTGATTCTTTACTGCGGCTGAAATATTCATTTTTAGAGTGTTAGTGAATTAAAAAAAAGCAGTATAAAAACCGGAATGTCCAACTGATAACGCTGAACATTTTTTCACTTGTTATTTACAGTAAGATAAATACATTCACAACTTTTATTAAAATAAAACCATTTAAACTGGGTGTTCGGATTTATATGTCACAGTATATTTTAGCAGTTTTTTAAGCGAAAAATATCTACACATGATATATCATGCCCTTGTTCAATCATTACTATCTTACGGAATCTTAGCATGGGGGGAGTCATGAATAATTAGTATAAAAAGATTGAAATTACGCAGAAGTGGGGTTTAAAAGTTATGTTGAACAAAAAGAAACGTTATCCCTCAGAAAACCTTTACAATGAATCTCAGCTTTTCGACTGCCGGCAAATTTATTTTTATCATACGATAATATATTTAACAAAAAACCAAAATTGTTACTTTCAGCCACAACCATCAAACGCGATTCAAATAAACCTCTGCACTAATTCCTAGACTTAATAAAACTATCAGCCAAAGATCATTCTATTTTCTATGCTCAAAATTTTATAATGCTATTTCTACAACCTTAAACGTATAAAATGTAAAAAACGTTTAAAAATTGTAACCTATATGTTATTTGATCATAAAATGATGCAAATTTATACATTTGACTAGTATTCTTAAAGAAAATTTGTTGTATTAATATAACTTAACTTCGGTTAAAACCCAAGCACAAGTGTACACTTTTTTGGGCATATTATGTTTATTGGACATTGCTGTTAATAATACGAAAACATTGTAATTGGACCAATAAAAATTATTATTATTATTATTATTATTATTATTATCATTATTATTATTATTATCATTATTATTATTATTATTATTATTATTTCGGTTCTCGGTATGTTACATATTGCATTACGAATCATTAATTTAAGATCTTGTTCAAAGAAAGTTCCATCATCGTTGAGTTCATCTTGAGTTCTTTCTTGGTTGGGGAATTTTCAGTAAATAATACCTATTTTTCGTCTGTGGTCATAGAATAAAAACGTAGCAGTCTAATATCAAGTAATTCAGTTTCAGCATACAAAGTTTTCGTTAGGTATGTAATTGGTTTGTTCTGGACTGTTTTATCGATTAGTTCTTGTGCTTTCTCTAGAGCATCAATGTAAGTTTTGTTGGCTGCTCCCAAAAGAATGAATTTTCAATTGCTTTTTTGTCAGAAACTGCTTATAATTTTTGATTTCATAAAGAAGACATGTAAAGTTTTACTGGGTGTTTTAAATTTGACTTCCAGAGACGGAAAAAAACGAATTTCCCAAAATCCAGTGCCATCTTGCAGGGGAGAAATGATGGCAATGTTAACATGCAATTTATGTTGGAACACCATCTCAAATAAAGTTATGAACAAATAAAATAGATTTTTGGATAAATCTGGTATGCAAAACAAATATCTGATAAGTTCAGAAAAGAAATTCTGCTTTTTTAAGCGGCTTCGGATGTGAGGGTCGAATCAGGAACGATAGATATGCATATCGATATTGGTCGATTTTTAATTTCTACACATTTAAACCATTACGACTCGCCTAATGGGTCATAATTAAATCCTTGCGCTGAAAATAAGTGAGTAAATTAGACCGATCTCTGACAGTTTCGTGGCTGTTCCCAAAACCAAGCCTCACACTCCTCGTACAATTAACCATGCTCAAAGTTAACAATAACAAAGATAGTGAAGGGCGCTTCCGCAGACTCACGCCGAGTGCTCTGGATGGATTTAATTATGCAGATAATTAATTTCCAGTGTGCAAAAATACACTTCTGCGTCGGACAGATTCGTTACCATGAGATAATTGCACTGGAAGATGAATAATAATCATTGAGATGAATGGGGCTTGAATACTGGTTATTGAATATCTGATCGAAGTGACATGGGCAATTTTACATAATTTACGATATAGATCCGGTACAGTTTGCGTTTAGCATTATTTGGCGAGAAAAGAAATCAGGTTACAAATGGATGGATGGAAGTATAGCAGTTGCACTGATATATTGTATATGATTTGAGAGATTATTTAATTTTTATTAAAATACGAGAGATAATACATTTTTGAGAACCTCCCGTTGAATTTTGCAACCTTCTTCCCACCATGTCCCATACATGTTCGATGGAGGAAAGGTCTGGAGATCGGGGAGGTTACTAAAGCAGATTCACTACTAACGCTTCTAAAAAGTCTAAACTGCGAGGTATGTCATTTAAGTTTTGCATATAGAAACATAGTAGGCCGCGCGGATCGAACGTCAGTACTGAATATTAACCTCACTCTTTACTAAACTTAATTCAAAGTTTCACAACAATACGTGCCGGGTACTCACTACAGTGAATTTTTAAGTGTCACCAAGTCATTAGAAAAATGGAACATTTTCGCGCCATAATTTATTACAACTTTCAGAGACAATTATCGCAACAAGAATGCCATGCTGACTTACTATCTGTTTTCGGCAACGAAGCGCCATATCAGTCGACAATTTCCCGCTGGTATGGAGAATTCAAACGTGGACGGGTGAGTCTTAGCGACGATCCCAGGGTGGGTGCACCAAAAACGGCAGTCACCCAGGAAAACGCCGATACTGTGCGCAATCTCATTATTGAAGATAGACATGTGACATATCGCGAGATTGAGGCGTCCTTGAAGATCTCAAAGACCTCAATCCAACAAATTTTACACGAAGAATTAGGAGTAAGAAAATTAGTTTCTCGTTGGATACCCTACCTGTTGACTGAAGAGCAGAAAGCAGCCAGGGTTAATTGGTGTCAAAAAACGCTTGACCGATTCAATTTCGGAAACTCAAAAAATGTGTATAGCATTGTTAGTGGTGATCGTGGATTTACTGTTATGAACCAGAAAATAAACGACAGTCGGCTGTTTGGGTGTTCCAAGGTGAAGAAAAGCCAACAAAAGTCATCCGCTCTCGAAGTGTTTCGAAAAAGATGGTCGCGACATTTGTGTCAAAAGCGGGTCATATTGCAACAATTCCTCTTAATGAGAGAACTGTTACTGCGGATTGGTATACCACCATTTGTTTGCCAAAAGTCGTCACCGAGCTTCGAAAAATCAACCCCGAAAGAAGAATCATCCTCCACCAAGACAATGCAAGCTCGCACACAGCCCAAAAAACAAGGCAGTATTTAACGGAAGAAAACGAGGAATTATTGGACCATCCTCCATATAGTCCCGATCTAAGTCCTAACGCTTGCTTTACTTTCCCGAAAATTAAAAACAGTCTGGGTGGTCAAAGGTTCCAGTCACCAGAAGAAGCAGTTGATGCATTCAAAAATGTCGTTTTGGATCTGCCAGCAAACGAGTGGAATAAGTGCTTCGAAAATTGGTTAGAGCGCCTGCAGATGTATATTAATCTTTGTGGAGAATACTTCGAAAAACAATAAAGTCATTTAAAACTACCTACCGTCTTGTTTTATTTAGATATGCAAAACTCAAAAGACATCCCTCGTATGTAATCATATCTGGGACATTTCTGTTAGGATATTAATAGATTTCGGTATTTTGTTTAAGACGAGTGTTCCATAATGTTATCGCACATTTGGATATGTCTCCTCAAGAAGAGATGAGTTATATAACATACAACAGCGTTTTGATGTTTCGTTGTTGATTTATCATCGATTCAATATACGAAAACTCTAAACTTTGACGGCCTGCCTGACCAGTAAATTTATATTATTAGGCTATACAATTTACTTATAACAAGCTTCAAAATGAGGTAAGAAATAGCCTACATTCCATTAAAAGATGTACTAAGATGGCGTTCAGCACTGTAGCGGAAGCGTTTACTTATAGGCTAATCATATTAACAAATTTCCCAAAAATAATTGTAAAGTCTGGTTTGATTGTTGCAAGTTGTTCAAGCGGGTATTTAAAATATGGGCACATAAAATGGGTACATCAATTTTTGTGGGAAAACTTTTTACTCGACAACAAAGAAAGAGGAAACGTCTTTTTTGGGATTCTTTCGAAAGTGTAGACAGGAACGAAAACACTTTTGATAAAAGATTTTTAGGTATTTATGAGTCCTACTAAATGAGACCTTACAACAAATGCGAAATGTTTGAATTTGTTTAGAGGAAAAAACATAACCCATCCTTTTTTGTATAAAAATAACATTTATCTTCCGGAATGGCTTGCGATTCATATCGGCAAGGTAAACTAGTCTATTTTGCTATAAAATGCTCTTTGAACTAAGCCTAAATATAGCTCAATAAACTAGTAGCGATGGCCGGAAAACAGGTGTTTTGGGATAAACAATTAGAAATTCTCAAAAACTACTTCAATTTTGTTGTGGTTGTTCATTAGCACGAATCCTACAAACTAAAAGAATTTCAAATATCTGCGAAAAACCATCGTCGCATTACCAACAAGTGCCAAAACCTGCAGTTTGCCTCGGTTTTTGGCCATAACTATTTTGCTATTAGTCGGATCTTTTTACGCGTGGTCTCATTTTGTAGGTCTCATTTTTTACTTAAAAGTCTTACTTACTTGAAGAGTTTTTTCGTTCGTGCCAACACTTTTGACCATTGAATCCCAAAGAACACGTTTCTCATTCTTTGTTGTCGAATAAAAAGTTTTCCCACAAAAATTGGGGTACCCATTTTATGCGTCCATGTTTTGAATACCCCCTTGAACAACTTGCGGCAATAAAACCAGACTTTACAATTGTTTCACAACTAGGGGTAGTTTCGTCTAATATGAATAGAAAGTAAAATGTTTTGCAAAACAGAATATTGAGATTTTTTTTCAACTATGACCGACTTGCCAACAGTGATAATGTGAATTGAATTTTATTTAAAATAGGTAAGTTTGGAACAATGTATAATTTTCAAAACTTTAAATAACCAGCAAAAGTGTAATACAAAAATTCTGATCACAAATGATGTGCATGACTACAAAACAAAATCATATCTAATACACCACATAGTGTAACGAATGTACGTTTGATCAAAAATTTTGTGAAAATACTTAATTTGAATTGTTGAATTCATTGAAATTAAAATTCACATTTTAAATATTGTGTTAGTGTTCCCGGGCCAGTGTTTTAATCACAGGCTAGGGAACTTTGGTTTTCATAAAAGTTGTGAAAATTTACTGTTGAATGAAGATTTGTCTGCAAAAACCAGATACCGAACAGATTTTTTTTCAGTACGACTAAAATATCCCAAGGCTTTTAAGCCCTAAAACAACTCATCGTCGGCAAAGTTTGAAGAATGGGACAGGACTGTTTTTAACACCTAACAATACACCAAAAAATGTAAACAATGCTTATAAATGTCTTCCAGTTTTTTGTGGCTTACAAAACCAGCTTGAGACCGATTCGTGAAACTAGTGGCATATTACTGGTATAATAAATACGCCACTATTACTGAAATACTCAACTAGAAATTTTAAAGCATAGAAGGCACAGATATTTTTTATAATTTGAATTCAAATATTTCACAGTGACTGTGAAAAATGTTTTGTTTCAGTGTTTTGTCATTAGTCTCACGTCTCGCAGGATTTTTTTGTTTGTTTTTGGCACCATAATTTTGAATATCATTAAATTCAAATAATCAATATGTAATAAACCGTAAAAATGATGAATTGATTAAATTGTCAGGAATATTATTGGTTACGAAGCTCCGACGGGTCAAACCATGCGTACCGCCTTTTTGTTGGAATGTCTGTTTCGTGTCGATGCCCCGAAGGGGCCTCAGGACCCTCTTTCTACGTGATCTTTCCTTAAAAGTAAACAAAACACGTACTAGACGTAAACAACTCCAAACCAATAACAATAATTAAATTATCGCTCTTGAAGGCATCGGTAACAAATATTTGGTTAGGGAGTTCTACTTCTGCATTTTCTGATACAGGTTAGTCGCTGTATAGACACTCCAGACTGCACGTACAGAGACAGTAAACACACCTCATAATTTTTACAAAAATATGGGAGAATCGAGTGACGAATATCTAGTGCGTTTCAGGAATATTTTATGAAGTATACGCTTGATGTAATCTTAAATAAAATATTAGCATACGGGACGAGTCTGTGACGCACCAAAATCCCAAGCTATTTATTGCTAGAACGTGATATCCGTGCTGTGGCTATTTAATGCAGAAACCAGATTTAGAAGCATATATCTCGAGTATGAATCACAACTCGGATATGGTTGAAGCTTATGCTAAAGTACTGTTTCACATATAATACAAATGATTTTGGAAAGGTTCAGCAATCGTACTTTTCTGCACCAAAGTGTTTATCAAATTCATTTAGATACTTGGGTGTCATTGGCTTAGGCTAACAATCCGTTCCAAATAAATATTAATAAGAAAGAGACAAGACCTAAATATACTAAGTGACATATAAATCCGAACACCCAGTTTAAATGGTTTTATTTTAATAAAAGTTGGTGAATGTATTTATCTTACTGTAAATAACAAGTGAAAAAATTTTCAGCCTTATCAGTTGGACATTCCGGTTTTTATACTGCTTTTTTTTAATTCACTAACGCTCTAAAAATGAATACTTCAGCCGCAGTAAAGAATCAACGTTGGCGGATTTTCGTTCTTGACATCCTTTACGATCGGTTACGATGCCTAGAGTACGGAGACCTGTACGATTTCGTCAACTTAGTGAGTTTGATAGGGGCCGTATAGTGGGACTTCGGGAAGCTGGACCTTCTTTTCGGGCAATTGCAGTTAGAGTGCAAAGAAGTGTACACACTGTGGTTAGGTGTTGTCAGGCATGGCTTCGAGAAGGCCGTACGCAAAGAGCAAGGGGCACTGGACGCCGCCGTAGAACAACAGACCGTGAAGATCGCCGCCTAAGATTATTGGCCTTAAGGGACCGTTTCTCCACTACCAGGTCCATTGCAAATGAATGGTTTGCAGAACACGGTAGACCTATTGGCATGCGAAGTGTTTACCGACGAATGAGAAGTTTTGGCTTGTTTTCATACCGGCCACACTGGGTCCTCCCTTTAACTCGAGAACACCGACGTTATCGCCTTGAGTGGTGCAGACAACGGTCACTCTGGGATCAGGAATGGAACAGTATTATTGTCTTTAGTGACGAGTTTCGATTTTGTTTAGGCATGCACGATGGTCGTGCCAGGGTTAGAAGGCGACGTGGTGAAAGGAGGAATCCACAGTTTTTTGTTGAAAGACATGTTCATCACACTGTTGGAGTTATGTGTTGGGGTGCTATAGCTTATGGTTCCAGGTCACCTTTAATCTTCATCAGAGGTAACATGAACGCGCAGCGTTATATCCACGAAGCTCTAGAACCCCATCTTCTACCCTATCTTGACACCCTGGAAGATCCAACTTTCCAACAAGATAATGCCCGACCACATGTTGCAAGAGTCACAATAGACTTCTTTCAACATAATGATGTCACATTGTTACCATGGCCACCAAGATCTCCCGACTTATCCCCAATTGAGCACGTGTGGGATATGATGGGTAGGAGATTGCTCAATTTGCAACGTCCTCCTCAGACTCTAGAATCATTTCGAGAGGAGTTGGTGGTTGCCTGGAATGAGATAACACAGGAGGACATTGACCACCTGATCAGAAGCATGCCTAGGCGCGTTGGAGAATGCGTAGCACATCAGGGTGCATCCACACATTATTAAAGGTCAAAGGGATTTAAAGCAGTGCAATTATTTTGAAATTTTTATCATTTACTTATTATGCTTCATTAAGTACTTATACAAAATTTTATTAAAATAAAACCATTTAAACTGGGTGTTCGGATTTATATGTCACTTAGTATACTTAAATTAACTCAAACGCACAATCAGAAAACTCACATGCGTTCTTGTTTCTCGTCCTGCCATCTATAAGTGAGAAACTTCCGTTACCACATATAATCCAAATTCTACTTTGGCAATGCGATCTAGTACAAAAGATAGGGCAAACCAAAAAACAAAACAAAAATTGCAGAAAGGTAATAGTATAATGTGCTTTCAGCCTCAACTCAAAACGTAGCTGCTGCTCTCCAGAATGTGTCTCAAATTTGAAGAAAAAATAAGCCTTACATCGTATTTGACTCAAATTGAGTACGTTCTGGTATATTCACGGCCCATAGACACCTTTCTAGCTGGTGATGCTGTAGAATGGGTATGATTGAAATGTAGTTTATTTATTTTTTTGGAATAATCAGCTCTGCTGCATAATGTCTGGACAACCTCCATACGCTCGCGTGTCGTTGACGACTTGGACCATGCTGAGGCTGGACATCGTTGGCATTGCTGAATACGGATCGGACCCTCCGCAAGGAAAGGATATCGCGTTTCCATGGGTAGTTGGTGTCTGAAGTAACCGCCGTAAATATTATGTAAGTACTTGTGATATTTTGTGGAGTTGGCAATAATTTTGGAATCATAAATTTCTAGGTAATAAATCATAAAACGTCTTCTACTGATGTTACGGGTTTAATTTGAAAACCTTGTAGGAACTGCCGTGACCCTGCAATAACCGTAAACACTAAACAAGGGTAGACATATTTCTAGTTTAACTACCTGAAGATTTTCTCTATGGTTTATACGTAACTCTCCACCTATTATCTCATTTTGTAGTTGGGGCCCCTTCATCTGAGAATTGTTTACGTCTTCGTTTCTTTCCTAACCTCAATGTTACATTTTGACAAGTGTTCGGTCCTTTCAGTCCGGGAACAGTCCGCTGTTGTTCCATTGCTCCATTGCTCCATTGCTCCTCTCGAACTTTGTGTTCCGTGTCCAAGCTGAAGAGACTTCACTTTTTGGTCGTAGCTCTGTTGAGAAGCACGCATTTTGCGGATCTTTACGCCAAATGAAGTCTAAGCGTTCTTCCTTTTTATGTCTCATATAATCCTACGGGTATGTGGGAGACGGGAGTCTTCGACGCTTTTACGGCATTCTAGCCGACACTTTTAGGCCACACTTCAACAGAGGTAAGCAATTCGGATTGCGTTAAAATGGAACCCGGCGCCATATTGGATTTTTGTGTCAGGCCTTTCTTTTCTTTTTTCATCTTCTTCTAACTTTTCGTCTTCTTCACCTTACGTTTTCTCCACCAAACTACTGCTGATACCTTCAGATGAAGCCCTGACGACTTTTCCACGCCCTGCCCTGTAATGAGAGTTCCAAGCAGCCCCTGAGGAAGGGAGCTGATTCAGCTGTTGCCACTGTCCACAGACGCCATGTGCTGAAACCCCGTCGATCTGCATCTATATACTTAAGCAGCTAATTTCACTTGATATGAATTATTTATCCTAATTTCACAGCTGGTGTGATACTGAGGTATGCATACCCCCGAAAACTTGGTAAGTCACTAATGTTCGTTTTCATTTGTTGTTAGGTGATCGATTAACCATTGCAAAGTGAAATTTTGAGCTTACTGTGATCATTTTGAATACTTGAAAATCCTGTCATAGCACCCTTCAGGTAGTTTGTTGCAAACCTTGTCATAGCACCCTTCAGGTAGTTTGTTGCAAACTTTGTAATAGCACCCTTCAGGTGATTTATTAAAAATAGTTAAATAGATTTTTGGGCAAGCTCTGGAAATTGGCAATCTTTTCATTTCCCCCAGCGCCCTAATCCTCCAAATCAACAACCACTTTGAACCCCAGAAGTAACATTCATCGTGCAGGGAAGTGCATCTACAACCACCCCCCTGGCACCAGGGTAACACTGATCCCAGAGATGCAACTTTAACAACACTCTAGAGCCAAATAATTTCTCCAATTTTCAACTCCAACATTTTTTTAAAATGATCAGCAGCCTGTGGAACGTTAAAAAATACTAGATCGGTTTTCATATTACTTTTCTACAACATTACATTTATTATCAATCACTTGTCATACTTATTCCTAAAGTACCGATTCCCACATCTGTAATGCAATTTAGATCAGTCAGCTTACTTCCCGTATTTTCAAAGCCTTTGGAACCAGAGATAAAGATACAAATATCCGAGTATATTTTCAGTAATGAAATAATTCCACCAATACAGTCGGGGTCCACGGAACATCATAGCACAGCAACGGCTCTGGCCAATATCATTGATGACGTTATATGAGGTCTTGAACAAGGAAATGTTACATATTGGTTGTTCTTGATTACTCAAAAACGTTTGGTATTATATACCCTGAAATTTTGCTACTTGAAACATCTTACTATAACTGTACTGACGTTACAGTCAATGATACGCTGTTATTTGTCAAATACAAATCAAAAGGTACTAAAAGCTTCAAAAATGACGGGGTCAACTGCTGTAAGGTGTTCCTCGAGGTTCCCTATTTGGTCATTAACCTTTCTTTCTGTATATATCAGATTTCCATCAATCTGTCGCATAACCTAACAATTAATCCATCTAAATCTTCATTTACGATTTTCAGCTCAAATAACCAAAAAAATACTTCCTATGATGAGTGAGTATAAAAACTTGGGACTGGCAGACAAGTGCATAATACTGCATTTTGAAGCAATTTAATCTGCATTGACAAATTATGTCTACTTCACTCAAACTGGAGCTGTGTGAAACATTAATTATGTCAAAAATCAGTCCCGTCGATTTTGTTTTCGAGGGGTCACAAGTTTGGCAAAAAATCACGTTAGCACGTGCAGCCCCCTAAGCGGGGGTGACACCACCCCCAAATCTTAAATGGAAAGGGGGGTCGAGTGATGCCTTATTTTAAAGGTCTTTCAATTCCCTTTATAATGATATAAAATTAATGTACTTCAGTTCAGTAGTTTTGAAGATTTATTGATGTAAAGCTTAAATAAAACTAATACATCATCATTAGTGGAGATCAATACATTTGACAGCAAAGTAATTTAAAAATAAAGAACGAACTGACCCGTTAGGCAAGTAAATGTTGAAAATGGCCACCATGACTCTCCATGCAATAATAAAGATTTTGCCCAAAACGTTGCCGCACATTTTGCAATATTTGAGGAGTAATTTGAAGGCACTCCTTCACAATTCTTTGTCGCAGGTCTTCTAATGATGTTGGCTGAGTACCATAGATTTTGCTTTTTAAATGACCCCACATAAAGAAATCCAAAGGTGAGAAATCTGGCGATCTTGGGGGCCATTCAATGGTACCTCTTCTACCAATCCATCGATCCGGAAACGTCTGATCTAAATATTGTCGAACACGTAATGCGTAATGTAGTGGGGCACCATCCTGTTGGAACATCAACCTATTCGCGATGTACCGCCGATCATTCTGATTTTCAATTATGACTGTTAATGCAGGAGCTATGGCGTCTTCCAGTAATTCCAAATACATTTCACCGGTCAAATTTCCAGGTACGAAGAAAGGACCAACTAAATGATCCCCAAAAATACCAGTCTGAACATTTAATTTTTGTGGCTGCTGTGTATCAACCGCATGATAAATTCTGGGATTAGAATCGGACCAATATCGGTAGTTATGACGATTTACTACGCCATTTAAGAAAAAGGAACATTCGTCGGAAAAGCAAGTGTTGAATAGAAAATGTTCATCGTTTATATTCGTTCACTCATATCTTCACAAAATTGTAATCGCCGATCAAAATCGTCTTCATTAAGTTCTTGTACCAGGTGAATTTTATACGGATGACAACTATGGGCCTTGAGAATCCGTTGGACAGTACGTCGACTAACACCACACACAATCTCCAATTTGCGAGTACTCAACGTCGGATCTACATAAACTTGTCCTAAAACCCTCACTTCTATTGCTTCGTTCCTTATGGGATTTTCAATGTTGAGTTTTTTATTGGCGACTGACCTAGTTTTCCGAAATTTAGCTATAAGTTCTAGAGCATATTTTCGATGCACATTACTGTTCTCATGTCGCTCATTAAAAATTTCTGCTGTTCTATTAGCGCACTGATTATTTCCGAAAAATATTTCGATAATCTCAACTCTTTCTGATGTGGAATATACCGTGGTTAATTTATATAATAAAGCGTTACAAGTTATTTCAGCAACAAAGTTTGGTCGAATCAATCGCAAACTATGTACTAAATTCCTATTCAAAATAAGTACGAGATATTTCATTATCTTTCTTCAAGAAATAACTTTTTAGCCACAAAAAACGCTCCAATAGCTGTTTTTAACAACAAAATGATAACCAAACCATGGGCGTAGCGAAGAAAAACATTTACTTATTAAATAAATTCTTTTAGTCAAATTTCTTCTGAAAGTAGTAGGTACAAACTAATCTGATGTACCTATTAAAGTCTACTTTAAGCTTTAAATCAATAAATCATCAAAACTGCTCAACTGAAGCTCATGTACTTTACATCATTATGAAGGGAATTGAAAGACCTTTAAAATAAGGTATCACTCGACCCCCCTTTCCATTTAAGCTTTTAGGGGTGGTGTCACCCCCGCCCAGGGGGCTGCACGTGTTAACGTGATTTTGTGCCAAACGTGTGTCCCCCTCGAAAAAAACTATCGACGGGTCTGAGCGTTTGTCCAAAAAAAACTGAGCTGCCAGTAAATGCGTCGTTTTCGATGCGTCACCCTGTATACGGACCCGCGCTATCATATAGTAAACAAAGCAAATTACGGCGTATTCCTAATTAGTGCCTAAGATTCTCTTGCGGAATATGAAAATTTGATCCTCCAAAGGCATCCAAAAACTCCACTCATTGACACTTACACATAAGATGTTAGCCACCAAACAACCACGATATTTGCGTAAGAAGTTACCGCGGTGAAATGACATAAATCAACTAAATAGAAGGAATAGACATATTCTAAAGCTGTCTACAAAAAAACACAAACTATTTAATTTTTAAAAAGAGACATAAGCTGAAGCTGCACGCCGAGGTCTGATGATGAACACAAAATGCTGGAAATATGGACTATTCTTATAATTGTTTAAATTTTCGTGCGTGTTAATTAATTAGTTATTACTGCATATCAATTCAGTATATTATATATTTTTTTGTTTGAAAGGTTAAGATGAAAAACGCTGCTTTTTTTGTACCTGCTTATGAAATAAAGCCCATTCAATATTTTTAATATTATTGTTATTACTTTTCATGATGTGCATGTCATCCAAAAACTTATTATTTTCGGAATTATTAGCGACTACAATACTTGGGAAGTAAAACAGCTGCAATATTTCTATTCCTTGCATTCACAAAAAGAAACATCCACATTGAACAAATGGTTTTCACAAAATTGTACCATTTGTTACTATTTGATGGTGCGTGAATATCTTGGACGTATACTAAAAGTGGAAGACTTTATTTTTCTCTAATGACTTCGTATACGCGAATGAAACTTTTGATTAACCAACTACCCATTTCACGATATAAATACACCAGACCAAGCTTTACATTAATTTAAATTATTAAATAACTCCAAAAACTCAAACTCGCACTGTTAGTTGTAGCCGTCATCTGCCTTTTAGTGGGCGTTGGATATTCCAACAACTCGCTGTGTAACAGACTGATGAGGTAAATATTTTGTTTGGAGATACTTTGAGTCCCAGGCAAAACGGGGTTGGTGGCCTGCTATGAATATTTATGGAATAAACTTAATATTCACGTGTTCCGCTCTAAGGGTACAAACCCTTTCAGAAAAAAATGTCAATGACGCAGATTGGCTCTAGTCACGCTAGGCAATCGTAAAGCGAAGGTGAAGTAGCGGTGTTGACCAATATAGTCTGAGGGTCATTCGTGGACTTTATATCAAATGAAGGGTACCGGGGAAAAACGGCATTAGTCCATTATTTGGCTAAATTGAGCTTTCAGTTTATTTTGCTGGCATTTTCCTGATGCTATCTTGTAATCGGCTTCTTAAATTGTAAAAAGGGCATAGGTTCACAAAACAACAGCTATAAGATTCCCTGTGCCGGGAAAGAATGGCATGAGTCCTGCGCGTGTATGGAAAAACGGCATCAGTCCATACCCACGAACTTGGATCTGATTGTTTTTGTGAACGTTTTCGCTGTTTTAATACTGTTCCTGAACCTGAACGCTGTAGACTTCTTCGGGAATTTAATGAACTAGGAAACACTAATGCACAAAACGCTTATCTTAGTGGTCTTAGCACTGTTCTTCCTGTCATGCGTAGACGCCCTCGAAAAAATGAAGCAGAGTTAAGACTTAATAATGCTTCATTTAGTTATCGTGTCCGATTAGTTGAAAATGGAATTATACGTGATGTTTCAGTTTGTCTTAGGGCTTTTTTGTCTTTACACGGAATTACACTTTGTCGAGTTCGGTACATGAGACACTCATTAATTGCAACTGGGAAATCGCCCATCGACATGCGTGGCAAACACAACACACGACTTCACAAACTTTCAAAAAACACAAAACAGTTTCTGTTGGCCGAGTCTATTAAGAGCCTCAAATGCCGCAAACTTCATTATTCTTTGGCAGATTCGCAAAAAGTTTACCTACCTGAAAATCTAAATATCGCAAAATTACACAAAATGTAGCAAAGTTGAAAACAAGATTTCCTATGAATCCTTCCGAGAAATCTCGAAAACAAGTTCAATATATCGTTCGATTATGCACGAAATGATACTTGTAGTACGTGTGATTCCTTAAAAGCTGATATATCTTCACTTACCGCTACCTTAAATTCCTACACGGAACAAACTAGACAGTGAAGTAGTAATAATTTGGAGAAAAAGATACTTGAGAAGACACTACATCAAACAAGGAGTGAGCGATTTTACAGTCTAAAGAGAACTTACCGCAAATGTGCCTCGAAGTTCCCCGCTAACGAAAGTATCACAATGGATTACGAAAAAAAAACTTGCCCTGTCCAATAATCACGACAAATGATATTTACTATAAGCGGCAACTAAATTTCATCAGTTTTAACATCCACATTCTGTCAAACTCAAATTCTATCTTTTATACCTACTATCTATTGCTAAGAAAGGAGCTGACGATGTCTGTTGTATGCTGTATCACTTTTTTTATAACATCCTGAATATGGAAGTAAAAGAACTTGCCATTTTCTGTGACTCCTGTGCAGTGCAAAATAGAAACTTTACAGTTATTCGGTTTTTGCATTACTTGGTTACCAAGAAAAATAGTTTTACTACTGTGAAAGTAATATTCCCTATCAGGGGGCATTCATTCTCCAAGTGTGATAGAGATATGAGGTCGTGAACCAAAAAGCATACACTGACTGGAGAGATGAATTGAAAAATTGCCGAGTGAAACCGACACCATTTGAAGTCGTTGATTGTGGCAAAAATTTTGATGTTCAAGATTGGAGTACATTTTTATTGCCATTTTGTCCAACGAAGTGCCCCTTTCCAACCCGACCAGTCAGGATGCTCAAGTTTTGTAAACAGAATCATCACGTAGTTTTTCGCAAATCGACATACAAGGGCCTATATGCTAGTTCTAAATTTGATAAGGTAATTCGGAAGAATCTAAAAAAGACGCAAGAAGATCAACAAATGCGAAAAGAGGAAACATTGAGAAAGCTTTAACAGCGCCCAATCCCAATTAAAAGTAAGAAATGGAAGGATCTGCAGGATCTGGCTAAATTTCTAGAGAGAGCAGATTCCAGGACATTTTATCAACAGTTAATATCTCTTGATCATTCAGAAGACAGCAGTGATGAATATGTCGATGACCCGCCAATAGACGCTTAAAGCAGGGGAAAATGGCACGAGTCCAGAGTTGAACATCATCTCTTGTTTGTTACGTTACTAGTTTTGAGTAAAAGTTCATTTTGTAAAATCTATTTTACCAATAAACACACTGTTTAGCAAAGATATTCTTTAAGTCTTATTTTATCATCAATTTTACTTTCCAACAAGTAAGTAAACCTTAATTACCGATTTTCTCGAAATCAGTCCGGATGGACTATTGTCGTTATTCTCCGGTACCCATCAAATGCATTGGTTTTGTTACTTTCAGTATTTTTGTTCGTTTATGATATGTTGCATATCCAAATCCTAAATACTGGGGCAATTATTTACAAAAAATAAATTATATAAGACGACAGAGTCCCACCAGTGAGTAAACTTTAATTTCATACAAGATGTCTCAAATAGAGTCATTCAACTGATAAAATAAAATACTTGCGCATAATTTTTGACAAACGCTTCAAGTGAAATTCCTGTACAGAGCACTTGGTGGAGAGACAGATGCCTTATTTAAAAATTCAGATACTTAACAGCTATTATGGAAAGAAAATATCCATACAATCTTTACTATGCTCTTGTTTTTTATACACTATTTTACTGAATTTTGGCATGAATAATAAATACAGAAAGTGTGGAGCAATCTAAAAATTAATTCTAAGTTGGTCCACCCGGGAGGTTACTTATTCGAGTAAATCTGTCTATATGGGAACATAACTATCAGACTTAAATTTATTTTTATAGTGGACGCTAGCTACATAAAGAACATTCGAAACCCTTGAACCATATCATTCATTTTATTTTTTTATACTCGAACCACCACGATGGCCTAAAGCCTAAACACCCATGGGTACCGTGGGGCTATAGACCATCTACCTCCTCACAAGATCCATAGCCAAGAGAAAAATTCTGTTGCGACGGGATTCGAACCCGCGCAGCGCTTAAAGGCAAATTTACGGTTTAGCCCTATTGATCTTACAGCCTTTGACGATATTTAGTTCAAATTTACTGTAAGCTCAATAAGGCTATACAGCAAATTTGACTTAAATTATAGAACAAGGTTCAAGTTCAGTGTGTATTCCGCATATATCAGAATTCTACATCTTTATACCAGAGGCACTAGAAACAGCACATTAACCATTAAAAAAACTTACTTAATGGATCTTATAATAACCAAGATGCTGTATCTACGAAGTTATGAAAAAGAAGTACTAATATTAAAATCAATAATTTTTTACTCAACACCAATTCCTATACAAATAATACTATGACTTCATTACACATTGAGTCCTATGTGAAGCCAAATATCGAGTTTGTAATGGCAACCAAGGATATATTCACGAAAACAATACCTTATGGAAAAGACGACCTTGTAATTTTCATGATTAAGACTCAAAATATCAATAGTTCCTATTGTTTAAACAAGGGTTTATGCAACCTTTTACCGCTTGGCCGCACTACCAACTTAATATTTCTGTACGAATTAAGTTCACACGCCGATAATAACCTTATAAATCGAATAAATTCCAAAGTTACCACTTATAGGAAATTTAACAGAAATACGTCAATATCGCTCACTTATGACAATCGGATGAAAGGTTCAAAACAGAGCATTGCAGGATATATTCATGATATACTGAGCAACCCATATAAAAATAATATCACGTTGAAGATAATTAATACTGAATCAGTACTATGTCATAAGCGGATTTTTCTTGAAAGACAAAGACCATAGCTCCCTAAACGTTTGCGTTTCAAATAATGTATTGTAAACAAATTTAGATAGTAATAAGATAACATGAGCTAATGATAAATGCATGCTAAATTTGTTACATCTTAATATACCGAGCCTACGATATAGCGTTATTAGGTCTTGAACACAATTATGGTTTAATTTGCTTAAATGAACACTGATACTTAAATGACGAAATTAACTACGTTAATATAAACGGTTATAAATCCATTTCTAATTTTAGCAGAGTGAAAAAAATTCATGGTGGTGCCATATATGTAAAAACGGACTCAAATGCCGAAGAATTGACGTTGGAGGTTGCAGGCATATATTTTGATAAACTTCAGATTGTCACTATATACAGATCTTCTGCAGGTGACTTCAATAGGTTTATAAATAAGCTATGTATTACATTAGACCAGCTTGACTATGAGAAGCATGTAGTGGTAAGTGGAGATTTCAATGTTAAATTTGGTAGCAATGATGAGCGGGCAAACCAAGTTATTGATGTGTTTAACTGTTATGGAATGCAACATACGATCACGGACAGTACAAGAGGGTCGCATTGCTTGGATAACATTTTCACGAACATCCAAGGTAGCTTTTTTCTCAAAACGAATATCTTTGATACTTAGTTGTCGGATCACCTGGGGATCGAGTTTTGTTGTTTCCAACCTAGTAAAAAAACAGCTTCAAAAGGGTTAGTTATCGGACAATTACTGATACTGGTCTTTTTCTACTTTACAGCAGCTTAGAAAGTACTGGCTGGCAATTTGTAAATGATGCAAATCTAAACGTGGAGTTGAAGCTTGAGCTGTTCATACGTGTTGTGACCGATGCATTGGGTAAATGTCTACCAGAGAAAACACGCGTTTTCCAAAATAAACAGAAACAAGTCCAATGGTTTGACAGTGAGTTACGTGGCATGCGCGATCACTTAGTTTTCTTGGTAGAATTGCACAAAATCGATTCATCAACTGTAACTAAATCCGAAATAAATTGCTTGAAATCCAAGTACAGAGCTGAAATAGTAAAACGTAAGCAAGCTGCACACGATGTGTATATAAACTCATCGAATAATAAACAGCAAGCGATGTGCAGTATTATAAAAAACAATGCAGCTCCTGTCGATAAAAAAATTACCACAACACTAAAAGCTAACCAGTTTAATTCATTTTCCACCACCGTTGTTAATAACCTTTTAGAAAGCTTACCGGCACATGGCACTTCACCACTAATGGTATATGGATATGGATATATATATATGGATAATCATAGCAGAAAAAATCAATCTTCTTTTCGTGATGTTACATACAATGAAGTTAGGGATGCGACTAATTCTATTAAAAACTCCAAAAGCACCGACGTATATAAACTTAATAGTAAAATTGTGAAATGTAATTATTTACCCGCTTACCAAGCTTATCAATATGTGTTTAGAATCAAATATTTTCAACGCAGCTCTAATAATATCCGGGGTAAATCCTATATATAAAGAAGGGTCTGTTGACGAAGTTTCGAACCACCGTCCTATATCATTGGTACCCTACTTCGCGAAAATCTTTGAAATTATACTCAAGGACCAACTGAGCAATTATCTCGAAACCAACAATTTCCTAAATTCTCATCAATATGGCTTTAGAACAGGCTTATCAACCATTACTGCAATGAACAGTTTTATTGACAATATTCACGATGGATTTGAAAATGAGCAATATATAGAGGCAAATTTCTTTGACCTGAGCAAGGCCTTCGATTGTGTACAGCATGATATACTTCTTTCAAAGCTACCGTATTACTCAATCGATCCTTCTGCTGTAGTCCACCTGAAATCCTATTTAGAGCAAAGGCAACAGCTCGTCGAATACAATGGCTGCACATCGTCAGTCAGCACAGTTTTACATGGCGTGCCACAAGGATCTGTCCTTGGCCCTTTGTTATTCTTACTCTATATAAACGACCTACCAAATTGTCTTCTTAATAGTATGAACAGTAAGCTCATTCTTTATGCTGATGACACCACTCTGATCTCAGCCCACGATTCATTTACAAACATCAACAGCGAAACGACGGCCGGTATATCTAGCATTCAGAATTGGTTTATAGCTAACAAATTAACATTAAATTCAAACAAATCTCAATCCTTGACAATCACACTTCGAAATAAAGAATGATGACCACGCAAAGGTTGTGAAGTTTCTTGGTGTCTATATCGACTCCTCCTTGAACTGGTATGAACATATCAGTCATGTTACCAAATCTTTAACAAGCATAATTTAATTCGCAATTTAAAACACTCAGTTTCACTAAACGTCCTGTTGACCAGTTACCACGGGTACTTAGCAAAATGACATACGCCCTTCTGGCGTGGGGCGTGATGTATCCGATATATAGCAAATCTAAAATATAGAGATCCCTGCAGATCTGAGTTTATCAAACTAAAGATCATGACTTTGCCTGGCGCATATATATTGAGCTGCCTCTTGCATGTCAAATCAAATCCTGACCTTTATACAAGCCACCATGAAACTCATTCATATAATACTTGGCACCGAGACAACTTGTACCCAAAGCAACATAGACTTGCTAAAACGAGGAATGGACCATGGCCTAAAATTTTATAATATTTTACCTAAGGAACTAAGATCACTAGCATACAATAAATTCAGTAATGCTGTGAAAAAATTGCTCTTGTCGCTCGTGTAGCGCTTCTATTACATTGACTTGTGTAAGTACGTTCTGTGCAATATCAACAATAAACCATTATCATTATTATCATTATTATCATTATTATCATTATTATCATTATTATCATTATTATCATTATTATCATTATTATCATTATTATCATTATTATCATTATTATCATTATTATCATTATTATCATTATTATCATTATTATCATTATTATCATTATTATTATTATAATTATTATCATTATTATCATTATTATCATTATTATCATTATTATCATTATTATCATTATTATCATTATTATCATTATTATCATTATTATCATTATTATCGTATTATTATTATCGTTATTTTATTATCGTTATTATCGTTATTATCGTTATTATCGTTATTATCGTTATTATCGTTATTATCGTTATTATCGTTATTATCGTTATTATCGTTATTATCGTTATTATCGTTATTATCGTTATTATCGTTATTATCGTTATTATCGTTATTATCGTTATTATCGTTATTATCGTTATTATCGTTATTATCGTTATTATCGTTATTATCGTTATTATCGTTATTATCGTTATTATCGTTATTATCGTTATTATCGTTATTATCGTTATTATCGTTATTATCGTTATTATCGTTATTATCGTTATTATCGTTATTATCGTTATTATCGTTATTATCGTTATTATCGTTATTATCGTTATTATCGTTATTATCGTTATTATCGTTATTATCGTTATTATCGTTATTATCGTTATTATCGTTATTATCGTTATTATCGTTATTATCGTTATTATCGTTATTATCGTTATTATCGTTATTATCGTTATTATCGTTATTATCGTTATTAGGATCGTTTCTATCGTTATTATCGTTATAGCGGTAGTATCGTTATTATCGTATTCTACGTTATTATCGTTATTATCGTTATTATCGTGATGAGCGTGATTAATCGTTATTATCGTGATTATCGTATTTCGTTATTATCGTATTATCGTTATTATCGTTATTACCGTAGTCTCGTTTATCGTGATTATCGTTATTATCGTTATTATCGTTATTATCGTTATTATCGTTATTATAGTTATTATCGTTATTATCGTATTATCGTATAGTTATGATCGTTATTATCGTTATTATCGTTATTATCGTATTATCGTTATTATCGTATTATCGTTATATCGTTAGTATCGTTATTATCGTATTATCGTTATTATCTATTGTATTATCGTATTGATCGTATATCATTATTATCATTTAGTAGCATTTATCAGTATTATCATTATATCATTATTATCATTATTATCATGATTATCATTATTATCATTATTATCATATTATTATTATTTATTACACACACTAGTGGCCGCTAGATGCCGTGAGTCTGGATAGAGGATAGTTGCTCAGGTTTCGTCCTTTGTCTTACCTAACACCAAACCTAGACCATGCTGATGAGTTGCCAAATAGCACGAAACGGCTGTCCATGGTTGGTCGTCTGTACTCGGATATACGAAAGCTATATTTCTGATATGTTTCATCTGTCTGCTGCCGGCCTTCATTGATATCCGTTTAGCTTTATATTTATATTTCACGTGTCAAACAAAAACGTTTCTTCCCGTCACCCGCTAGATGGCGCTGTCATGTCGCACACAGTGAATTCCTACCATATTTCCGGAGTTAGCCGATAAATGTATTACCAAAATTACCCATATTATACAAGTAGGAAGTGTACGCATGCTACTCGTATACAGGCTGATATAGAAAGTAAAAACTAATGATTAAATATGGAACTAAAAGCAAATAGCCGACCCAGCAACAATTTTTCCATCAATTCCCTCGCGCTACTAGTTTTTGTAATTACCTCATTTCTGTGTTCATTAGAAAGTTGTTTCAAGAGTGGCGTCGCCGGGTAAAGGACTGATTACAAGCTGATAGCGCTCCAATTTCTCACTCGGAGATCTCCACAAAAGGAAATAAATAGACATTTCCATGGTAGAGGAATGTAACTCGGAAAGCTAGGAATGTTTTAGATGGAGGCGGATGAGAATTTGTAGTGAATTGAATCCAGCCGAGACTGTCTGTGGAGCAAATTCTATTTTTCTGCGCTATTCTTTTGTCGTGTGTAGTTAGGTGAAGTAGCTGAACTTAACTGAAGGCTGAAATGCATTAGTAATTATCCGTATAGGGCCTTAAATGATGTTGTGAGAGTAGTTACAAGAAGATGAGAAATTGGAGCAGGGTACATAATAGGGCCCTGACAATAACTAAAATTTTTAACTGATGCCATCAATTCAGTTTCTGCATTTAAACATTTCAGGCCACGTGTTTTTTGAACTTTCATCAACATTTTTTTATTTTAGTACCAGGTACTGTACTTTTTTATGTATGTGAGCTCATGGTCGCATCACTTTATATTCCAAATCTATAATATACGGGGTATCCTAATATGCCGTGGACATACAGGGTGGTCAATATATAACTGACTGATTTAAATTGCATGCCATTTTTGATACACGCACTTCAGTGGGTGGCGCCGTATTAGCCGTTTAAAGCACATGTGTCCAATTCATCATGGAGCGCTACACGATCCCACAATGCGTTCGTATTGTTAAAACGTTTTACTTAAAGAGTCGATTGTTGCAACAGGCGAAGTTAAAGACTTGAAAATGTCGGGCCGTGTTCGTAAAAGTTTAGTGGAGCGCCCTGAAATGTCTACCAGACATCGTTCTCAAGAACTGGGTAGGCGTCGCACGTCATTATGCACTATTTTAAAAAAATACTTGCATTTGCGTCCATGCAAAATTCAGTTAACCCAAGAACTGCAGACTAGTGACCATGAACGTTACTGACAATACAGTCATGCAATATTACAGCTTAAAATACCTAAAATAACGATTTTTACTGACAACTGATTATAAGCGATGTTTCCCACTTTGATATGAACGTATCTGTTAATAAGCAGAATTTTCGTATCTGGACATTAGAGAACCCTCGTGTCATCCATCAACGACCACTACATCCTCGTCCAGTCTCAGTTTGGTGCGGTGTTTGGTACGGAGGTGTCACTGGACCTTACTTCTTTGAAGAGGCTGCAGGTAATTATCTTACTGTCACTGGCGAGCGCTACTATAGTGCAAAACTTGCTGGCTCTTCAAATCCAATAATTTAACCTGCAAAACATGCGGTTCCAGCAGGATGGAGCAACTTGTCATACATCTGGGGAAACAATGAATCTTTTGCGAACAATATTTCCGGGACGTTTAATTTCTCGAATTGGTGATATCAACTGGCCACCAAAGTCACCGGATTTAACGGCTCCTGAGTTTTTTATGGGGATTTTTGAAAAATAGGGTTTATTCCAACAAACCAAATATTACAGAGCAGGTGTAGAACAATATTACGGAAGCGATTGAAAATATTCCTCAAGAAACCTACCAAAAAGTGATGGATATACAAGATACAAACGAGTCAGGTACATATCGGCCACCATATACATGTTAGAAAGACACAGGGAAGATCCACGGTTCTTTGAAAAATTTTTATGGTCAGATGAGACCACATTTAAGAAAGATGGGTACATGAACCTGCATAACTTACACGAGTGACACGTAGCAAATCCACATTTGATGAGAGAAGATACATCTCAATATCGCTTCAAGGTAAACCATTGGACAGGAATTTTAAATGGTAAAATAATCGGTCCGTTTGAGTTCCCAGAGACTTTGACTGCTGAGGTTTATTTAGGTTTTTTTGCAAAATCATTTAGAAAATTTATTGGAGGACGTGCCACTGAGTATTTACAGGGACATGTGGTTTCAGCATGATGGCTGCCCAGCGCACTATGCACTCTCAGTGAGAGAGTATCTCGATCAAAACTTTCCAGGCAGCTGGATAGGGCGGTCTGGTACAATACCGTGGCCAGCCCGGTCACCAGATTTGAATCCGTTAGATTTTTTTTACTGGGGAACTGTAAAAGAAAAAGTGTATTTCAAGCCGATTCAAAATGTAGCTGAGCTACGGCAAAGACTATTGGAAGCAGCTGAGTTTGTTAATAACCGTGGATTCGCTCGTTTAATAACCCGATCTTTTTTAAGAAGATGTCGAGCGTGTATTGCGGCTGAAGGAAAACAGTTTGAGCATTTGCTGTAAAGGTAAATCATAAACAGCAGCATTTTGACGCCCACTGTTGTGCAAACAGTTATCCTTAAGGGTTCTTGTGCGTTTTCATAATCGCTGTTTAATTAGGAAATTTTGAAAAATTTTCATCAGTTTTTCTTTAAATAAAAATTGTGCATAAGTTAACGAGTAATCTTCTAAGTGTTATACCATTTTGGAATCCTTATTAAATGCACCAACTTTCAAGGCTACTTGCCAAACTCTCGTAGTACATTTTTTTCTAGTACAGCCAGTTAAAGTTGAGCAAAGTTTTACTTTGGAATACTTGGTTGGGAAATAAGTGGCCATTCTTCCTGAACGAGAAAAGTTGGCAGTAAGGTTGAGACACCAGTTTGAAGATGCATTATTCATCATTGCATTGTAAAAATAAAATCCAAAAAAAGTTAATATTTGTAGTAACAGGAGTTGACAGACTGCCGTAGGGTGTGAAATTTCTATATTTTTTTCAAAGACCTATAATTTTCAAAAGACATACATAACATTTTTTTAAATATTTTTCTGATAGCTGTTATGACTTTACCTATCACCCGGTTTCGGCTTGACGTCGACTTCTGGGACACCCTGTATAAACAACTTATTTTTAGGCTCAAAATAATTCGATTGGACATGATTCCATATTCACGAGAAAAACCAGCAACAACTTAACCAAAATAATCTCAAACGTTAATTGATTTAGAATGTATGAGGAACAAACAACAAATTAACAATCCAAGATAAACTTAAAGATTGCTCATTAAGTTTAAACATGTCAGAAATAATCCGACACTGACATAAAATTCCACATTTCCACCAACCAGATGCTCACTATATTCAAACACTTGACGTAATAAGAAAATTTTTTAAAAACCATTCGACATCCTTTTCTCGAAAACTATGCGAGATGAACTCTTTTTATAAGAGACAAAAAATGAGGTGAAACAAGGAATGTTTTAAATAAAAGAATTTAGAGTCGTTGGGACATTTGCGAGAAACTTCTGTTATGATTCATGTAAGAGTGGGGGTAGTTTTTACCGTTTTCGAACCCTTCCAGCTAATTTATAAAAGTTAAATATTAGGACGCCTAGCAAAACGCATGCGTTCCAAATTTCACTGGCATCGGACTAGCGGTTCCAAAAATATTTTAAAAACATAAGTGTTTTAAAAAGAAAAGTGACGCCCTCTAAAAGCCAAACAAAGCACTTTGGCATAGAGTTAAATCATGTGCAATTGACTTGTCTTGAGTAAAAAAATACGTGGCACTTCCATTTGCACGGAATATTGGGACACCCTGTATATAAAAAAATGAAATTGTATCTCCACGGAGCTCTTAATAGAAACAAAAGCCAAAACAATTATAATGATACTTTGACCTTTGTTTTTATTGTGAACGCAATTTTGCAACGCTTTCATTCATATACAGATAAATCCAAATATCACTGATGAGGTAATGCGTACGAGAGAAGCGTTCAAGTATGTTAGCAAGAGTGCGCTGATGGAAACGAGGCAAGCAGCAGCTGCGTCCATGGCCTTGTCACTCGGCTTGCCAGGCAACGCAGTGCTTCTATCTCTTTCCAACATACATACACATATTGTATGTTTCTCGCGTTTCTGTCTCATACACATGACGTCAGCGGTGTATGGATTTCTCTGTATATGTTTTGTGTTTCAGTTTGTTCTATTATAAGTTTGAAGTAGTGTTGCAATCATGTGCTCATATTAAAATGCTCTGACAAATGCATGAGTTTTATCCAATAATGCCTGTTTTACAACGATGAACTGGATGCAGTATTTGTTCGGCAGTACTATCGGATCTAGAACATCTAGAACTTTGACAACGACTTGAAAAAATTGAGCCGTGACCAGGCAGTGGGAAAGTAGTCGAGAGTGAGACTGCGAAAAACAGTCAAAATGACGCGAATCGCGATCAGTCATAAGTTTGATATAAACCAGCAATGAAGTGTTCAGAAGTATAAATTAGTGTATTAAGTAAATCGGTGTTTCCTATCAAATAATACCAAAACTTACTCGATTCGATTTTTTCCTTGGCAGTATTTGGCTATAAGCGTGGAAAGTAATACATACACAATCTGCCTGCTTCGGGAACAAAAAATATAAAAAATCGACAAATACATATACGAATGGGCTGTAAGCTGTGAAATTTTGAACAACTCAGACGGAAAACGAGAAAAAGTTTAGACTAGATTGATATTCCGCGTATATCGAGAAAATAAAGATGACGTATGGAAGCCTTGCGAATCCCCTCTAAAAAAGAATAAGCGATTTCTGATGTACGGAGGTGTGGCGTCTCATACATCGGACGGATTTTCAAGGCAATCCATATTTCCTGGTTCGAAATACATATTGCCGTTAGCGATGATGAATATGTGAATTTTACACGAGCTAAAAATTATATTCTTCAAGTGAATTGGTATCAAACTTGTTAAGATACTGTAGTAGTGTGTCTGTATCTGGACAGCACCTAGATTCGTGCTGTATGGTCGATTATGCTTTACTACCCTCAAAGAATAATCCAAAAAGTCTGTTTTTTCGCCTGTATCAGATTTCGACCTTGAGAACAAGCCTCAAATTAATCAATACAAAAAGAGACAAAAACCGCCCCTATTTAGGTGTTGATTTATATCAGTTACCAGTACATGGCTCGTGGAGGACAATAGTGCTGGTACTACGGTGTTGGAAAAAAGGGTCAAAGGTGGCAAAGGTTGAAATGACCCTAAAATCTAAAGATTAGTCGCTTTTCCCTACATTTATTCCCCCTAATTTCCGGGATTACCTTCAAAATAGTGCGAATGAAAATGTTCGGCAAGTTTGCTGGTCCAGAACCACCCCGATGTGCCTCAAAAGGAGCAAAAAAGGAGGAATAACAGCTAAAAACAGCGGAAACAGTTGTAACTTCAGAGTTCCCCGTGAGATTCAGATAATTTTTTGGGATTACTTTTATAATGGGAAGAATCTAACACTCAGCGTAAAACGTTTTAGTATTGTTATAGCCAACGAAAAATAGGTATCAGGCCGTACGACACGGGTATTATGTAAGAAACCTATAAAACGTAAAAAAACCTATAAAATGTCATCTTGCAGACTAGTTAGTTTTTAGGGTACAAACAGCCTTTCCACTTTTGCTCACTAGGATCGTTGTGACCGTCCATCTATGGAGAAATAGCTCAACTACACGTACTGTTGGTTGCACATGTTTTGCGAAGCCTAGTAATCTATAGTTTTCATCTTTGAGAAGAAAGTTGGTTAAATAGCACTATCGCATCTGGACGATTGTGTGTATTGGTCTACTTGTGTATAAAATCACTGATATTGGCTGCATGAGTAAATTATTACTGAATATGCTACCAATGAAGTATATCTATTGGCTGTGCCTGACGGGTTATTTATATGCTGTCCTATCTGAAGACAGGTTATGTTCAAAGTTATAAATTACAATTTTTTACGTTTTTTCGTGCTTTCAAAAACTTTGAGGAGAATTACGGGAAGTCCCCACCGCGCCCGCGTTTTGTGTAATTACTGATAGCATATATATCACTTGTAATTTGACAATGTCCAGTGAATATAATTATTCCTTAACTCTGTCATTTTTGAAATTCAGTAAATTTGCAGATGTAATTTCCACAATGGATAAGAAAAAGTGGATGAGCAACTAATGTCTACCTTTGAATCTCAAGTAACTGCATTTGAGACAAGAATCCAATGGAATTATCATCAACACATATTGTTAGCACACAAATCCTCACTACGCACCTATGCATTGCCATTACCTCCAGTAATGTCAACTCTGAAGCAGATTTTAGATCACATTATAGCCAATTGATAACTGAAGCCTCATGATGCTTAGGCAATACGTACAACTACAAAACGAGTTCACCATGTGTCCATCAGTCTGTGATAAGTTAACATCTTGTAGATGTAAATGATGTCACAAAAAACCTATATAATGTCAAAAAAATTAACTTTTCAAGATATGTCATACCCGTGAAGATGTGTATGTGCATGATTCATATCCAAAGTCCATTTGTTCAGACCTTTGTGGTATATACGTAGTCAGTTTATTTGTCGCCATTTTTTTGTTCTTTATTCATCCGAGGGATTGGCAGGTTATTCTATGTCACTCTATACAGGGTTTGTCCGGAAAGTGATAGGACTGAGTCGATTTAAAAAAATTTATTGAGCCAATCGTTACAATTCTTTAAAAACCTTCAAAATAGGCTCCTTCTGCGTCGACGCAGTGCTACCAGCGCGATTTCCAAGCATTGAAGGCGTCATGGAAGGCATTCTCCGGAATAGCCTTGAGAGCCGCGGTGCACGCTGCTTGGATCCCCTCTGTCGTCTCAAAATGCTTGCCTTTCATCGGCCTTTTCAGGCGAGGAAACAAAAAAAAGTCCCGGGGTGCCACATCTGGGCTGTAGGGCGGCTGCGGAAGCATTGAGATGCCGGCCTTGGTCAGGTAGCTGTTCAAAAGAAAGGCGGTTTGAGCCGGGGCGTTGTCGTGGTGCAACTTCCAGTCGGCTGCGATGTCTTGTCGGACCCGACTGACCCTTCGTTTGAGTCTCCTGAGCACTTCCACGTAAAACTTGGCGTTGAAGGTTTGTCCAGGAGAAACAAATTCATGGTGGACGATGCCTTTGATGTCAAAAAAGACAATGAGCATCGTTTTCACTTTGGATTTGCTCATTCTACCCTTTTTTGGGCGAGGAGACGCCGTCGTTTGCCACTAGGAAGATTGCCTCTTTGTCTCGCGATCATACTCAAAGATCCACGACTCGCCACCTGTGATTACGTTATTCAAAAATTGGGGGTCACTTTCGCACATGTTCAAATTTTCTTGGCACACTTCCACTCGCCGCAATTTCTGGTCGTCAGTGAGCACTTTTGGGACCATCTTCGCGCACATCTTGCGCATGTTCAAATGCTGTGTCACAATGTCATGAAGCACAGATTTTGGGAAATTTAACATCTGGGCAATTAAACGATTACTTAGTCGACAGTCTGAGTTCAAAACTTTGCGCACACGAGTCACATTATCAGTGTTTGTCGAAGTAGACGGTCTTCCAGCACGGTCTTCATCAGCGACCTTTTCCCGGTACTCCAAAAAGGCCTGATGCCACCGAAACACACCACTTCTTTCTAAAGCAACACCTGGGTAAGCCTGCTTGATCATATCAAACTTCTCTGTCGCAGATTTACCGAGCTTCACACAGAATTTAATCGCGTACCTCTGCTCTAACGAACGCTGCATTTTCGGCTTGCACCACTCACAGAAACCCGTCGCGCGAAAATGCCTGTCCTGACTCTCCAAGTGCTCGGAGACAACTGGCGGAAGAAAATGAGTCCTTTTACTTTCCGGACAAACCCTGTATACGGGCGTCTTGAAAATTGGTACTTTCCTTTTCAGAAACAACTACGTTCGAAATAACAAGGCTAATTTGTGGTGTAACAGTAGCGAAAAAGAATAAATAATAAATGAAAAAGTGATGATAAATTCTAAGTACGGCTCCTTCACTCTTAAGTACTGTTCGAAGGAATCGTCATCGGTAAAATGTTTTGCCGAAAGTTTGGGTATTGTAATCCGTCCAGCTGATTTTGGAGAATAAAAGGTCCACTGAGTATACCATTTACCACGCCAGCCCAAATATTCAAAGGGAATATTTCTTGAAAATTTGATGATCACACTTTGAGTAGTTATTCACCCCGTTAGGCGTAAAGGTTGATTCGTCCGTGACCAATATTGACTGAAACAACCGCTCACAAATGGTACAGCATGCAGCGTTTAACACATTAAAGTCTTGAAGACTTGCGTTTGTCCAGCCACTTCCCTAGTGCTTGTTGAACGATTTTTTTCTACAAGAGTCAATATTCCTTCCCCAGTTTGCACCATTCGGGAGTGTCTGGATCTCCCACTATGCCCACCTCGACATTCCTGCAAAACGACCTGTATTCCTAGCTCTGTAGAAGGTAAACACATCTACACGGCCCCGAATGATAACGTCTCGGAAATCGATCTGCACACACTCGCGAAGCCTCGATAGCACTTTGAAGACGCTCACTATAAATTAAACTCGACAAGTTCTATAATGCTGTGCGAGTGTGACATTTTGTTTTGTTTTTTCGAACAGATTGGTATATAAATGTTTTGTTTAAATACGCTGCCGGCGTCTGGGTTAGCCACTAATGTTGATCAGGTCTGGTTTGGCTACTAGGGAAATCTCTCACTTTTTTCGAGATCTATACTTGGTGTAAAGAAAAGTCCCATCATTTTATCAATACTGGGTCAGATACCAACCTGATAATACCATAGATACTGCACTATCAATAATCTAGCTACGACTGTTACCTAGCATCTAGCACATGCTAATAACGAGGATCTAACAGCATGCCTGCCTCTCGAAACGGGACAGCCAGTGCACAGTTTGCGTCGCGACTTAACAAGTTATATAAATTACAATTGATGTTTATTGTAAAATTGTGTCTATCTGTAATCGTCCGCCAGAGTATTGCTATGTCGTATGCGTGACCTGATGGGGATATTTTTTTAAAGGCGGACAGTTGCGGAGCCAGGATATCTTCCAGTAGCAAAGTGTGGGTTTTTACTGTTTCTAATATGTATATCGTCCTGAAAGAAGAAAGTAAAAGAAAAATGGCGTCAAGTACCTTCTGAAAAAGAATGTTTCTATAGGCATTTACTACAAAACAAATTGAATGGTTCAACTCATTTGACAGTACTGCGATCTACAAATTTCGCCCCTGCCCTACATAGGACGATGCAGAAGCGCGTATGTTGAAAATATTTGATAATAATAAGTTTCACTGGAATGTAAACACATAACAAATATAAAATGGATCACACTTCAAAAGCGAAGAGGACTGATTCAGCCATTTTTCTCCTGTCCCTAAAAAGTTAGTTTGATGAAGATTTATGTAACATCAACAGAATGGAGTGATTACCATTTACAACAAATATTATGCACAACACTATCAGGGTCTTTCAAATTAGACCCTTTGCATTGAGATCTCGTAAACTGTAAGAGATACGAAGTCGCTTAAGAGAAGGCAAAGTTGCGCACTTAGCTAACTAACAAAATGCCGCCTAGAAAGTTTTGAAATTCTAAGTACTTTCGGAAGGAGACGGAAGAAACCGAATGTTTCCAAAATCCATTTGATTTTTTTTTGAATTTATTTTTTGTGGTATTTCAAAATCAGTTGCATATTAACATTATCACTTTCTCCTCTACAGTGGCATAATCAACCTTAATTTTACTTATGGACCCATATTGGATTTTTTTTTAAATTCTGATTCAAAATATGTATAATATACTAAGTGACATATAAATCCGAACACCCAGTTTAAATGGTTTTATTTTAATAAAATTTTGTATAAGTACTTATTGAAGCATAATAAGTAAATGATAAAAATTTCAAAATGATTGCACTGCTTTAAAGCCCTTTGACCTTTAATAATGTGTGGATGCACCCTGATATGCTTCGCATTCTCCAACGCGCCTAGGCATGCTTCTGATCAGGTGGTCAATGTCCTCCTGTGGTATCTCATTCCAGGCAACCACCAACTCCTCTCGAAGTGCTTCTAGAGTCTGAGGAGGACGTTGCAAATTGAGCAATCTCCTACCCATCATATCCCACACGTGCTCAGTTGGGGATAAGTCGGGAGATCTTGGTGCCCATGGTAACAATGTGACATCATTATGTTGAATGAAGTCTATTGTGACTCTTGCAACATGTGGTCGGGCATTATCTTGTTGGAAAGTTGGAACTGCCAGGGTGTCAAGATAGGGTAAAAGATGGGGTTCTACAGGGTGGGGCAAAAGTCACGAAGGGATTTGAAAAATTAATAACTTTTTTAAATTTATTTTGTTTTCATTTTTTTTTTTCAGGACCGTGTAAAATAAATCCTGGAGATTAATTATGGAGCGTTACAACCTCAATCAACGAACCAAACTTATAGAATTTTATTTGAATATCACCATTCAATAATTCAAACTCAACGAGCATATCGTCGTCATTTCAATTTGAGGAATTCGCCCTCTGAATCAATGATTCGAAGCTTAGCTTAGTGCACGATTTCAGCAACAAGGCACAGTTATGGATCTCCCACGAAGCGGAAGGCCACGTTCCGCAAGAAATGAAGGGAACATTCAACGCGTTCAGGAGAGTGTTCAGGAGAATCCGGAAACCTCAACCCGAAGACGTTCTGCTGAGCTGCAGATGTCTCAAGGTCTTTACGCAGAATTTAAGAGGAAAATTTACATCTGTTTCCATATAAGTGCAGCTAGTGCAAGAACTAAAACCAGCAGATTTTCAAGAACGACTAACTTATGCAGTTCGCTTGCAAAGAATGGCTCGAGAAGAATGAATTTATTCATTCTCTGATCATGAGCGATGAAGCCCATTTTCATTTGAATGGCTTCGTAAATAAGCAGAACTGCAGAATATGGGGTACCGAGAACCCAAGGGTGGTTCATCAAAGGCAATTACATCCGCTTAAATGTACAGTATGGTGCGCAGTTACGTCTCAACGAATTATTGGACCATTCTTTTCGAAGACCACGATGGGAATGCTGTATCTGTAGATGGCGACCGATATCGTGATATGATTCAAAATTTCTTAAGACCAGCTCTTGCTGACAATCAAACGATGACTTTCCAACAAGACGGAGCCACTGCGCATACTGCTCGAGCCACTATGCACCTTCTAAGGCAGATTTTTGGCGAACGTTTAATTTCGAGAAATTCA